>CM069135.1:86790977-87370977 GCA_035221665.1 Okamejei kenojei
CCCCCCCCCCCCCCCCCACCCCCCCCCCCCCCCCCCCCCCCCCCCCCCCCCCCCCACCCCCCCCCCCCCCCCCCCCCCCCCCCCCCCCCCCCCCCCCCCCCCCCCCCCCCCCCCCCCCCCCCCCCCCCCCCCCCCCCCCCCCCCCCCACACCCCCAAGACAGATTATTTTGAAATTCTATGACATTTCAACCCTGGACGGAATTATGAAAAAAAATCCATATGGTGTGAATTTGATGTTTGAAGAAGACAAACTAAGATTCTTCCATGATTTTCCAGCTGAAGTCATGGAAAAGAGGGACAAGTTTACAAACTCGAGAAGGCTACTGAAAGAGGTCTCAGGAGTAAGATATGGGATAGTATATCCCGCGAAATTGAGAATTACTTATAACCATGTTGAACATGCATTCACGGATCCAGAAGAGGCATTTAATTATGCACAAAGTATCACAAAGGAGGACTACTGATCATGAGAAATGACGAAGAAAGAACTGTGTTTCTTTTTTTTTAACGTACATAAAATACTGCTCTGGTTAAGATGGAGAACTTTCCTCGAGGCTTTGTCTTGACATTTTATCTTTAGAATGTTAACTCAAGGTCAGAAATTATGTTTCACTTCAACAAAGCATTGACAAAGAAGAAAAATTGTGGTGGGGAAAATACCTTGAGAATATGGAAAAATATTATCAGTGGACTTGTATATAGAAATTTATGATTTAAGAAACACACAATTACATACTAATATAAAATATAATTAATAAAATTGTGTAATATTAAGGCATAGCTTAATAATGGCTGGTGTTTATTTCATGATGTTAATTACTTGCTAAATATAAGAATAACAAGTTAAATATGATTGATAAGTACTAATAACATACTAACAAATTTTATGAAAATAGTAGATTTAGTCTAAATTGCACGCAAAGAGGGGGGAGGAGACTCAGACGATTGGAAGTTACCCAAGGGTCTGAATCTGGTTAACCCCTTGGAACCTCCTGGTGTCTGATACAAAAGTTTGAGACTTAATTGTAATAGAGCTAGGCATATCAATAGATATGGATATATAATTAACATAATTACTGTTATATCAAAATATATACTTGGAAACTCTTTTTTATTTGTTTTTTTTCTCTTTAAAGATATATTTCTAATCAATCTATTGGAGTGCGTTTTATTTTATATATATATTTCTGAACTTTGTATCGCTCTCTCTTCCAATTAATAATAACTGGTCAAGGGAGCAGAGCGAAACATATAAAAACATCTACGGAAGTCAATAAGAATATTTCTACCACCTTTTGGTGGTCTGTTTTTAATTATAATATCTTTATTTTTGGATATTATAATATCACTTTTTGTTTGTTAAATATCTTTTCACAACTCTACACTTTCCGGTCTTTTTCAAGGTCTATTCTGAAGGGGAGATGCCAACAAAACTTAACAGCAGGGGATGACCATCCTCCACCTAGATTGATGAGGTTCTTGGTTGCACCATATGAAGTAAAGGTATTAACATGGTTCATAATGCAAGACAATAAACAAAAGAAAACTGGTGGAATTACGTTCTGTAGTTGGAATATAAGGGGCGCTAATGAACCAATTAAAAGGGGTAAAATCTTTGCCCAATTAAAAGCCTTAAACAGTGACATCATTTTCTTACAAGAGACGCATTTGAAATATCAAGCACAGATAAAATTGAAGATAAATTGGATTGGGCAAACATACTACTCTTCATTTACTTCTAAATCTAGAGGTACGGCTATTATCATTCATAAAGGTATATCATTTAAATTAAAGAATACTATAGCAGATAAAGAGGGGAGGTATGTCATAGTCACGGGATAAATTTATTCTACTCCACTTACTTTGATAAATATTTATGCTCCTAATTTTGACAACCCCCAATTCTTTAGTAAAATTTTGGATACAATTACTGAACTAAACTATCAAAATGTGATAATAGGGGGAGATTTGAGTTGTGTTTTAGATCCATATCTGGATAAATCAGCAAAACAAAAAAGGATTAACATAAAATCTAAAACTAGTGAACTCCTAAATACATACATAGAAAATACCAACATAACAGATGTATGGAGGATCACTAACCCAGTAGGTAGGGAATATTCATTTTATTCAACGGTACATAAAACATATTCACATATTGATTACTTCTTAGTGGATTCTAATTCTAAATATCATAATAGTATTATTTCTGATCATTCCCCGCTAACTTTTTCTTTAAAATTAGATGGAATGCCTGATAAAAAAATCGTTTTGGAGGTTAACCCCCAAATCTTAAAACAATTCACAAGGATGTACATATTTAAAAGAGCAGATGGGATTCTTTTTTGAAACAAATGATACACCAGATATTTCACCCTCCTTATTATGGGAAACTTTTAAGGCATTTATTAGAGGAACTGTAATCTCATATCAAGCTTTCCAAAATAAAAAAAAATAACACTGAACAATTGCAGTTAGAACAAGAAATTAGACAATTAGATTTAGAAAATGCTAAATAACCAACTATCGATAAACATAATAAGATAACAATACTAAAATATAAATTAAATAACATTTTATCGGCCAGAATAATAAGATTATTTCAAACTATAAAACAAGAACATTTTGAATTTGGTGATAAACCACATAAACTCTTAGCATGCCAACTGAAAACACGGGAAACAGAAAATACAATTACTAAAATTAAATCAGACAAAGGGGAATTACTAACACTACCTAAAGATATCAATAAGAGATTTGCTCAATTTTATCAAAATTTATATACATCAAAAACCTCTGCAAATAATACCCAATTATCGCTTCTTTCTCCAATAGCTAATAATCCCCTATTCAAACCATCCATTACTGATAAAACATTTATCCATTGGGAAAGAATAGGAATTAAAACGATGGGAGATATGTATGAAATGGGAAAACTTTTATCATTCCAACAATTACAACTAAAATATAATTTGAAAAGTAATCAATATTTCAAATATCTTCAAATTCAAGATTATTTGAAAAAAATATATATAAGGATATCAAACTTTAACTCCAGATATATTGGAGGAAGGAAGGAATAGAAAGGCAGAATCAAGCAATTTAATATCTTACTTATATAATACAATTCTAAATATAGAAACACCAATGACAGAGGCAATTAGAAGGGACTGGGAACAAGAGTTATTGATAAAAATTCCGAATGATAGATGGGGAAAAAAATTATATGTAAATAAATGTTCAATTAATGTATGACATAACCTAATTCAATTTAAAAATTTACATAGACTATATTATTCGAAAACTAGACTGAATAAAATATTTTCAAATGTTTCCCCCATCTGCGACAAAATGTTTAACTCAAAATGTCACTATAGCATATTCCTTTGTCTCTTGTATAAAACTGTATAAATTTTGGAATGAAATTTTTGTAATTTTTACAAAACAATTTAACACAAAATTGAACCCCAATACAGAACTGATTATCTTTGGATCAATGGAAGAGGGAAGTAAACTAACTATATTCCAAGAAGCTTTTCTTAATCACGGTCTAATAACAGCAAAAAAACGTATACTCAAATTTTGGAAAAACGCTACCACGCCAACATTTAAAATGTGGATCTCAAACATGTCTGAAATGCTACACCTTGAAGAAATGAGATTCCTCCTTCTAGGCAAAGTAGACCTATTCTTAAAGACTTGGTCTCCTTTTATCAACTAGATGGTGCAACATAAGAAATTAAATGGTTTAGAACTGGGTGACGGATGGGCAAAAATACGAAATAGGTAGATCTCTCCTAATCTCTCTTTCCTTTACTTTCTCCTTTTCTTTCAATCTTTTTAGCTTCTTATCTCGGTCCTGTATTTCTTTGGCTATCTGTTTTTACTCACTTGTCTATCTATTCTGACACTCTTTATTTATTTTTTCTCTCACTGTTCTTTTATTATTAAATCAAAAGTACGAAGTTGTACAAGAATGGAAATATGTATGTATTAGGTACTTAAGTACCACACTACTGTACTTACTTCTAACAAAAAAATAAATAAATAAATAAATAAATAAAATGTGCCTCAGAATACCTTTAGTTTGATTCATTTGAATTAGAATTTAAAGGAGATACAGTGGCATAAAAAAAATTCAGGTCCATGTGAAACATGCACTAAATTAGAGATGCATGCTGACCAGCTCCAGTTTGTGTGTGTCGTTCCAGGGAAGGGGTTTTGTTTGACCAGCCCTTGTAACATTAGTGATATAAAAGGCATCATTGCACCCAGTAGCGGGCGTAATTTGAAGGAATGCAAACCTGTTCTATGTGCTGCCCTGACAGAAGTTGCATCATTGGAGTTTCACCAACTGGGGGTTGTGGATAGACTAGGGTTGTGAGAGGTGCCATGATAGACATGGAAGTGGGCACTCTGGTCCTCATGATAATTTGGATTATGTGATGGAAGAGCAGGACAGAGTGCTCGGGAATCCCTCACCACCCCTACCCACAAACTAACGATATAACACCTCGCCAACATCGTGGTCAGAACACTTTCCAACTCATCCCACAGACCTCTGGTGTTTTAGACCTCCAGCAAAGATATAGAGTGAAGACAGACACAAAATGCTAGAGTAACTCAGCGGGTCAGGCAGCATCTCAGGAGAAAAGGAATAGGTGGTGTTTTGGGTCGAAACCAGCATCTGCAGTTCCTCCCGACACAAAATACAGTGTGGCTCTCTCAGCATCACAGGAACATCTGTGTTCCTGTTTGTGGCCAACAACGGTTCTTCATTGTGCATGCAAGGTCCAATGTGGTAGCAAGAGTGCCAAATGGGCATTGTATAAAGATCAACATCTTTGCTCTGTGAACCTCTTGTTTCACTCGTTCCATCCCCCCCAAACCACCCCGTCCACAGATACTCTTTCCTGCAACAACAGGGAATGTAACACCTGACCCAATATCTCCTCCCTCACATCCATCCAGAGACCCCAGATGTCCTTCCAGGTAAGACAGAGTTTCACATGGCGCTCCTCTAACCTCATCTACTGCATTTGGTGTTCCCAAAGTGGCCTCCTATACCTCGGTGTGAACAGGCATAGGCGGTGCAACCATGTTGCCAAGCACTTGTACTCAGTCTGCCGTGATCTGCTGAATCTCTCAGTTGCTAACCATTTTAATCCTTCTTCCCATTCCCACATTGACCTTTCTGTCTCAGGCATCCTCCTTTTCCAGAACGAGTTTAGTTTCAGCTTTTAGTTTTAGAGATACAGAGATTTAGGCCCTTTGGCCCACCGAGTCCACCATGACCAGCGATCCCCGCACATTAACACTATCCTACACACACTAGGGACAAATTACATTTATACCAAGCTAATTAAGCTACAAACATGCATACTTACTGGAGGGCAGCGTTTCTTATTCCACTAGGTCAGCTTACAACCTATGGTATGTTATGGTGCTTTATTTGTCATATGTACCGAGGTACAGTGATATTCATTTTTGTATGTAATTCAGTATGTACCACTATACTTAAGCACTTAGGTAACAATATGAATATTGAATTATCCTATTTTAGGTAACTAACCTACAAACAACTTCTTCTCCCCTTCCTTTCCTGCCCCCCTCTTCCTTGTGCCCCACCTGGATTCACACCCATTTTTATCCCCTTCCCACAGAATCAAGGGATATGGGGAGAAGGCAGGAACAGGGTACTTCTTCTGGACGATCAGCCATGATCATGATCGAAGGGCCTACTCCTGCACATATTTTCTATGTTTCTATCTTTTTATGTTTCTACCTGATTACCCAACCACTTATCTTTTTTTGTAAACCAGCACTGCAGTTCCTTATGTCTCCATCTTTAATATGTGTACAGGTTCCTTCATTAGGATGTGTACAATGTGCCAAACTTGCATGATCTAAAGTTTCAGAATGCAATTGCTCATTTCATGTTCCAATTTGCTTTCAATAATTGATTTCACTCCACAATTAAACCCCACTGTGTATAAACAAACATGCACATTAACTCTTATATATTCCATTGCTGTTTCTGAAAGCATCATACTACACACTACAGTATGTACATCGAGGACCAGAGGACATAGGTTTAAGGTGATCGGGAAAAGATTTAATAGGAGTCTGATGGGTAACTTTTTCCACACAAAGGGTGATGGGTATATGGAAAAGCTGCCAGAGGAGGTAGTTGAGGCTGGGACTATCCCATTGTTTAAGAAACGGTTAGACAGGTAAATGGATAGGATATGTTTGGAGGGATATGGACCAAACAAGGACAGGTGGGACTAGTGCAACTGGCCGGTGTGGGCAAGTTGGGCCGAAAGGCCTGTTTCCACACTGTATCACTCTATGACTCCACTGGAAATTTGAAATAAATGCAGTAATGGGGGCAGTATCTGTGGAGAGAGAAAGAAATGACTAGTGTAATATATTCATACATATTCATGTATATATTAATGAGTTGGTGTATATAAGCAGGGAATGTTGGGTAATAAACCCCTCTATCGTGATCCAGGCAACCTGCGTGTAAGCTGTTATTCATTCTGCCGTCCGGAATATAACAAAATTGGCGACGAGGATGGGATAGAGTTAGTGGACTCATCTTTAAGTACGCTGCAGGACTGTTTTGCAACATGCAGTATTGTTTAACATTTTAAACAGTAAATACGGAGTTGTGTCGCAGTTGTTTGCGAGCTGGACACGATAGGCCACAGATCCTTCTATGCAGGGGACTGTAGTTTAAAACAGCAGCTGGACAAATCGTCGAGAGTTTGACAGGCTATCTCTATGTTGTGTCTACGTGGCAAGATGCCGTCCTTGGGATTGTATAAGATTTTTTTGGTCGAGTTCTTCAAGCTGAATAGCCTTTGTACAGCTAAATTTTAGGTGAATTGTTACGCCAGAACAGTACAATACAAAACAATACGGTTTTATTCGTCACATTGCACATACAGTGCAAGTTAAATGAATTTGCCAGCAGCGGTACAATGATAAAGAACACACAATACACAATAAACATTTAACACAAACATCCATCACAGCATTCCACTGAGGTGGAAGGCACGAAATTTGGCCAGTCCTCCTCCATTTTCCCCCGTGGTCGGGACCTCAACCCTCCGCATCCATCGTTGCGGGCATTCAGATATGCAGACAGGTAGAAGTCCAGGTAAGTCCAGAGTTGGCTCTTCCCCATCGGAGACCGTGGCTTTAGGTTTGTGTAGGCCGCAAGCCAGCCGTTGAAGATTTAAAGATCCCGCCGCGCCTCAGCCGAAGCACCACAGACCGCAGGGCCGGCGGTCGAAGCCCCGTCCAGGGGTGATGGTAAGTCCACGCCGGACCCGCAGTAGAAGTAGGCTGCGGGCCGACAGTGGTGGCTTCTTCTTCTCCCAGATCCCCACATGAGGGATCCCGGACCGCGGCTTCAGGCTGCCGGCTGCCGTGGGCCAGCGAAACAGAGCGCTCCCCTCCAGCGAGCCCCAGCGAGAGCTCGCCCGCACCA
Organism: Okamejei kenojei; assembly: GCA_035221665.1. Taxonomy (NCBI): domain Eukaryota; kingdom Metazoa; phylum Chordata; class Chondrichthyes; order Rajiformes; family Rajidae; genus Okamejei; species Okamejei kenojei. Next base: position 86,798,480 of record CM069135.1, read on the forward strand.
CGCCGAGTCCATGCTGCGCCCGCTGCTGAAGCCCTGGGCACGTCTCCGCGAAAGGCCGCCCAGTCCTCGATGTTAGGCCACGGGGGAGGCGAACTGGAAAAAGTCGTCTCTCCGTGGAGGAGGCAACTGAAGCATTTGTTTGTGATCTAGTGGATGAACAAAGTTAGACTGGAAGAGCATTTTAAAATGTTACAAGGAATTCCGCACTGTGTGTGCAACAGGATGACCTACTGACATTCACAGAGGGCATGGTAGAACATCTGGGAATCCTCGAGCAAGTTCTCACACGAATGAACTGCCACAATGTCAAACTGCGATAAATTAAATATGCATTTGCGCAGTCAGAGGTGATCTACCTTGGACTCAAAGTAGATGCCTGTGAAGGCAAAAGTTGAAGCAATAGTGAATGCTCCAAAATCCAACAATATGTCACTGCTACGATCATTCCTTGGGATGGTGCAGTTCTATGCACGATTCCTTCCAGATTTAGCAACTGTGCTAAAGCAATTACATCATCTGCTACAAAAAGATGTGACATGGACGTGGGGAAAGCAACAGCAATGTGCATTTGACATCTGCAAGGAAAACTTGACTAGTGACAAACTCCTTGTTCACTACGATACGACACGCGAGATGGAACTTGTGATGCTTCAAGTTATGGTGTAGGTGCACCACGTACTGAATGACGGACAGGAAAAGCCTATTGCTTTTGCATCCCGCACCCTATCACTGAGTGAGCATAATTATGCACAGATAGAAAAGGAAGCACTCAGCATCATGTTCGGAATCAAGAAATTACATCAGTTTCTTCTCGGCAGACCAATCACCCTGGTGACTGATCACAAACCACTATTAGGAATGTTACAAAATTTTGAGATTTTAAAAATCAAGTCTGTAATTTATCCCATCAGATAAAGCATAAACAGAAGTTTATGTTGACACCTAATTCACTTTCATATCTTCAGTATTAATAAAATTATGGCCATTTTCATACTCAGAAATTAGCATCTTGTTCCCTACTGCTTTTCCATTGACTTAACACAAAAGCTGTGATCGAGGACAGTCAAAAGCCCATAACTTTCTTAAAAATTAAGAGAACTGAATGACAGCATTCTGAAACAAATATAAAACATCTTACTTGGATGACCTGATATTAAAGCATATAATTAGTTAGTTACGTAATTGTAGCTGATTACAAAATTGAATGTTGTGACGGAAATAGTAATAAACACCCAGACTGCCTTGAACATTCAAAAATGTGATATTCTCAAGATCAGAACTTTAATATTATTGCATTATATGCTGTAAGTCCATAACAGATATATAAATTACAATTTCTAGCAATAGACCAAGTCTTTATGGAGAAGATCAGTTGCTAGCTGGTACATTGGCATATCATAATCAGTAGCATCATCATATTCCTCAGATTGTAACCAATAAGCAACTCTGTACACCTTGTTTTTCCTCAACTTTTCAATTTTGGCATTGTAAACTACAAGTTTTTGCTCTTCAAACCATGCATGACATGCCTTTAGATGCCCTGTAGATCATCACATTTGGAGTATTCCAAATTCAGATAATCTCTGCGAATGCTGTCTAAATCAGTCTCTTTTGCAGGGCATTTGGATTGACAATTTTGCATTTCTTCTTCAGAGACATCTGTTTAAAATGTAAAGGAAAAAAAAAACACTGAACAGCATTAACTGAAACAAGTTATTATTTGTTATTTTATAAAAAAAGGTAGAAATTATAGTTAAACCCTAAAACAAATAGTAAATATCCAATTAAAAAAAAAAATCATATTCATCAGTTTCATCTAATCAATTGAATTAATCTAAATTCAATTACTAGATATAAACATCTATCCATTTCTTAAATAGGGCTACATTTTTTAAATAGCCTAAGTATCCAAATAATCTAGAAACATCCATTCTCAATATAATCAAAATAATTATTTTTTTGCACAATATATGTGATTAAAACGGTTGTGGACATTTAGTATAAAAATATTAATTATGGATAGATAATAACACAAAATATAGACAATTTAGATGCTCTTATGACATGATGTTCCAAAAAAAAGAGGATTTAAATCATCTTGCGAGTGGGTGTTTCTGGAATGTGATCGATTGGAACGTTGCCGTTGCCGTGAATTTTAAGCCCATAAAGGCAGGCAAGACACGGCCGATTCGTATGGGGCCTAAAAAACATTTATCATCGTAAAATTAGACTAAAGCCACCCCAAGAAGCAAGATTATATGTGAAACACACGACTTACCATTTGTTTGGTCCTGATATTGCGATCCGTGAAGTTGAAGGAGTTGAGGGCATTAGAAGTCGCTTTTTGCTTTAATCCAGTGATTAAATTGTCCAGCTATTAAAAACAAAAAAACAAAAAACGGGAATGGAAGTCCGATCGATTTTTCTTCATCAACTAGCAGCCCGAGGAAATCCCTCTCCGACAAGCAATACAAACCTGTATTTTAATCCCACCACCCCCCCCCCCCAAAATGATCTGGAGTCGCACACACAGCCAGTGGCAGTTCTGCAGCGCCGCTGAAGGTAGGTTTTGCAACATCGCTACACTACTAGTGATTTTTGGTCCCAAGTCAGCTATACCACCCATGGCGGCATCAAGGATGCAACTCTGGGCAATTTTGCTGTCCCAGTATGACTACAACGTTGAGTACAGAAGCTCCAAGTGCAACGCAGTTGCAGATGCGTTGTCCCAGTTGTCCCATGAGAACTCTGACGTGGGAAGTCAATCTACACACTGCACGTTGTACATGAAGACTTTCCAGTGACTGCAACAGAAATTGCAGCAGAATCGGAGAAAGACACTGTGCAGAAGAGGGTAAAATCAATAGTGGATTGAACTCAGTTCTGAACTCAGAGCTGAAGCCTTTCCATAATCAATGCCATGTGAGCAGGGATGCATTAAGTGGGATTACAGAGTGGTTGCACCAGAGTCTTGAGAAACAAAATTATGAATGAACTTCATGATGAACATCCTGGCATAATAAGCATGAAGTCAATTGCCAGAAGTTTTGTGTATTGGCCTGGTGTTGACAGTGACATAGAGTCACTGGTGAGCAAATGTAGCATCTGCCAAAATTGCAGGATTAAACCACCAAAAACACTACTGCAACCCTGGTCATAGCCAAGTAGACATTTTCAGAGAACTCGTGTAGATTTTTGTGAAAAGGGTAATGATCATTTTCTGGTACTAGTAGATAGTGATTCTTAAAGGGTTGACAGTGGATGTGCAATGGAACGTGTTTAAAGACTGCATGGGTGAACTACAACAATTGTTCGTCCCAGTTTGGCAAAATAATAAATCAGGGAAGGTAGTGCATCCATGGATAACAAGGGAAATCAGGGATAGTATAAAAACAGGTGGCGCTATGGAGCAGTAAGCCACAGCACCAGCCAGCTCCGCAAAAATTCTGCAAAAAAACGGGGATTTAAACAGATTTAAAAACACTTACCGATCGACTGCTTTCACTATCTGCCGCCTCAACATCGACGGTACCGGCTGACGTCATCAGCCCTGCGACGAATCATGACGGCACGGAGCCCTACCGAGAAAACGAAGGGTAAAAAAACCCGGGCGAGAGCGGGAGAAGGCCTGGGAGAAGCCTCGGACTCGAGTAGGGCCAGCTCCGTGGAAGACGTTTCCAGGAAAGCAGACACAGGAGGTGAGGACTTGAAAATTTTTATTTCTCATCAGATGGCTGATTTAAAACGTGAAATGAAAGATATAAAGAAAGAAATGAAAGTAATACAGGAAGATATAAAGGAAGAAATATCTCAAATTAATAATCAGATGGACTTGATGAAAAAATCAATGGCGTGAATTTCAAAAAGATATAAAGACGCAAATTGATAATAAGTTCAAGAGAGACTCAGAAAATATTGAAGAATGAAATCATTGATATGATTAATAACTTGGAACGCAAGATGGAGGGTAAACTTGAAAATGTTAAAAAAGACTTTAAACATAAGATTGACCCTATTGCAAAAGTGGTCGAACAACAAGTTGACGGCATTAAAAACCTTGAAAAGATAGCGGAGGCTAGTACTGTGTCTACAGCAAAGCTGATAACAGAACAAGAAACGTCTACTGGAGTTGTTATCCAAAGTAACAGATAAATGCACGCAGCTGGAAGGCTATCAAAGAAGGCAGAACTTGAGGATTGCAGGGATTCCTGAAGGTTTAGAGAAACACGAAGACACTCGAGAATTCACTGCTAAATTACTGCAAGCTGTTTTATCTTTGGATGATATGCCTGTTTTAGCTCGTGCACACCGAGTCGGCAGAAGACAGACCAGTACAAACGCCCCCCCAAGACAAATCATTGTCAAGTTACAATATGATTTCACCCTCGAGGACATTATGCAAAGAGCCTCGAGAACAAAGAATCTGATGTTTCAAGGACAAAGAATCAGTATCTATCGAGACTATCCCCCAGAGGTTGCCAGAAAACGAAAAGCGTTTAACGAAGCCAAAAACCTTATGAGGGGTGTAGAAAACTTGAGATACGGTCTGAATTACCCCGCCATCTTAAGAGTTACTTATAACAACGTGGAACACTTTTTCAAGACTCCAACAGAAGCAATGGAATTTGCAAAGCAGTTTGACACTTGAAAACCATCTACAAGCAAATATACTGCCTTTTTCTATTTTTAAAGACCTAGCACGGTCTCTTGACATTTTATGAAACTCTATACGACAACATGGAATTAGAAGAAATCAGAAGGAATGGACAATGTCGTATGGAACGAAAGACCTAGCACGGTCTCTTGACATTTTATGAAAACTTTATACGACAATATGGAATTAGAAGAAATCAGAAGGAATGGACAATGTCGTATGGAACGAAATGTTTTCCCGGATTGGAAGAAGCTCACCGAACATTGACAATTATTCATAATATACAACTAACATAAACAAATAACACACCTACTAAAATGATAACGCGGTTTTATTATTACTATGACTGTTATTAACCAAGACTCTGCACCATCGCTAACTAATACTACTAATAATTAATATCTTATGTCCTGTTACATATGGGGATATCCCTTCCTCAATATATTTCTCCCTTTTTTAATAATGACTTCTATTTTTTGTATTTTTAAAAAAAAAAAAAAAAAAAAAAATTTTTCTTTAACTGTGGCTTTATAATTGGATTTTTTTTTTTTAAAACTAACCTTAGATATATATACTTTTATGATGTTTAATATCACTCTTTTCATTTCTTTAATACTATATTCCCGTTAAAATATTACTATGGAATAATAATTCCTTAAAATTAGGAGCTGGCTAAATTAATAACATCAATGCCGGAAGCCTTTAGATTAATGGCCAACACAACTTGGCTTTCACAAACTACAAATATTTTATTTGTAGTTCTTCTATTCTTTATACACCTTTCTAAGCTTTTTATTCACTTCTCACTATGTTTTTATGTTTACTATATCTTTCAGTTTGAATGGAGTTATATACTGGAACAATGGAGATACACTCGTGAAGCACATAAGAAAGATCTAAAATTCATCTACTCGGTGTTCGGGTGTAAGGTTAAGTCTACTGCGCGGACCCTTGGACCCTATTCTAGATTCCCACAAATCTAAAATGCAGGATTTAAAAAGAAATATGGGGAACGAGGGATTAACCTTTTGCAGTTGGAATGTTAAAGGTATCAATGAACCAATTAAAAAGAGGAAAAATATTGACACATTTAAAGGCAATGAAAGCTGATGTAAATTTACATCCAAGAAACTCACCTAAAGAAAGACGCTGAAAATAGGCTGAAAGCTAAATGGATAGATAAAATATACCACTCTTCCTTTACACACAAATCAAGAGGCGTAGCAATATTATTTCGTAAAGGTACTTTATTTAAGCATATATCTACTATATCTGATAAAGATGGCAGATACATTATTGTAATAGGAGAAATAAATAGGGAAAAAATGATTTTTGTTAACATCTATGGTCCAAATTTTGATAGTCCTTTATTCTTTAAGAAAGTACTTAATAATATTCCAGAATTAACACACTACAATTTGATAATTGGAGGAGATTTTAATTGTACATTAGACCCTTATTTAGATAGATCTTCAAAACAAAGGAAAACTAAATCGCACTCTAGTGATTTATTAAACGCATACATTCAAACGTCTAACATTAAAGATGTTTGGAGAACAGAAAATCCTACTGGTCGAGAATATTCCTTCTACTCGCCAGTACATAAAACCTATTCAAGAATAGATTACTTCCTAGTAGATGCAAAGCTTATTTCACTTACTTACGAATCCAAATATCATAATATTATAATTTCAGATCACGCACCATTAACATTTAAAATTAAAATAAATGGTAAAACAGGAAATCTAGGACAATGGAAACTTAATCCACAAATTTTAAAAAATAAAACAACTCAGGAATACATCATAACCCAGATTAAGATGTTTTTTGAAATAAATGATCAACCAGAAATATCTCGCTCTTTATTATGGGAAACATTTAAAGCATATCTTCGAGGAATTATGATTTCTTCACAAGCATTCCATAATAAGAAGATTCGGAAGGAACAACATGACTTAGAAAGGGAGATCAAACAATTAGATATACAGAATGCAACAAAATCAGATATAATAATACATAATAAAATTGTAGCATTGAAGTATAAATTAAATAAAATATATACTGATCAAGTTTTAAAATACTACCAACATACTAAACAATTGTTGTTTGAATTTGGAGACAAACCACAAAAACTATTGGCTCGACAATTAAGGAAAATTGAAGCGGAAAAAAATTATACATAGGATTAAATCACAAAACGGTGAATTATTAATACAACCCAAGGATATTAATGAAAGATTTATGCAATATTATAAAAATTTGTATACTGGTAACACAACAGTAAATAAAACAGAAATAGATGCCTTTTTAAATGTATGTAACTTAAAAGAATTAGATTTACAAAATAGAGAATTTTTAAATGCCGATATTTCAATAAAAGAAATCCAAGAATCTATTAAATCTTTAAAAAATGGTAAAACTCCAGGACCAGATGGTATAGGCTCGGAATTTTATAAAATTTTTCATGCCCAAATGGTCCCATATTTAAAATCATTATATGAACAGATATATATACAAGAGAAATTACCAGACACATTGAACGAATCTATTATAACACTTATACCCAAAATAAATAAAGATTTGGATGATCCAGGATCGTATAGAGCAATTGCTTTATTAAATACCGATCAAAAAATTTTAACAAAAATTCTTGCACAAAGACTAAGCAAAATTGTTAATGAATTAATTCATCCTGATCAAACAGGATTTATACCTAAAAGATATTCTTCATATAATTTAAGACGGTTATTTAATATTATATACTCGAAAAGAAGTGATAAAAAAGATTTAGTAGTCATCTCGTTGGATGCAGAAAAAGCTTTTGACCAGGTGGAATGGCCTTATCTATTTTCGGTGATGGAAGCATTTAAGCTTGGTGATAAGTTTACTACTTGGATTAAATTATTATACGCAAATCCAACAGCTAGAATAATAACAAATTATATGTTATCAAACTAAGTTTAGTTTTATCTCGAGGTTGTAGACAAGGCTGTCCTTTATCACCATTACTGTTTGCGTTAGCAATCGAACCCCTTGCTCAAAGGGTAAGACTACATCCAGAAATATATGGATACGATACTAAAGATACTAAGAATAAAATCTCGTTATATGCGGACGATATACTACTTTATATTACAAAACCGGAAATAAGTATCTGTAATTTGTTAAAACTAATAACGGAATTTGGTTTAATTTCAGGATATAGCATCAATTGGAATAAAAGTGAACTTATGCCAATAACCATGAATAATTTACAGATATTACAACAATTTCCTTTCAAGATAACAAATGAAAATATTAAATATCTTGGTATTTTTGTTACAAAAAGATTTGACTCTTTATTTAAATCTAATTTCCCGTTATTATTGAATAAATTAAATAAAAATATCTTATATTGGAAAAGCTTACCTATCTCAATGTTAGGTAAAATAAACGCAATGAAAATGATTTTCCTCCCACAATTATTATATTTATTTCAATCAATCCCGATATACCTTTCTAAAAATTTCTTTAAAAAAGTAGACTCAATAGTCACTAACTTTATTTGGGACTACAAAAATCATAGAATAAATAAAAAAACATTTATGTAAAGCTAAAATAAACGGGGGTTTAGCTTTACCAAATTTTATGTTCTATTATTGGGCAGTTAATATTAGAAATATGAATTTCTGGTTAGGAGAAATAGATAATAAACCAAATTGGTTAAAAATGGAAAGAGAAGACTGTTTTCCATTTGAAATTAGCTCTATAATATTTGCTAATATTAATGTACCTAAGAAAACTTATAGCGAAAATCTGATAATAGAAAGTGGAATACGTATTTGGAAACAAATAAAGAAAACACTAAAACTAAAATTTATACCGCTAGCTCTTACAATTGCCAATAATTTTACGTTTAAAACCGTCAATGATGGATAAAGCTTTTACACAATGGAAAAATAAAGGAATTCTAAACATAGGGGATCTCTATAAGGATAATTCATTTCTTTCATTTCAAGAATTACAACAAACTTACGGGCTTCATAATAATGAATATTTCAGATATTTACAAATCAGAAACTATATTTCCGCAAATACACAAGAACTTAGAAATAGAAAGAGTGAAATTTTAGATGAATGCTTGAATAAACACCCAAATACAGAAAAAATGATATCATACATTTATAACATTTTGTTGGAAAGTGATATCCCATCATCGGAAATACATAGACAGCGCTGGGAAAATGAACTAAGTCAAATAATAAGTCCAGAAATATGGGAAGAAAGCCTACAACATATACATTATTGCTCTTTAAACGCTAAACATGCACTTATACAGTTTAAAATCTTACATAGATTACATTATTCTAAATCTAAACTACATAATATATTTCCAAAACTATCACCTATATGTGATAAATGTCAAATCATGGAAGCAACTCTGTCGCACTCATTTACTAATTGTACGAAGATTTTACAATATTGGAATGAAATATTCAAAACAATCTCGAAAGTTATTAATATTACTATGATTTATGACCCAAAGTTAATCATACTTGGAATACCGGAAATGGAACAAATAATTACAAGGAATCATAGAACTTTTATCGACTATTCTTTAATAATTGGGAAAAAATTAATATTAAAATTTTGGAAAGGCCCTGTATCCCCAACAATTAAATGTGGAATACAGAAATGACGGAGACACTTCACTTGGAGAGATTGAGACTTGTCCTTATGGACAGGTTAGATCTCTTCAAGGAGATATGGTCTCCCTATATTAAATATCTACAGGGTCACAATGGTTCGGCGCAGGGACTTGACTGAGGCCTGAATATCTGAGTGGATGAAGAAATACACATAACAAATCATGAATGTATCTCCAAGATTGGATTACTTAGTAATACTTTAATCTCCATCAAAACTTTTCATACCTTCTTTTCTATTTTCTATTCCTTTTTTTCTATCTATCTATCTTTAATTAAGGAAAAAAATTATAGAAACATACTATATAAATTTTTAATATGTACACACTTATCTCTGTTTGTATGAAAAAGATTATAGATGTCTTAAACTTGTAATTATATAAAACTATGTACTTTCAATTATACAATAACTATGAAATATAAAATTAACAATAATACAAACATTATTAATACTTTGATAACATTATGAATATTAAAAAAATGTTGTTTAAGATTGGGTACTACGTAGTTAAATTAGCGGGGATTTCTATTTGGTAATTAGAAGAATATCTATGTTTTGAGAAATCTAAGTGTATTACTTATATTAGGAATATACTACATATACCCCCAATTATATAAAATAAATAATAACGGAATGTATAATGGATAATACTACAATTATCATAAATAGTACTAATTAATAATCAATACGTTATAATTTTACACATTGTATAAATCTCAATGTCGTATAAGAGTGTACTTGGTATATACTGTTTCTACAATAAAAAAATATTTAAAAAAAAAAAAAATAAAAAAAAGTATAAAAACAAAAGATGAAGCATACAAATTAGCCAGAAAAAGCAGCCTCACGAGGACTGGGAGAAATTCAGAGTCCTGCAGAGGAGGAAAAAGGGCTTAATTAGGAAAGGGAAAATAGATTATGAAAGAAAACTGGCAGGGAACATAAAAACTGACTGCAAAGGTTTTTATAGATATGTGAAGAGAAAGAGATTAGTTGAAACAAATGGTCCCTTGTTGTCAGAAACAGGTGAATTGATCATGGGGAACAAGGACATGGCAGACCAATTGAATAACTACTTTGGTTCTGTCTTCGCTAAGGAAGACATAAATAATCTGCCGGAAGTAGCAGGGGACCGGGGGTCAAATAAGATGGAGGAACCGAGTGAAATCCAGGTTAGCCGGGAAGTGGCGTTGAGTAAATTGAACGGATTAAAGGCCGATAAATCCCCAGGGCCAGATAGTATGCATCCCAGAGTACTCAAGGAAGTAGCCACAGAAATAGTGGGTGCATTAGTGTAATTTGTCAAAACTCCTTAGATTCTGGACTAGTTCCTGAGGATTGGAGGGTAGCTAATGTAACCACACTTTTTAAAAACGGAGGGAGCGAAAAAATGGGGAATTACAGACCAGTTAGACTAACATTGTTAGTGGGGAAGCTGCTAGTTATTAAAGATGGGATAGCAGCACATTTGGAAAGTGGTGAAATCATTGGACAATTCTATAAAATTCGTCATGTGTGACGAATCTTATAGAATTTTTCGAGGATGTAGCTAGTAGAGTGGATAAGGAAGAACCAGTGGATGTGTTATATCTAGACTTTCAGAAGGCTTTCAACAAATTCCCACATAAGAGATTAGTATACAAACTTAAAGCACACGGTATTGGGGGTTTAGTATTGATGTGGATAGAAAACTGGCTGGCAAACAGGAAGCAAATGGTAGGAGTAAACGGGTCCTTTTCAGAATGGCAGGCAGTGACTAGTGGGGTACCGCAAGACTCAGTGCTGGGACCCCAGCTATTTACAACATTATATTAATGATTTGGACGAGGGAATTGAATGCAACATCTCCAAGTTTGCTGTTGACACTAAGCTGGGGGGTAGTGTTAGGTGTGTGGAGGCTGCAAGGTGACTTGGATAGGCTGGGTGAGTGGGCAAATGCATGGCAGATGCAGCATAATGTGGATAAATGTGAGGTTATCCACTTTGGTGGCAAAAACAGGAGGGTAGACTATTATCTGAATGGTGGCAGATTCGGAAAAGGGGAGATGCAACGAGACCTGAGTGTCATGGTACACCAATCATTGAAAGGAGGCATGCAGATGCAGCAGGCAGTGAAGAAAGCAAATGGTATGTTAGCATTCATAGCAAAAGGATTTGAGTATAGGAGCAGGGAGGTTCTACTGCAGTTGTCCAGGGTTTTGGTGAGACCACACCTGGTGTATTGCGTACAGTTTTGGTCTCCAAATCTGAGGAAAGACATTCCTGTCATAGAGGGGGTACAGAGAAGGTTCACCAGACTGATTCCTGGTATGTCAGGACATTCATATGAGGAAAGACTGGATAGACTCGGCTTGTACTCGCTAGAATTTAGAAGACTGAGGGGGGATCTTATAGAAACTTACAAAATTCTTAAGGGGTTGGAAGGCTAGATGCAGAAAGATTGTTCCCGATGTTGGTGAGGTCCAGAACAAGGGGTCACAGTCTAAGGATAAGGGGGAATTCCTTTAGGACCGAGATGAGGAAAACATTTTTCTCACAGATAGTGGTGAATCTCTGGAATTCTCTGCCACAGAAGGTAGTTGAGGCCAGTTCATTGGCTATATTTAAGATGGAGTTAGATGTGGCCATTGTGGCTAAAGGGATCAGGGGGTATGGAGAGAAGGCAGGTACAGGATACCGAGTTGGATGATCAGCCATGATCATATTGAATGGCGGTGCAGGCTCGAAGGGCCGAATAGCCTACTCCTGCACCTATTTTCTATGTTTCTGTTTCTATAGTCATTCCAAATGGATTGAGGTTAAGCATATGGGGTCAAGCACAACTACTGAATGTACCATAGATGAGTTAAGATCAATTTTTGCATGCCATGGTTTACCAGAAGAATTGCTTCTGATAACTGGCCTCAGTTTAGATCAGAACAGTTCAAAGTTCATGCAGCGGAATGGTGTATAACACACACTTATTCCCCCATACCATCCAGCCTCCAACGGGATGGCGGCAAGCCCTGTGAGAGTTGTCAAAGATGCTCCCAAGTAACAGGTTTGCAGGGTAGTTTAAAGCTCAGCATGAAACATTGTTTGGTTAGTTTCTTGCTGAAGTACAGAACCACACAACACACAACAACGGGTTACTCACCTGCAGAACTGTTGATGAAGAGAAGGCTAAGAATACGCCCAAGTCTAGTTCAACCTAATTTGACCTTGAGAGTTGAACAAAAACAGTTAAGTCACAAAAAGGAGAGGTACTTCAAGACAGATGAGCAGGTTCGTGTTCTCTGCCCTCCCAACAAGTCCAGTCGAGACAAATAGGATGTTGGAAAAATAGTGGAAGTGTGTGGAACAAAAAGATACTTGAAGTTGGAGATAGGATCAAAAGTGTTCATGTTGATAGTAAGATTAAACGAGAACTTACCAGTTTGAAGTTTGATCATTATTTTATGAGGAGTCGAGTTGAGGGACTACGTGAATAGAAGCCCGTACAGCCGTTGGTGTGTCAATCTTCAAAGCAGCGGAATGAATTCACAGCTAACAACGACCGAAGTATAACGGTAAGATGATAAAACTAGAACTACCAGATGAGATCTATGAGGGTGGGAGCGGAGGGCACGTAGTCCCTCAACTCGACTCCTAGTGTCAACTACAGTGTTGAATTCAATACACCAGCTCCAAATCTGGTTAGCCAGTCTATCACAAGACTGTGACTTGACTCCACCCATGTGATTTACATATGCCACTGCTGTGGTATTGTCAAGCTGAACCTGTACATGCAAGTCCCTCCTGGTAGAACAATAAGCTTTAAGCCCATACCAGGTTCCCAACAACTCTAAATAATTAATCCCTCTTAATTGAAGAAGGGATTTCTCATCAACATTCCATCTGCCTCCACAACTAGAAGACATATCTGTTGCACCCCAACCCAGTGCACTCTGTAATATAATTGAAGGTGGTTCCACCAAGTCCTTCCTAAAACTTTTTGAAACATTTACTATCCACCATTGTATGTCAGAAATTGCCCCAACTTTCAACTGCATAGGCCTATCAAAATGGCCCCTTTGTATTCTCAGTGCCTGTTCCTTTGATTGTTGTAATTGTTGATAATGTAGAGGACCATACTGCACAGTTGGAAATGCTGCAACAAACTTCCCAATCAACCTGGCTACTTCTCTAATTGAAGGTCGTTGTTCTCCAAGGAGATTAACACAGTCCTCAAATAACTGATCCCAATTTATCCCTGGGCAAAGTTACCAACATGTGATTTGAATTTATGGTAAATCCCAAATAATCAATGATTTGGACTGGTGATAATTTAGATTTATCTGGATGAACGACAAACCCCAATTGTTCAAAAGTGAATTTAACAAATGGAACTGATGACTGAGCTTCAGCATGAGTCTTTCCAACAATCAGAATATCATCTAAATAGGCCATTACCACATGCCCCTGAGCTCTGAGTAATGCTAACACAGGTTTTACCAATTTAGTAAATAGTCTAGGAGCTGAAGTTAATCCATTAGGCAATGCCTTGAATTGCCACAACTGAGCCATCCAAATAAATTTCAAATATCTTCTATCATCACCATGAATAGACACTGAGTAATATGCATCCTTTAAATCAATGCTTGCCCTATAACACCCTTTGGAAACTAGATGTTTGGCCGTGGTAAAGGTTTCCATTTTGAAATGTCTATAACAAACAAATTTGTTCAAACTCGTTAAATCCAGAATAATTCTACATCCCCCAGTCTTTTCAGATCTGGGAAATATACTTGACACAAATTGTCGACTTTGATAGACTGAAGTCTCAATTATATAATGACTGAATCTCTGCTTGAATAAGCACATTTTCTTCATCTGAAAATATAAGTTTCCGACCTGAAGACCTGAACGACTGGTTCCTTCCCCTGCATCCACACTAGTGCCTTTCCGATAAGGAAAAGACCTTTTGCCTTGTTTGCCAGCCGGCTTAATGAGGGCCATGGTTTTAACATCTTCATGACAGTCTTTTGCCCTTTTTGCAAGGTTACCTCCAAACAGCAGATTTTGTGGCGGTACACTGGTCGGTTTGCACAAACTCGCCAAGTTAGGATTAATCACTGGCCTTATGGCGGCCCTCCTGATATTGTTAATTTCAAAAAATGCACTACAAAAGAATCCAAGTGCATCCTGGTGTGCTTCAAACATATTCCCTGCATCAATAACTTTCACAAAGGCCGTGACACCTGCTGACAACAGTTTAAGCACTTTTTGGAATTTCATCCCCTGGGCCCTAGCTGGCATACCCAACTGTGACCAAATTTGGTGATTAACCACCGGTACCTTCAGGAGATCACAATTAACAGGAGCTTCATAGTTTTTTGCTGCTTCATCCATAGCTAGCTCCTGTAACTGGTGGGAGAGCATATACTGAATTGCTTCAGCTAATTCTGCCTCAATCGCCTCTCCTGCCTCTCTAGGCACAGCAAATTTTTCAGCAATATTCGGAATTACCTCTAACTGACCTCCTTTACTGCTCTCCCCCATGATACAATCAGTGTCAGCGAACTGCACTGATGGAACATCCTCCTCACAGGCAGGATATTCCTACAGCCCTGTAACAGGTGCTGCTAGTACAGGGCTCTCCCACAGCCTGGCCTGGGCACCACTCCTCCTCATGGAGCTGGTCCCTATCGAGCACTCTTTGTAATAAAATCTCGACCTGGGAGTTTGCCATGAGCAAATGAACTCTCCTATGGAGGGTATAACCTCCAGGCCCGACTCGGGGTCCATGGGCCTATCAGACATGTCAGTGGCCTTCCGCCCTACTGGGAAGCCTCCACTGCTCACAGGCTGTGGGTCCGCAACCACTGGCTGTGTAGCCAGCACCGGGCCAGGTGTACCAGATGGGCCTCCATCAACAACTCTCTCCTGGTCATTTTTCTTCCTACCTCGCCGACACCTTCTTCATTTTCTGCAACATTTCTCCAACAGACCTCCAACCTTCGCAGAAAATGACCACTGGAAAACATTTTTAAACTTACCTCGCGTTTTTAAACTTACCGCTTGGAGGAGCGCTGCTGCACCAATGCGTCTGACATCATGACGCACCAACGGCTGTACGGGGTTCTTCACGTAGTCACTCACGTGACTCAGAAGTAAAATTGTATTTGCCTCCACCCACAGGGCAGATATAGTCAGACTTCCATTGATCTCATGTATAAATTCTCCAAAGGAATAATTATTGAATTCTTCAAAATGTGCAACCTTGCGTATAACTGCAAAACCAAAGCAAAGGGGGTTCGATTAATAACTGTTACATGGATGCAAAACTATGTTTTTTCTTAATGTTTTTAATTGTTGGATTGGTACTTCGTCAGCTAGGTTTACACTGTTTTCTTCTTAGCTATCTTACTTTTTGGCAAAACAGTACTATTTGTTTTGCTTGCTGTATCAATTACTAAAGAAGATTAAATATGTAAAATGACTCCAAAATATGTAAAAGGGCTTAAGGTGGCATAATTGACTATGAATCCAGCTCAACTTTCTTTTAACTTTTTATGTTGATTTATTATCATTTCTGGCCTGGTTTAATTACTGTGTGCTTCAGCATGTTAATAATCACATCGTTTATGAGGTAGCATAATTGTTTATTTTAATTTAATTCAAAATCACTTTTCAATGAAATGCTATTTTATTTCTTAACTTTGAATAACATCCACCTAAAAAACATCAGCATTTGGTATTCTAGTTCATAAATTCATTGAAGAATAATTTACATTTGATTACTGGGAAGAAATGTGATAATATGCAAGCTAAATAAGAAACAGGTCCTTGTCAATGGCATTGAATTTGCAATCCTTTTGAGGTCCAGATTGTATTTCAGATTGTGTTTATTCAGATCGACAGTCACTAAATTTAAAATTAAAGAAAAAGGAGCCAAAATAAGTAAGTTATGCATTAAGATCCAATGTTAAGGCAGGAACACAATCATCGACTTTAAATGACGGTTAGACTGGCTTAAATGCCAATCTTGTGGTTAGCAACGGCATACAAACTCCATTGATTAGATTGGAGGCTTGTGACTCCCCTCTGTGTGTTGATTGCTTGCAGAGGGAAATGATTTGCTACTGCTCAAATCTGCTGAGAAATCAGCATTTTCATTGCCTCGGCACCATTTTATGTCAAATTGTTTTACTTGAAGAACTCACTGCCATATGTATCAAGGGCAAAGTTTCCTGGAATTTGTAGCAGTTCGTCACTCTACACCAGATCACTTCTGTAAATTATTCCCAACATTGCAGTGGAGTTAAAGTAGTTAAATCCCTGAACACTGCAGAGAGAAAAACATCTTAGACGTGTAGTAGAGTGAATGTTAATGGAAACAGATTTATTTGATGATCATGTTCTTAAGACTGGTTCTTAAGATATGAGTTTTTATATTTTCCAGAATGAAATGTAATAGCAAGAAATTTGCAAGACAGAGATTTTTTTTTACTTGGAACACAAACTGCTTCTCTTTATTTTTTCACTTTGCAAAGCCATGAACCTAATGCTTGCACTGAGTTGGACAGGTAAAGATATGTTATATTCTCCACTACCCATTTCTCATAAAGTATTATAATCCAAATCCTTTTCCTCTTATTAAACATAACTGGCCTACTGAATGCTTTCACGCCTTCAGATTTTCAATTAATCTCTTATTTTCATTTTCAAGATACGAAACATCATCAATTGAGTGGGAGAGTAGTGCAGCTAATAGAGTTGTTGCCGCACAACTCTAGTGATCTTGGTTCAATCCTGACATCCAGTGCCGTCAGCCTTGAATTTGCACATTCTCTGTGTGGCCATGTAGGTTTCTGCTGACTGCTTTGATTTCTGCGGGTAAGGATGTTAATTAGTACTACAAATTGTCCCTAGTGTATACATAAATGGTGGGAATTGATGAGAATATGGCGATAATAAAATGGGATTCGTGCAGTTTTAGTGTAAACGTGTGTGTGACGGTTGGCAAGGATGGCAGTCCAAAGGGCCCGTTTGCATGTTGCATGGGTTTCAGTGGTTCTGTGACTTTAATTTTTAATATGACTGCAGGGCAAAAGGGATAGTTAGTTCTATTGTAAAAAAGAGTTTTGTGGTACTTTATGTGGTTGTAACTAAGTTATGTTTAAAAATGTTTTAATTATTTTGTTAAATGTCAGGAATGATTAAATAGGATTCAGCCTCCACAACTGGCAAAGCTCTGCTCACATTGTCCAGCCCTGCAGAGTCATTCCCCTAACGTCACCTGCACATCCTTGCCCAACAAATCTGATATGGAGACACGAGCACACACAGTCACATTGACATCTCTCAACCAATTCATATTACACATTTCTGTGATGATCCTTTAAATAAACTGCCTTTGGGAATGAAGTATTAGGTTATCTATTCATTTTAGATCATAATTTTCCACATGAAGGCACAATCCTATTGCTCTCCCATCAAAGGCTCACAAACTGAATGACCTCTCAGTCCATGAAAGGATGCTGTTCTTTTTCACCTTTGTACTCTCTTCTAGTTTCCAGTTTGATGTCCCGTTTAATACGATCTTTAAGAAAGTTCCTTTTTTGAAAATAATTGACAATCAAAAGGGTTTAACCTCTCAAATAAAAATAATGGTGAAACCTTAAATTGAAAATACAAGTTAGATTGCATTCCATTGAAATCACGCTATTAATTCTCAGCACGAAGGAACAAAGGCACTGATGGAATCAGTGCTAAAAGGGGTTATTATAGCATTATGGTTCGGGGGGGATGTGTTACTGATAGCCTTGCTCTGCCAAAAGCCTGGCGCAAATCTGCACACTCTCCATGGTGATAAACTCAACAGTGATCACTGTCTGTTGAGTTACTTGTCGCTGAGGAATCTTTGGACTGAAGAGAGTTAGATGGTGACAGTCTGTCATCATTTGGAGCAGGTGGTGCCAGGGCTGCAGATCTCACAGATTGTGGCAATGAATTCCACAGATTCAACACCACTGAACTTTCTTCAACGTTTAAAGAGATTCAGCACATCAACGGATAGTACCAAACCTGTACAGATATACTGTAAAATAAATTCTGGCTGGTTGCATCATGTCCTAGTACAGCAATCCCAATGCTCAGGAATGCAAAGGCTGAAGGCTGAAGAGAGTGGTGGACTCATCTCAGACATAACTCATGCCTCAGGGGCAGAACATTCACTGGCATCAAAAGCTTCCAAACGGGGCACTGCCTCACCATCTGGGTCATGTCCTCCTCTCACTGTCGCCATCAGACTTATTATAATTCTGTTTGCAGAATTTAATATAAAGAATTTATGTATAATTTATATATATATCATATGTTGCATTTCTCTGAATCAATGTGCATGTGATGCTGCTGCAAGCAAGATTTTCATTATATCTGTGCATTACCATATTTGAGCATATGACTGTAAACTTGATATTTGTCACCAAAGATAGACACACAAAAAATGGAGTAACGCAGCAGGTCAGGCTGTATTTATGGAGAAAAGGAATAGGTGTCTGAAGAAGGGCCTCGACCCAAAACATTACCTATTCCTTTTCTCCAGAGATGCTTCCTGACCCACTGACTTACTTCAGATTTTTGTGTCTATCTTTGGTTTAAACCTGAATCTGCAGCTCTTTCCTAAACTTGATGTTCGCTACCTTCCTTTCTGACTGCTTGGTTCCCATGCTTCCTTCTGATACACATGGGACATGGTTTATGTATTCTCTTCCATACCACCGGGCCTCAGTTCCTATATTAGTGGAACTCTTGTAGGGGTGGTACGGTGATGCAGCGGTAGAGCAACTACCTTACAGCACCAGAGATCTAGGTTCGATCCTGACTACGGGTGCTATATGTACGGCATTTGCACATTCTTCCTGAGACCGTGTAGGTTTTTTCCGGGTGCTCCGGTTTCCTTCCACATTCCAAAGACTTGCAGGTTTGCAGGTTAATTGGCCTCTGCAAATTAGTGTGCAGTGTCCTTAGTGTGTAGGATAGCAACTGGTGTATGGAGTGATCACTGGTCGGCAAGGACTCGGTGGCCTGAAGGACCTGTTTCCACGCTGTATCTCTAAACTAAATTAATTCACCTTAATTTGCCTGTTTTTGTGTTCCCTTAAAAAGTGTGATCTGTTCCCCACATTACCTAGAAACTCATTGAGTTCTGGATTCCTGCTCCATGGTCTTTTCAAAATTACTGGGACCTTGTTTCCCACACTTCCTTTAAGCTTACCACGTTCCCTGGAACAGTTATTATTCTACTGTGTATTATGTAAAAATAAACAGAATTAATACCATGGGATAGCAGCACATTTGGAAAGTGGTGAAATCATTGGACAAAGTCAGCATGGATTTACAAAAGGTAAATCATGTCTGACGAATCTTGTGGAATTTTTCGAGGATGTAACTAGTAGCGTGGATAAGGGAGAACCAGTGGATGTGGTATATCTGGACTTCCAGAAGGCTTTCGACAAGGTCCCACATAAGAGATTAGTATACAAACTTAAAGCATACGGTATTAGGGGTTCAGTATTGATGTGGATAGAGAACTGGCTGGCAAACAGGAAGCAAAGAGTAGGAGTAAACGGGTCCTTTTCACAATGGCAGGCAGTAACTAGTGGGGTACCGCAGGGCTCAGTGCTGGGACCCCAGCTATTTACAATATATATTAATGATCTGGATGAGGGAATTGAAGGCAATATCTCCAAGTTTGCGGATGACACTAAGCTGGGGGGCAGTGTTCGCTGTGAGGAGGATGCTAGGAGACTGCAAGGTGACTTGGATAGGCTGGGTGAGTGGGCAAATGTTTGGCAGATGCAGTATAATGTGGATAAATGTGAGGTTATCCACTTTGGTGGCAAAAACAGGAAAGCAGACTATTATTTAAATGGTGGCCGATTAGGAAAAGGGGAGATGCAGCGAGACCTGGGTGTCATGGTACACCAGTCATTGAAAGTAGGCATGCAGGTGCAGCAGGCAGTGAAAAAAGCGAATGGTATGTTAGCTTTCATAGCAAAAGGATTTGAGTACAGGAGCAGGAGGTTCTACTTCAGTTGTACAGGGTCTTGGTGAGACCACACCTGGAGTATTGCGTGCAGTTTTGGTCTCCAAATCTGAGGAAGGACATTATTGCCATAGAGGGAGTGCAGAGAAGGTTCACCAGACTGATTCCTGGGATGTCAGGACTGTCTTATGAAGAAAGACTGGATAGACTCGGTTTATACTCTCTGGAATTTAGGAGATTAAGAGGGGATCTTATAGAAACTTACAAAATTCTTAAGGGGTTGGACAGGCTAGATGCAGGAAGATTGTTCCCGATGTTGGGGAAGTCCAGGACAAGGGGTCACAGCTTAAGGATAAGGGGGAAATCCTTTAAGACCGAGATGAGAAAGACTTTCTTCACACAGAGAGTGGTGAGTCTCTGGAACTCTCTGCCACAGAAGGTAGTTGAGGCCAGTTCATTGGCTATATTTAAGAGTGAGTTGGATGTGGCCCTTGTGGCTAAGGGGATCAGAGGGTATGGAGAGAAGGCAGGTACGGGATACTGAGTTGGATGATCAGCCATGATCATATTGAATGGCGGTGCAGGCTCGAAGGGCTGAATGGCCTACTCCTGCACCTAATTTCTATGTTTCTATGTTTCTATGTTTCTAATACCAAATATTAACTTAATTGAATAATGAAAGAAGTAACATCCAATCATCTGGAATATCCACTAGTCTGGCATCACTAGCAACACATACTGTATGTGCTGGATTCATGCAGTTTTACTGTGGGGCTAACACTAAATAAGGCACTTGTTACATGTCTATGAACTGGTACAATTGTTAACTGTACCAGAGAAATTTCAACTCATTGAGGAAAAGATACAGGAAACTTCTTTATCTGAGCATGTCATCTCCTTAAGGTTGAGTTTTTTCCCCAAAGGGGCAGATTTCGCAATGTCTGTAGTTATAACACTTTCCTCTCACTTTCAGCAACAGTCATCAAGATGCAAATACTATGGATCCTTACCTATCTTGAACACTGCAGGGAATTAGCTGCGTTACCAAAATTATCACAGTATTCAGTCACTGGAGACAAAATGTCCATAGGCATGTTTTTTTTTTATGAACTAGTTCAACACCAGGAAAGAGGTAGAGAAGAAACGGTACTTTAATTAACTAATAAAAACAAAACAGTCCAAATTAAGCAAGAAATTTAATCATCTTGTCTCTGAAACGCCGAACAATTCTCATGAGAGGACGTGAAGTAAATTCCTTGTGAAGAAAATTTGAATTACCTTTTTTTAAAAAACCTAACAATGAAGTGGTGAAGGACACTGTTATCTTTATTTGCCAATCAAGTGAAAAGTAGTTTGGATACTGTATTTTTTAATGATTCAGATATAAATGATGAAAATGAGTGAACAAATGGGGAAGGGTCTCGACCCAAAATGTCACCTATTCCGTTTCTCTGATGATGCTCCCTGGCCCGTTGAGATACTCCAACATTTTGTATCTTACTTTGACAGAATAAACATATTCAATAGAAACTGTACAAAAAAAAGTCAATTATCCTGAATCTTATTGCATTTTCAAGTTCCCCTTAGCCACAAGGGCCACATCTAACTCCCTCTGAAATATTGCCAATGAACTGGCCTCAACTATCCTCTGTGGCAGAGAGTTCCAGAGACTCACCACTCTCTGTGTGAAAAAAAGAGGGAGTTAGATATGGCTAAAGGGATCAGGGGGTATGGAGAGACGGCAGATACGAGATACTGAGTTGGATGATCAGCCATGATCATATTGAATGGTGGTGCAGGCTCGAAGGGCCAAATGGCCTATCCCTGCATCTATTTTCTACGTTTCTATTATACAGTGTGGAAACAGGCCCTTCGGCCCAACTCACCCACACCGGCCAACAATGTCCCAGCTACACTAGTCCCACTTGCCAGTGCTTGGTCCATATCCCTCCAAACCTGTCCTATCCATGTACCTGTCTAACTGTTTTTTAAACGATGAGACAGTCCCAGCCTCAACTACCTCCTCCAGCAGCTTGTTCCATACACCCACAACCCTTTGTGGGAAGAAGTTACCCCTCGGATTCCTATTAAATGTTTTCCCCGTCAACTTGAACCTATGTCCTCTAGTCCTCGATTCCCCATACTCTGGGCAAAAGACTGTGCATCTACCTGATCTATTCCTCTCATGATTTTGTATACCTTTATAAGATCTCCCCTCATCCTGCTGTGCTCCATGGAATAGAGACTCAGCCTACTCAACCTCTCCTATAGGTCACACCCTCTAGTCCTGGCAGCATCCTCATAAATCTTTTCTGAACCTTTTCAAGCTTGACAATATCTTTCCTATTACATGGTGCCCAGAATTGAACACAATATTCTTAATGCAATCTCACCAACATCTTATACAACTGCAACACGACCTCCCAACTTCTATACTCAATAGTGATGTAGGCCAATGTGCCAAAAGCCTTTTTGATCACCTAATCTACCTGTGACTCGACCTTCAAGGAACCATGCACCTGCACTCTGAGATCTCTTTGCCCTACAACACTACCCAGAGGCCTACCATTTACTGTGTAGGTCCTGCCCTTGTCCGATGTCTCAAAATGCAACATCTCATGCTTCTCTGTATTAAATTCCAGCAACCATTCCTCCGCCCACCTGGCCAATTGATCCAGATCCTGCTGTAATCGTTCACAACCATCTTCACTCTCTGCAAAACCACTAACTTCTGTATCATCAACATTGATCTTGCCCTGTATGTTCTCAATCAAAATCATTGATGCAGATGACGAACAGTAATGGGCCCAGCACCAAACCCTGAGGTGCACCACTAGTCTCAGGCCTCCAGTCTGATAAGCAAACTTCCATCATTACACTCTGTGTCCTTCCATGGAGCCAATTTGCTATCCATTTAGCTGTCTCTCCATGGATTCCATGAGATCTAACCTTCCAGAGCAGCCTACCATGTGGAACCTTGTCGAACGCCTTACTGAAGTCCATGTACACAACATCTACAACTTTGCCCTCTTCAACCTTTTTGGTCACGTCTTCAAAAAAATCAATCAGATTTGTGGGACACGACCTCCCATGTAAAAAACCATGCTGACTGTCCCTAATCAGCCCTTGCCCATCCAAATGCCTGTATAACCTATTCCTCACTATACTCTCCAGTAACTTACCAACTACAGATGTTAAGCTCACTGGCCTATAGTTCCTAGCATTTTCCCAGCAGCCCTTCTTGAAAAGAGGCACAACATTTGCCACCCTCCAGTCTTCCGGCACCTCTCCTGTATTTAAGAGAAGGTTATTGGCTGCAAGCTTCCCTCCATTGATGAACTGTACACAGCAAGGGCCGGGAAGCGAGCGGGCAAGATCATCTCTGACCCGTCTCACCCTGGCCACAAACTCTTTGAATCACTTCCATCTGGAAGACGACTCCAGACTGTCAAAGCTGCCACAGCCAGACATAAAAACAGTTTTTATCCACGAGTAGTTGCTCTCCTCAACAACCAAAAATCTGTAGCCTCCCTTTGATCTGGTATTTTGGTGGTTCACATGCTTGATCAATGGTGTTTTATCATTAATGTTTTATTATTATTAATGTTTAGTGTTTTCTGAGTCATTCGTAACTGTCACTGTATGTCATGTTGTGGGTGGAGCACCGAGGCAAATTCCCTGTATGTGAATGCTTGGCCAATAAACGTACTTACTTACTTACTTACTTACATACTTACTTACTCTCCTGTATTTAAGGAAGACTCGTAAATTTCAACCAGAGCTTCTGCAATTTTCTCTCTAGTTTCCCGCAATGTCCTCAGATTTATCAGATCTGGCCCTGGAGATTTGTCTACCTTCAAACACAACAGTACCTTCAGTACTTCTTCGATAGTAACCCTGACTGCTCTCAAGACACTTCCAATGACTGCTCCAATTTCCTCCATCCTACTGCCTTTCTCCTCGGTAAATAGAGAGGAGAAATATTCATTTAGGACCTTGCCCATCTCCTGTGGCTCCACACAGAGGTGACCGCTTTGATTCCTGAGAGGTCTCACTCTAGTTATACTTTTCTCCCTTATGTATTTATAAAATCGTTTGAGATTGTCCTTAATGCTACCCGCCAGAGCTATCTCTTGGCCCTTTTTGCCCTTCTGATTTCCTTTTTTAGTTTACTCCTTAGTTCCTTAAAACTCCTCCAAGGATGCACTTGATCCCAGTTGCCCATACCTGTCCCATGCATCCTTCCTGTTTTTGACTAACGTCTCAATTTCCCCCATCAGCCAAGCTTCCATTCGTTTGCCTGCTTTGCCCTTCACTCTAACGAGGACGTACACATCCTGAGCTTTCTTCAGCACACTTTTAAAAACATCCTACTTGGCCGACGTTCCTTTCTCCTCTACTAACCTGCTCCAGTCAACCTGAGCGAGACCTCTCATACCCTCTAAGTTGGCCTTACCCCAATTGAGCATTTTAACACGTGGACCCTCTCCGTCCCTATCCATAACTATCTTAAACCTAATCAAACTGTGATCACTGGTCCAAAAAGGCTCCTCCACACACACTTCATTAACTTGCCCTTCCCAATTTCCCAATACTAGAGCTAGTGTTGCCCTCTCACATGTGGGGGCCTCCACATACTGCTTAAGAAAATTCTCCTGAACACTTTTGAGGAATTGCAACCCATCTGAACCCTTCATGCTATGATTTTCCCAGTCTATATTGGGAAAGTTAAAATCCCCTACTACAACAACCTTATTTGACCTGCAGCTGTCTGCAATCTCCCGGCACATTTGTACTTTTAATTCCCATTGACTATTCGTGGGTCTGTAGTACACCCCCAACAAGATGATCATCCCTCAGCTCCACCCATATAGCCTCACTAGACGAACCATCCGTAATGTCACCTCTGAACACTGCCGTGACATCCTCCTTAATCAACAATGCAACCCTCCTCCTCTTTTTCCCTCACCGCAGTGTCTCCTGAAGCTCCTTGTCCCAGAACATTGAGCTGCCAGTCCTGCCCCTCCCGTAACCAGGTTTCAGTCATGGTTACAACGTTGCAGTCGCTTGTACCTATCCATGCCCTAAGCTCATTTGCCCTCCCCCTTAGGCCCCTTTCGTTAAAATACGTGCAGTTTAAACCAACACTCCTTCCTCGCTTTCCCCCTTTCACCTGTCTATTCTGTCCACAAACCTTTCCAATACCACCCTCCATACCAACGTCTAGCCTCTCACGTGCCTCTGTCCTGCATGAGATCTCCTGCACTCCACGTTTACTCCTCTTTCTCACAGTCACCCACCTTCGCTCTTCCTGTATCCTTTGTGTGACAACCTCACTGTAGGTCTTGTCCAGGAAACTCTCGTTTTCGCCGATGGCCCTGAGATCATCCAATTGCTGCTCCAGTTCCCCAACACGTTTATTCAGGAGCTGCACCTGGACACAATTTTGGCAGCTATTGTTTTCAGAAGCACCAGCAGTGCCCCTGACTTCCCATATCCTGCAGGAAAAATACTGTAACAACTTGCCTGCCATTTCTTCAGTGGACAAAAAAAAATCACAAATTTCGAATCAAGTGTAGCCTCCTTGCCTCAGCCACCTCGTTGAAGACTCTGGAGCCAAACTCACACTTTACTCACCAAGACTCACACTTTACTCGAGCCAAAGACTCACCCTTTAGTCACCAAGGCTCCGCTATAGGTGCGCTTCTTTATCTGTACTTCTGTAAATCAACTACTTTAGGACTAATTTGTGAATTACTCGAACATGGGCCTTTGCCGATCTTTTTAAATCTTCTTTCCCTCTGACTCACCTACCTCCGGCCCACACTTGCTCTCGCTGCTTCTGGCTGCTGCTTCTCTCGACCTTCTTGGTAAACCAGTAAGATCATTAAGATATATTATATTTAACATAGTTACCTATGAATGTCCTCCCCAAACTCACACTATGGTGCTGAAATAACCAAATCAAAGTCAGCAGTGAGATTCTCTTTGACTGGGATCACAGTGCCTTGCTCAGTGTTTCCCTCTCACTCTGACTGCTGCCCAATGCAATTAGCCACTCCAGTACTATCCTGCTTAATGAATCTGCCCTTGGCTTGTTATACACTCACCAATCCACTTCAAAGATGCTTAGCCGTATGTGTGACACAGCCCACAGGTGTAAGAGGTGCTTGTGAAGAGATCACGAGCTTCCCCAGATGCATCCTTAAATAGTGCTCAAGACAGCCTTGGTACACCAACAGTGAAGAAGGATGCTTAAGTTCATTGAAGGACTTTCAATGAAATGAACTGCTTTGACCTGGATTGTGCCAATGTCTTGACACCCACCTCACCCTGGCCACGCTCTAATTTCACTCCTACAATCGGGAAGAAGGTATAGGAGTCTTCTCAACAACCATCAGGTTCTTGAACACTACACCACATTACCTCAACAATGAACTATGGATTGTCTTTGGTTACACTAAGGACTTTGGGCTTTTTTTGCACTAGTATTGGGGTTATTCATTTATTGATTTTTAATTTATTACATATTATCTATGTGCATTTTGTTTATAGGCCTATTATGCTGCTGCAAGCAAGAGATTATTTATTCCTTTGTCAGTATATGTGACAATTAAACACTCTTTACTTGATAAATAAGACCATCAACCACTCCATGTCTAAATTGTTTGTAATGTAATATCATGTTTAAACTGACTCCCATTTTAAATTTGGCAATGTCAAAGAGGTGGTCAATTATGATGTTGATGGGTGAGGGGAGAACATTTTCAGATTAATAAATCAAGGATTTTTAGTTTAATTTTAAAATGTTGGCGTCCATCAATATGAATGGTGCAGTGTCCATTTTTTAAGTCTACAAGTGTTCATTGGGGTGGTCAGTCTGCACCATACAGTTTGCAAGCAGATGCTTAATGCCAACACATTGGTTACGGCTGAAATGTAAGGACTCACTGCGGAGTGCTGACAGCTGAAATCTAGTTACTTTCCCTTTGTTGTCGAGATTGTATTCAGGGCTGAAAAAGGACTGGGCACAGTGGCACAGCTGGTAGAGCAGCTGCCTCACAGCGCCAGAGACCCAAGTTTCATCTGTGTGCAATTAGTGTGTTCTCTCTGTGACCACGTGGGTTTCCTTCGGGTGCTGTTGTTTCCTTCCACATCCCAAAGAGGTGCGGGTTTGTAGGTTAATTGGCTTCTGTAAATTGCCCCGGTTGCTTAGGAAGTGGATGTGAAAGTGGGATAACATAGAACTAATGTGAACATGTGATCAATAGTTGACATGAACTCGATGTTCCGAAGGGCCAGTTTCCATCCTGTATCTCTAAACTACATACTCCCAACGAATATGCTTGATTTCTTTACAATTTAACAGCTGAAAAGGGAATAAGAAAGAAGTAAATGCACATGGTAAAAATTTTACCACTAAAGGGTGCTTCATTTTAATTGATTTGTTGCTAATTTTGTAGTAAATCCACAATAATTTAATCCAATGCCATTGTCATTATCTCTAATTTCTTACCTGATGCAAATTGATCAGTCAGGATTTTGATCAGTAATGAAAGTATTATAATATGATAATGACTTCCATTTTAAAAGAACTCAAACTGGAAGAAACATAATTTTCTCCATTACTATGTGTCGGCTTTGGACAACTGAAATTGCAGCCGTAACAATGAGCAACACATAAATTTGATTTACCATTGACCAGCAAGGTAGGTCCTGCACTGTTAACACGGTGGATGATATTTAGCAAACTTGACCAATTTTACAGAATTATACATGAAACCTGATATCTATCTTATCAGAATGTTTTTTTAATTTGTCAGCTAGCATATTTTATGATTTGACCTTTGAAAGGATGAAATAAAGGAACTGTTTTAGTAACGATACTGAAGTCAATGGAGAGTAAAATTGGGCATAAAGTAAGTTCAATCTGTCGGTTCTTCAGCAACTGCAGTGGTTAAATAACACTTAGGATATTTCTAGGGACTTTGTCACAATCCAACCTTTAGAAACATAAAATCTGTGTATTTCTTATAATTCAGTGATGTCAATATTTGTCTATTCACTGGAATTTAAAAGGATGAGAGGACACCTTATAGAAACATGTACAATTCTTAAGGGATTAGGCAGGCTTGATGCAGGAAAAATGTGTCCCAATGTTGGGGGAGTCCAGAACCAGGGGTCAGTTTAAGAATCAGGGTAGGCCATTTAGGACTGGGATGAGGAAAAACCTTTTCACGCAGTTGTGAATCTGTGGAATTCTCTGCCACAGAAGGTAGTGGAGGCCAATTCACTGGATGTTTTCAAGAGAGAGTTAGATTTAGTTCTTGGGGCTAAAGGAATCAAGGGATATGGGGAAAAAGCAGGAACGGGGTACTGATTTAGGATGATCAGCCATGATCATATTGAATGGTAGTGCTGACTCGAAGGGCAGAATTGCCTACTCCTGCACCTATTTTCTATGTTTCTATGGTGCTGTTTTTAACAATGCACTGAATGCGGGAAAACGGTTACTACCTGAAAAGTATGTACAGTAAGTGTTTTCTTTTCCCTGGACTGAATTTAACCATCACAGTTTTGATGGGACACTCTCTGATTGCTGATTGTTTCAATGATACATTTTCTTCATGAAAACCATGCATAGAATGGTTTCATTCCACTGGAAAGAATACAGTATGAGATTCTAAAGTGAACCTCAATCATGTTTTAATAGGACTACTTCCTGAACAGGTCACATAGATAATCGAGGGAGCAGCTGATTTGCAGAGGCTACTGGGGAGACTTTAAAACTAGATCGGTTGGGGGGGAGGGACTCAAATAGGGAAGGCAAGTAGTCCGTTTGTGAGGCAGGAGGCAGAGAAGAGAAGCAGTCAGACGTAACACGTAGGGAGGAAAGAAGAAAAAAATAACAAACGGAGAATAAGAAGTGGAGGGTTTCTTAAATGTGTGAGCAGAGAGACAGAGGGGTGTAAAATGAGGATAGGAGCAATAGGTAGCAAGGTGAAAAGTGGCAGGAAAACAAATCCAGGGCAAAAATCTAAAAGGGCCACTTTTCAACATAATTGTAAAAGGGCCAAGAATGTTGTAAAAACAAGCCTGAAGGCTTTGTGTCTCAATGCGAGGAGCATTCGTAATAAGGTGGATGAGTTATTAGATAGCTATTAATAATTATGATATAGTTGGGATCATGGAGACATGGCTCCAGGGTGACCAAGGCTGGGAGCTGAACATCCAGGGATATTCAATATTCAGGAAGGATAGACAGAGAGGAAAAGGAGGTGGGGTAGCGTTGCTGGTTAGAGCGGAGATTAACACAATAGAAAGGAATGACATTAGCTTGGAGGATGTGGAATCGATATGGGTGGAGCTGCGAAACACTAAGGGGCAGAAAACGCTAATGGGTGTTGTGTACAGGCCACCTAACAGTAGTAGTGGAGTTAGGGATGACATGAAACAGGAAATTAGAAATGCATGCAACGAAGGTAAAACTGTTATAATGGGTGACTTCAATCTACATATAGATTGGGTGAATCAAATTGGCAGGGGTGCTGAGGAAGAGGATTTCTTGGAATGTATGCGGGATAGTTTTCTAAACCAACATGTGGAGGAACCAACGAGAGAGCAGGCTATTCTAGACTGGATATTGAGTAATGAGGAAGGGTTAGTTAGCAGCCTTGTTGTACGTGGCCCCTTGGGCAAGTGTGACCATAATATGGTTGAGTTCTTCATTAGGATGGAGAGTGGCATTGTTAATTCAGAAAGACGGGTCCTGAACTTAAAGAAAGGTAACTTTGAGGGTATGAGACGTGAATTGGCCAAGATGGACTGGCAATTGATTCTTGAAGGGTTGACGGTGGATATGCAATGGAAGGTATTTAAAGACTGCATGGATGAACTACAACAATTGTTCATCCCAGTATGGCAAAAGAATAAATCAGGGAAGGTGGCGCATCGTGGATAACGAG
The DNA here is from genome assembly GCA_035221665.1 of Okamejei kenojei. Taxonomy (NCBI): domain Eukaryota; kingdom Metazoa; phylum Chordata; class Chondrichthyes; order Rajiformes; family Rajidae; genus Okamejei; species Okamejei kenojei. The sequence goes on from CM069135.1 coordinate 86,828,796, forward strand.
GGAAATCAGGGATAGTATCAAAGAAAAAAAGCATACAAATTAGCCAGAAAAAGCAGCCTACCAGAGGACTGGGAGAAATTCATCAACAGAGGAGGACAAAGGGCTTAATAAGGAAAGGGAAAATGGAGTATGAAAGAAAACTGGCAGGAAACATAAAAACTGACTGCAAAAGTTGTTATCGATATGTGAAGCGCAAAAGATTAGTTAAAACAAATGTAGGTCCCTTGCAGTCAGAAACGGGTGAATTGATCATGGGGAACAGGGACATGGCAGACCAATTGAATAACTACTTTGGTTTTGTCTTCATTAAGGAAGACATAAATAATTTGTCGGATATAGCAGGGGATCGCAGGTCAAATGAGATGGAGGAATTGAGTGAAATCCAGGTTAGCCGGAAAGTGGTGTTAGGTAAATTGAATGGATTAAAGGCCAGATAGGCTGCATCCCAGGGTACTTAAGGAAGTAGCCCCAGAAATAGCAGATGCCTTAGTGATAATTTTTCAAAATTCTTTAGATTCTGGAGTAGTTCCTGAGGACTGGAGGGTAGCTAATGTAACCCCACTTTTTAAAAAGGGAGGGAGAGAGAAACGGGGAATTACAGACCAGTTAGTCTAACATTGTTAGTGGGGAAACTGCTAGAGTCAATTATTAAAGATGGGATAGCAGCGCATTTGGAAAGTGGTGAAATCATTGGACAAAATTAGCATGGATTTACGAAGGGTAAATCATGTCTGACGAATCTTATTGAATTTTTGAGGATGTAACTAGTAGAGTGGATAAGGGGGAAGTGCTTATATCTGGACTTTCAGAAGGCTTTCGACAAGGTCCCATACAAGAGATTGGTATACAAACTTAAAGCACACGGTATTGGTGTTCAGTAGATAGAGAACTGGCTGGCAGACAAAGAGTAGGAGTGAACGGGTCCTTTTCCAGTGACTAGTGGGGTGCCGCAAGGCTCAGTGCTGTTACAATATACATTAATGATTTGGACGGGAATTAAATGCAACATCTTGAAGTTTGCGGATGACAAACTAGGAGGCTGCAGGATGACTTGGCTAGACTGGGTGAATGGCAGATGCAGCATAATGTGGATAAATGTGAGGTTATCCACTTTGGTGGCAAAAACAGGAAGGTAGACTATTATTTGAATAGTGACCGATTAGGAAAGGGGAGATGCAGCAAGACCTGGGTGTCGTGGGTGAAAGTAGGCATGCAGGTGCAACGGGCTGTGAAGAAAGCAGGCATTCATAGCAAAAGGATTTGAGTCCAAGAGCAGGGAGGTTCTACTGCAGTTGTACAGGTCTTGGTGAGGCCACACCTGGAGTAATGCATACAGTTTTGGTCTCCCAATCTGGGAAAGATTCTTGCCATAGAGGGAGTACAGAGAAGGTTCACCAGACTGATTCCTGGGATGGCACGACTTCCATATAAAGACTATAAATTTAGAAGATTGAGGGGTGATCTCATAGAGTAAGGGGTTGGACAGGCTAGATGCAGGAAGAGGGGAAGTCCAGGACAAGGGGTCACAATTTAAGGATAAGGGGGAAGTCTTTAGGATGAGATGAGAAAATCGTTTTTCACACAGAGAGTGGTGAATCTGTGGAATTCTCTGCCACAGAAGGTAGTTGAGGCCAGTTCGTTGGCCATATTTAAGAGGGAGTTGGATGTGGCCCTTGTGGCTGAAGGGATCAGGGGGTATGAAGAGAAGGCAGGTACAGGATATTGAGTTGGATGATCAGCCATGATCATATTGAATGACGGTGCAGGCTCGAAGGGCCGAATGGCCTGCTCCTGCACCTAATTTCTATGTTTCTATGTTTCTATAAGGCTGGAAACTCAGTCAGCAAATCTCCTCACTCGGTCTACAGCCATCTCCTACCATGATAGGACAACTCCCCATTTACCCCCTGACTGCATGATTTGATGTCTCATTCTCTTCTAACTCCCAACTCCTTGATCTGATCTCTCACCCTCTTACCTATAACTCTTTGGCGGATGAGATGAGAGTCGATTTGACCAAACGGGTTTTATTAACAATACGACTAAATCAACAAAGTAACTCAACACAGCTAATACATTATCTAGCTACGATCTACCCATGATCACAGCCAAGATCTAGCCACAACAGTGGTCCAGAACGACCGAAGGGGCATTGCCCAGAAAGCGCGTGAAGCACAACCCCTTCCCAGAGTCACATGTCCGAGGCACCTGACCGCAGGGATCGATTACCTGCGGGCACCAGCAGGTGCCGCTACAACTCCCTGTTTACATTCTAATGTTTTGATCAGACCACCAAACGTTGGATCATCAGTGATTCCCTGGTCTGATCCTTGTCTCTATCCACTCTCTGATTCCTGCTCTCTAATCACCATCCAGACTTCCCAAACCAAATCCTGACTCTCTGATCACACTCTGAAACTAACACCTGATTCCTTGACCCGACCCCACAATATCTGATCCTCCCAATTCCCGAACATGACCCCACAAGGTCCCCACATGCCCCACTCTGACTCTCTCAAGAGTCCTCAATTCTCTGATCAGAATCGCAGGCGGGGCTTGCAGTGGAACAGAATGGTGGAGGGAACTTTACTTGCACAAGGAAATCCTGCAGTGCCAACAGGACAGCAGATCTTTATCGCCACCTGCACCTAAGGCAACTGAGACTTTGAAAATGGCGCTGAAGCTTGGCAACTCTTGTATATGGTCTCAGTGGGTTATTTCTAGACATTTTGTACCCAAGCTAAGATCGTGCTTATGTATAATAATACTTTACTGAACCATATGCAAAAGGAATTTCACTGTACCTACGTACACATGACAATAAAGAACCATGGAACCATCATCTTCCCAACTCCCTATTCTGATCACAGACTTTCTAATCTGCCCCGACCCTTTTAATATCTAGATCTCTGAAGACTTCCAACTCATACAGCAGGGAAACAGGTCCTTTGCCCCAACATCCGTGCTGACCAAGATGCCCTATCTACACTAGTCCCACCTGCCTGTGTTTGTTCCATATCTCTCTAAACCTATTTAATTGATGTACCTAATCAAATCTATCTATACATAATTAAAACTCTGATCTTGTTATCTTCCGGTTTGGTGGTCATTCTATTTGCGCAAAAACAGCACGCGATAGAGCTATGATTTTTCTCCAGCTTACTCACCGTTCCCCTTTGCTGTGATTTTTGCACCAAGTTTTGTTCCGATCAGTGGAAGCTGGTAAGAGTTATCGAGGTTTAAAAATCTAAAAAACATGCGTGCGCAGATCGATTGCCGCTCCTGTCATTCAGCACCGTGCGGATTGGTCCCTTCTACTGTCACTCCGCGTGACAGCCCGCCCTTTCCTGCGCCATCATGTCTTTACTGAAGCTGCGGGAGGCTCTGGGTGGCCGGCGGAGGTCTCCAACCGGGCACAATTTTCGGAGGGAGGGACCGGAAAAGGCCTGACCCAACCTGGCCTGAGCCGGCCCGACCCAACCCAACCCAGCCAGCGTGGAGTCGGAGATAGCGCCGATGTCGCCAAACGGAAAGTGGTGACTGATCCAGGCAGAAAACGACCAGTGAAGTGACCAGCGACGTGACCAGCGACCAGCCACCCACTGTGAGTCCCCATGGCACCCCCAATCCCTTCCCCTCTGGTCCACCTCGCGGGCTCCTGCCCCTCTCCCCGTTATACTGCACTCTCTCCCATGGCTCTTCCTCATCTTTTCACCAAGCTCTCTCCCCCCTGCCCCCTCCCCCCTGCCCCCGTGACCCCCTGCCCCCACACCCCTCCCCCCGCCCTCACACCCCTCACCCCCCACCACCCCCCCACACATCCCTCCCTCCCACACACCCTCCATTCCACTCACCCCTCACAACTCTCCCCTGCCCACACACACACCTCTCCCACACACCCCCCTCCCCCGCACACCGCTTTCCCCCACAACCCCCCAGCCCACACACCGCTCTACCCCACAACCCCCCGCCCACATATACCCCCCATACACTCCTCCCACACATCCCCCCTGCCCACACACCCTTCTCCCACACATAGCCCACACTCACTCAACCACACCCCCCCACATCCCCCACTGCTCACAACCCCCCGCCACAACCCCCCTCTCCACACAACCCCCGCCCACACAGACCCCTCCCCCAAACCACCTTCTCCAACATCATCCCTCCCCCACACACACACCCTCTCCCCATACCCCCCTCCCACCCACATGTCTCCTCCTCCCCCCCTCATACACACTTCCCCTCCCACCCCACATCCCCCCACCACACACCCCCCGTGGTGAGTGGGACCCAACAGGTCCCACTTAGTCTAGTGTTTTTTAAATGTTGTTATAGTACCTGCTCTAACCACCTCCTCTGGCAGCTCACTCCATATACCCACCACCCTTTGTATAAAAGTCATCTCTCGGGTTCCTATTAAATCTTTCCCCTCTCACTTAAAACAATGTTGTTGAATCTACTGCGTCCCAACTCCATGAACTGAACCCTGACCATCTGATTATTCTCTGACTCCCTGAAACCCACCCTTTTGTTACACATCCCCTTTTCCCAACACTCTACTTCGACCCATGATCACCCCAATTATTTCTGACACCTGACTCTGATCACTCTTCTAATTTCATGTTCAAACCTGACTTCCTTGATTTGACTCCTTACTATCTGATCACTTCCTGACTCCCTGTTCTTACCCCAAAATCTCTGATCAACCCTTAATTCCCAGGTTACTCTCTGATTACCTGTGGTACCTACGCAGAGTCCAATTCATTCCCACCTCCCCAAGAAATATGATTATCTCTCCCTCTTGACCTTTTGAACTCATCCTTAGAACATACATGGAGTTCATGGACAAGAAAGGTTTTGAGGAATATTGGCTAAATACAGGTAAAATGCGACCAGTTCAGGTTGACAAATTGATCAGCATGGATGGATAATAGGCCTGTTTCCATGCTGTGTAACCCAATGCATCTATATAAAGATCTATTGAACCATTAACTGATCTACCTGATCCATTCCTTCATATGTGTTTCAATGAGAGAGCACATGATCATCACAGTGCATCAAGCCTCTGCCACTCTTTTGACAGATTGCTTGACTTCTGTGGGACCCTGGCATAGTGACAGATCTCCGAGCTTGCAGGATAGTTGGCTGACCATACATAACAGAGTGCAATGGTTTGTAAGATCACCCTCATTGCAGCAGTCAAATGTAAACACAGCTAATAAGTATTACTAACTTATTAGTGTGTTAGTAACATCTACTTGTTACTAGCTGCAAATAAGTAGTTCTTTCTTGTTTTCCCTTGGAAGCTCGAAAGTGGATGTGCTGGCTCTAGAGAGGGTCCAGAGGAGGTTTCAAGTTCAAGTTCAAGTTACATTTATTGTCACATGTATCAATTGGTACAGTGAGATTTGTTACCATACAGCCATACGAATAAAAAAAACACAATACACTATAGAATTTAACATGAATACCCCCACACAGCGGAATCAACGTTTCCCACTGTGAGGGAAGGCAATAAAGTTCAGTCATCTTCCTCATTGTTCCCCCGTGGTCGGGGCCTTTGAGCCCTCCGCAGTCGCCGCTATGGCGGTCCGGTGTTCAGGCTCTCTCGCCGGGATGATGGAACTCTGATGTCGGAACGGAAGAACACACTCAGCGGCTTGGAGTTTCTGAATTGGCCACTTCCTACCGGAGACCGTGGCTCCCGAAGTCCACAGGTCAAGCTGGGCGGAGATTCAACACTGGCGACCCTCGGCAAAGGATCCCAGATCTTTGCAATGTTAAAGTCAGCGCCGCCCGCAGCAGGAAGCTCCGCAAACCACAGCTCCACGGTGTTGATCAGCAGGCTCACAAAAGGCTCTGGAGGCAAAATCAGTAGATATATTCAAGGCAGAGCTGAATAGATTCTTGATTAGTATGGGTGTCAGAGGTTATGGGGAGGAGAATGGGGTTAAGAGGAAGAGATAGATCAGCCATGATTGAATGGCGGTGTAGACGTAGGCAGAATGGCCTAATTCTATTCATATCATTTACGACATGATCTTATGAAAATCAACCAGCAGACACTACATTGCGCCTGGCTCCACAACTCTGTGAATGGAGCTGCCGTTCCCACAATGGTGGCGACCTGCTGCAACTTTGAAGCAGAGCTCTGTGTCATGTTCACGTCCTCCAAGCTCTTTGACATTGCACACAAACTCCCTGGCAGCTTTAGCGATTTACCAAGCATTTCATTGTGGGGGTCCATCAGACAAAATTAATACGACAAAGCGCTAAAATGTTGCATCCTTAGCGTTCAGTATTGCTGCATCTTTGCAAGGCTACTGAACCATATGGCTTGAAACACATTAAAAAAACCTTGACAACCATCACAGCAAGAGTGTGGGGAGGGAGCTGGAAGAAATATAGCATGCTACAATGTTTATTAACTTTGTATGTGGCTTTATCCATTCAGCTGTTTCCAAACAGCAAGTAAAATCGTGATTGACACCACGTTACACATTTGCTTATCTCAGCATTTTACTCTGTTCTCTGCACTAAAAATATAAATAGGCTCCATGACGTGAGCACCCGACTTCGTGCTTTGATTAATTAATTTAATGCACACTTATTCTTGAACATTGCATTGTAAAACCTAATATGGCTTCTGGCTCTGTCACTGCATTGAACAGTGGAATCCAAAGTAGCAGATTCTATGCAGTGTACCAAAATCTTATTTAACTTTCAAGCAGTATTAAAGTGCTTGTGACCATGGAGAAGGTTTAACGTGATCGGGGTAACTGGTATCCTAAATAATAACAGACAAGGACAAGACAGATCAGGTGCAGGACGATGCAACCACAGAAAGGGTGAATAAATTAAAGCACAGAGAGAGATTTCTCAGCCCATCAAGTGGGTATCATGGTCGGAAAGTTCTGACAACTGACTCTTATTCCTTTGTCCTTTCTCCATATCAGTTGATGTTTTCTTTTTCACATCTGAATTCTCCTTTCTCTTCTATCCAGCAGACCACTCAAATGTCTAACAGAATGCTATATTTAAAAGGTTTTACTAAGCTTTCCCCTTCATTCTTTTGATGAGTAATAATCACCAGCCAATAGAAACATTTGTTGTTTTTTAGCCAATTCCTCACAAAATGAACATGTTGTTTAGAATCTACCCTCAGCTTGTATGATTGCCTAATTGGCAGAAAGAGGATGGAAACAGCAACTTCAGCCCACAGAGTCTACGTCGACCATCAATCACCCATTAATTTGTTCTATGTTATCTCGTTTTCTCAATCACTATCTACATATTTGGGGCAATTTATAGAGGCCAATTATAATACAAACCAGTACGTCTTTGGAACGTGGGAAGAAACTGGAGCACCCAGAGGAAACCCATGGAATCACAAGGGGAACATGCAAACATCACACAGATAGCTGTCGAGGCCACGATCGAAGCCGGGTCTCTGGCAATGAGTGGCAGAGGCTCTGTGAGCTCTGCCCACTGTGCTGTTACAGTGCCATAGCAAAAGATAGTTTTTAGCTATCGTATTCTTCATTTCATTGCTCTTGGGCTCTGTTTAACATAGATTTGCAACATTTTATGGGAAAGAACAAATGGTGTAATGTTTTAGTTTGTGTCAAGTATGCTGCTGATAAAGTAATTAAATAGGGGAAAGTGATCCCAAAGGTCAAGTCAAATATTAGGTTTAGTGGAATGCTCCACACAAGTGGAAAATTCCAAGATCAATTTGATTCCAGTCAGATTTGTTTTCTTGGGTCAACTCTCAGGTTCAAATCCCACATTCACTGCAGAGGGCTGCATGTTAATGATATGTGAATCCCATTTAATTGTTCTCTGCATATTTTGATTAACTGGCAGCCATCCAAATTTGCAGGAACATTTGCAGAGACAATCAAGTCAAACCCTATTTTCAAAAGACTAAAGGAGCTCCCAATAGAGGTAATTTTTGAGATGCAATGTGAAGCATTTTAGTTCCAGCGCAGCGATGAACAGTACCTGTAACGACCTGAGGGAAAATTACATTTAGGATCAATGTTGGCTGTGGACTGCATTTTAAAGTGATTTCTCAGTACGCAGAGGAGAAACTTCCTTTCTTAAAGACTGGCGCTTATTTGAAAACTATAGTATGAGGATGTTTAATTCACAGAATTTTATTTACAGTTCACAATTCATAACAGATTTCAACTTTTAGGAAGTCAAACCAGGGCAGGACCTTCACAATGAATGGCAAGGCCCTGGGGAGTGTTGTAGAGCAGCACAATCTTGGAGTACATACATATAGTTCCCTAAAGGTGGTGTCACTGGTAAAAAGTGTTCCAACAAGTGGTTGAGAAAAAGAAAGACCAAAGAATATGTCAGTGTGTTGGCAAATTTTCCAGCACACTTGCACAATGGCATCTACCAAACAATATAGAAAATTGCACAAGTATCTCTGACCATAAAAAGTAGAACAAATCGAATCTAGTTAATTACTACTCAATCAGTCTACTCTCGATCATCAAAGGTGTGGAGGGTATCAGCAACAGTGATTTCAAGCTGCACTTACTCATCAATAACCTGCTCATGTGGATGCTTCATTTGGGTTTTGCAAGAACCATTAAGATCAATGCAACTTTGATGCGAACAAGGACAAAAGAGTTGAATGCCAGAGTTGATGCAAAAGCAATAGCCTTTGCTATCAAGAGCATTTGACCATCTAGGGGCATTGATAAAACTTATGTTACTACAAATCATGGGGAAAATTATGCAGTGGCTGGAATTATGCGCAACACAAAGACAAATGGTTAGAACAATTAAAGGTCAATCCACCCAACCCAGGTTATCTCTGTAAGAGTTCTACCGGGTAGAACTCTTAAAAAAACGTTTTGAAAAATTTGCTGATGGTAGAAATTTGAAAAAAAAAATCAAAGTGCTGGAAAACTCAGGTCAGGCAGCATCTTAGAAAAAGATTCAGGTCTGATAACCTGAGCTCAATCCAAGAGGCTAAATATCCTCATAAATCTCCTCTGCCCCTCTTCAATCTTTTTTTTTCTGCCTTGTGTTGACCAGAACCAAACACAGTACTCAAGCTGTGGCCAAACCAATACATATACTCTAGTTCTAGCACATCCACCCTTCTCATGTATTCAGCTTAATAAACAACTCCTCAGAAAATGATGCAAACCATGCCTGTCTGCAGAAATATCTTGACAATATTTAGGAAGGTCTAATGACAATGAGAAAATCTCATATCAAATAATACCTTCCTTTGACAATCAAATCTCCTCCCATCAATAAATTCCCCTCGGTAATCTAAGATATAACAATTAACTTGACACTGAGAAGAACCAACAAATATATATATATATATATATGCATATATATATATATATATATATATATATATATATATATGTACATATATATATGTACATATATACATGTACATACATACACACATGTACATACACACACACACACACACACACACACACACACATATATACACATATATGGTATGTATATATATATTGTAGCTACAAAACAAGGGCAAGAGGCAGAATATTCTGGGGTAAATTAATTAATTCTGAAACCCAAAAGCCTTTTGGAAGATACTAATCAGGAAAGAATACTTTTCATTTGCCTGGAAGAGAATAGCTCTAACCTCACTAAGAAGATTTAGTGCCATGCAGAATGAAGCAACCCTCTTAATGAGTACACTAAGCATTCATCCCTTCTACCACTGGTGCACAATGATTGCCGCTGTACCATGAACAAAATGCAATGACATTTTATTTATTTATTTTTAATTATTTTTATTAGAAGCAATTGTACAAGAATAAAACATTTAGCATGTAAAATTATACAATTATTGTACAGCTTGAATTTTGATCTTTAAATGAGGGAAAAGAAGAGAGAAAGAACAAGAGAGGGAAAAAGTGAAAAGTGAAAAAATAGAACCCATAGACTACCAAAGTAGTGTGGCCAAAGAGTGAATAAAGATATAAGAGAGAAAAAGAAAAGAAAAAATGTGGAGAAATAACTGCCCCTCGGCCCCCTCCCACCTCACCCAATCCATAGTTGGATTAAATCCAAATTTGTGTGGTGCCATACTACCCTTGTAAGAATTTGGTAAAGGGTGTCCATGTCTTGAAAAATTGATCTGGTTTTTCTGCCAAGACAAGCCTAATATTTTCCAGATGTAATGTCGCGGACTTGTTTATAATCCACATCTTTACAGTAGGGACTAATATGTGTTTCCAAAATGTAATATTAGTTTTTTCACCATTACCATGCCATAATTAAGGAAACGTATTTGAAATAATGTTAGCTCAGAACCGGCTTCTGACGTACCTAGAGTAATCAATTCTGTGTCGGGGTCCAATTTTATTTTAATTTTTTTAGAAATAAATTCAAAAATTCCATTCCAGAAATTATGTAACTTTATACAGGAGGCAAAATAATGAGTTATGGTTACATCCTGAAGGAGACATTTATCACAAATAGGGGAAACATTTGGGAAGATCTTATTCAGTTTAGACTTTGAATAATAAAGTCTATGCAGTATTTTAAATTGTATTAACGAATGCCTAACGTTAGGAGAACAGCTGTGTATATATAGAAGGCTTTCCTCCCATCTATCTTTTAAAATTGTTAGGCCCAATTCATCTTCTCAAGCTCACCTGATTATTTCTGACGATGGGATTTGTATATTTAAAAGGGTATTGTAAAGGTACGATATTAACTTATTTGCACTGTAGTTGCTCACCATCTTTACTCTTATAGTACTGCCCAAGGCTACAGGAAGGACAAGGGCATCAGGTGAATGAGGACCCCACAGTTATACATTGATTTCTACTACAATGCTGAGAATTCTATTCTGAACTCTGTATCATCTCCTTTAGGTTGTACTTGACTTGATTGAATTTATCTGATCTGGGCAAAACAGAGTTTTTCACTGTATCTTGGAACACGTAACAATAATAAACCTAAACTTAAACGTTTCATAGTCTCCTGATATATAAATATATCCTAATTTCTTTACTTTCACTCCTTGTAAAGGTCAGGATTTCCTATGCAACAGCACTGTGGGAGCATATTCCAGCTAACTCCAAAGATGCAGTGCAATATCACTTCTCATAGCAAATCATGGATGGGTGTTTAATGTGGTTAAGAGGGAAAGTTAGATCAGCCATGTTTGAATGGGCTGAATGGCCTACTTCTTCTCCTATCACTTAATAATTTCCTAGCTGCAGCATCTAAATGTTGAAAGAGAAAATAAAGAAACAGTATTTCCATGGTTTAAATAAGCTCAGGAATCCAAAGGATGTATATATTGATACATTGTCATTAGTGGCTAGCTATTTGGGAGATCTATGAAACACTGTTCAAGGAAATGGATAGATCTTTTACAGAGATGCAGCCTTAAACCGTTTTTATTTTACTGTCCAACATTGCAGTAAAACATAAGAAATTATGCCCTTTAATACTTTGTACTGCTAATAATGCAATAGATTGCGAGACATAAAAGAAAATTAATCAGATTCCATGTTTGTGCCTGAGAGCCATTCAGTATACTGAGCAAATGTAATCACATACTTCTGCAAAGAGACGTCCCCAAATAGACTGATAAAAAAAGAAACTAGATGTGCACTGCACAATGAATTTCACTCTAAGCTCTAATCGAATTTACAACAAATGTCACTTTCCATTACCTGCTGTTATTTTTCTCTTAAGGTATAAAATGGTAGCATCTAATCTGGGGAACTGACAAAGAGAATAAAATCTAATCAATGGCAGCAAATTAGCTAGCAGGGGGTGAAAAGATTATCAAGTAAAATATTCTGCAATGTTTTTCAGGTAAAATTCTTAACCTGTTGTCAATTCATAGAATATTTTCAAATTCTGTAATAAGCACATTGTTACAGGAACCATAATGGGGATGATACTGACTGTTAATACCGCTCGCATGGCAATTATAGTCAAAGATTCCATTCGCATGTCAGCTTCTCAGTGCTTCAAGCAAAAACAATTTTTTTGAAGTTCTATTGGAAGTCAACAGTAAGGTTGAACCAGAGGCCGTTGAACCATTCGGAATAGTAACACCTTACAACAAGCACGCCTACCATCTTTAGTGTTTCCAGTTTTACCAGGCCCATTTAATAAATAATTACCAGGGCCTCTGAAGAAGGGACTCGACCCAAAAACGTCACCCATTCCTTCTCTCCAGAGATGCTTTCTACCCCGCTGAGTTACCCCAACATTTTGTATCTATCTTCCACTTATCCAGCCTTATCACAGATCAGCAACGGACAAAAGAAGAGAGATGAAAATCATATATAAATGCAGCTGCATTGGGCACAAAAGTACCCGCAATATTGGACATGTTAAAATAACGCTGCATCTCTTGCACCTTGTAGAGCCTCAGCATTACACCCCTGTTTTTGTACTCTAGTCCTCTCGATATAAATACTAGCATTGTGTTTTCCTTCCTTACTACCGATACAACTTGCAAATTAACTCGTTGTGAATCCTGCAATTGGGCATAAAAGTCCTCAGCAAAAGCTATTATTGCAATTATTATTAAAGCAAAGAAAATGCTTATAGTTTTGGGGACGAGCCATCAGATATTCTATCATTCACAACAAATATTCTGCAGGCAATTAACAAATTGGGAATAAATGAGTTTGAGACGCAAATTAATCATGACCTGATTGAATGGTGGAAAAGGGCCAAATAGCAATTTGCACTATGCCTGTTCCAAAGTTTTTATGAAACACCTTGGTGGTTATGGCAATGAATTTCTTTCCATTATAAAGGGTCAAGAGTCAAGATTATGGAATGATTAATTGTCACATATGCCAACAGCAGAACAATGAAATTCTTACTTCCTGCAGCTTTACAGGCCCATAAATGCAGTAACACACGGATACTATAGAATAATAAAAAAGCACAACAAATTAATAGCCGTAATGCTAGATAACCTTAATAATGCAAAAAAAAGAAGTCTGTAGTGCAACCAAATACATGGTCCCTGGAAGAACATAGTTGATGAAGTTCATGTTATGCAGTGCTCAAGAGCCTGGTGGTTGCTGGGGCGAAGCTGTTTAATTTAGTTTAGAGATACCGAATTTCCTCAACCTTCCATAGAAGTAGAGGTGTTGATGAGGTTTCTTTGTGATTGCATTGATGTAGTGGGCCTAGGGGAGATCTTCAGGGATATGCACACCCAGGTAGTTGAAGCTGTTGACTTTTGTCACAAATGATTCCACAGTTCAGCCCCTCTCAAGATGAAGGAGCCTATATCCGCCCAAACACCGATCACTTCAAACAAAAGAGTGCGCATTGTAATCGTAATCTGTAGCGGAAAGCCGTTCCTTACTAATAGCTTCCAAGGATTTTGTGAATCAAGCCATTGCAGCAAATCTCAGCCACTTGATGCTATGCACTGTGATGGAAGACTTTGCCTTCCATCACAGTGAGGAGGAGATTCACTGTGATGTATTTTTGTGTGAACTGTGTTGGTTGTTTGTCTTGTTAATTGTTTATTTTTGTTATATGATTATATGACTGCAGAAACCAAATTTTGTTTGAACTTCATTTGGGGTTCAAATGACAATAAACTAAATTGTAATTGTAATTGCACAGTGGTTTTCCTGCTGCACCTCTAATAGTTATTGGTCGTCAACTTTAAATATGGCAGAGGAAGACATCAAAAGCTGGGTCATGTAATTTATTGTGTGAGCTGTTCAGACTGTTGCTGACAATGCTAGCTGAGACTGAAGCACCGAGCTGATCGGTAATTGACTAATTGGCTGATTCCCAGTTACTGGCCCAGCAATTGTACCATGGGACATTTACTTCCATTTATTTGCTTCAAAATGAACTCGGCATAAATGACAAAACTCAGCATTGGCATCTTTTACCAATTTATCTTTGCAGAGGGTTTAACACAGAAATCTTTGGATCTTCATAACAAGAGGATTTCAGTATAGGAGTAAAGAGGTTCTTCTGCAGTTGTACAGGGCTCCGGTAAGACCACATCTGGAGTATTGTGTACAATTTTGGTCTCCTAATTTGAGGAAGGACATCCTTGTGATTGAGGCAGTGCAGTGTAGGTTCACGAGATTGATCCGTGGGATGGCGGGACTGCATAATTTGACCCCAGAGGATTTTAGACACCAAAAGAATCCAAGAACAAGGGGAAAGAGAAACAGAATACATGCTTCAGGTTGGAGACCGTTTGTTAGAATTCATGAACGATCTTTTACTAGAAACCAACTCAGCTTCGCTTTGTGCATAAAAGGTCAGCAGGTCAAGCAGCATCTCTGGAGAACATGGACAGGTGATGTTTTGGGTCGAGACCCTTCTTCACATTCTTCTCTTTCTATAGTTGCTTCTTGTTTTGAGCCTGTTCACCCGGAGCAGTCTCACTATCATCCACTATAGCCGGCAGGAACTTTTTAATCTTGGTTCCTGCAGCTATAGCGTTCACTTGTCGACTTTCCGGACGAACTCCGGCTCCCTCCTGCACTCACCTTCACAACGGAGCTGAGGGGCAGCGGATCCGCGGAGCTGTGGGACGGCGAATCTCCGGAGCTGCGGGGCGGTAGACCTGAGGACCGCACCAAGTCGGCCCGAGCGTCCGGAGGCGCACACGGACGGCGATGGGCCCGAAAACATCACCGTGGATCTCGAGGTGGGTTGAAGGCAAGGTTGGTGTGAACCCCACACAGGCCATTCATCCCTAGCCTTTTCCTTGCCAACGTCCGTTCCCTGGCAAACAAGATGGATGACCTCTGTCTTCTGATAGCCGCCTACAACTGGATCAAGGATTGCAGCATCCTGATCCTCACCGAAACCTGGCAGAATTCTGATGTTCCCGCCAGCGCCATTGAGCTAGCGGGACGACACATACTCCGAGCGGACAGAACATCTGACTCCGGTAAGACCAGAGGTGGGGTCTGTGCACGTAAACAAAGCATGGTGCACAGACAACACCATCATTGAGAGTCACTGCTCAGCCAACCTTGAGTTCCTGTTGGTTAAGTGCAGACCGTTCTATCTGCCCAGAGAGTTTACCTCCACTGTTGTGACTGCAGCCAATATCCCTCCTGATGCTAATGCCAAGCTTGCAATGAAAGAACTGCATATTGCCATTAGCAAACAACTGACCCTCAATCCAGAAGCAGCCTTCATTGTTGCGGGTGACTTCAATCACTCCAACCTGAAGACTGTACTCCCCAAATTCCACCAACATGTCTCCTTCGCCACTAGAGAGAACAAGACACTGGACAAAGTCTACACCAACATGGCTGAAGCATACAAAGCCATCCCCCTCCCCCACCTTGGTCAGTCTGATCACTTATCATTGTTCCTGCTCCCTAAGTACTCCCCACTCATCTGACGCGTTAAACCCACAGTGAGGACAGTCAAGGTTTGATCAGATGAAGCGGACTCCACACTCCAGCAGCGTTTTGGTAACACTGACTGGGATGCGTTTGCAGCTCAGGCCACCCTTGACTCCCACACTGACATTGATGCCTATACTTCCTCTGTTCTGGACTTCATCAATTCCTCCATCAACAGTGTCACCACTCTCAAACAAATCACCACATACCCGAATCAGAAGCCATGGATGAACAGCGAGGTCAGGCTACTGTTGAAAGCACAGGACTTGGCTTTCAGGTCAGGCGATGCCCGTGCCTATAGTTCATCGAGGGCCAATCTGAAGAGGGGCATCAAGAACGCCAAACACAGATACAAGCTGCGGATCGAGGAGCACTTCGACAGCAACTTCGACCCCCGACGCATGTGGCATGGCATCCATCCAGGACATGACTACAGAGCCACCAACTCCACCCCCCCTTCCAGCGACGCATCCTTCCTCGAGGAACTCAATCACTTTTATGGCCGCTTTGAAAGGAACAACCAAGAGTTGGCCATCAAGGCTGTGCTCATCGATGAACACCAGCCCCTCACACTCAACCCCTACGACGTGCACGTGGCACTGAGTAGGATCAAAGTACGTAAGGCTGCTGGCCCTGACGGCATCCCCGGGCGTGTCCTCAGGACCTGTGCTGCACAGCTGACAGGCGTCTGGACTGACATCTTCAACCTGTCACTTGACCAGGCAGTCGTCCCCACGTGCCTTAAAACTACCACCATCGTGCCAGTGTCAAAACACTCCACTGCGGCGAGCCTCAATGACTTCCGCCCAGTTGCACTCCCCCCTATCATCGCCAAGTGCTTTGAAAGGCTGGTCATGGCACACCTCAAATGCTGCCTACCTCCCACTCTGGACCCCTACCAGTTTGCATACCGCAAGAACAGGAGCACGGAGGATGCCATCTCAACGGCATTCCACTCCGCCCTCTCCCAACTCGGCAACAGAAACACTTATGTGAGAATGCTGTTCATCGACTACAACTCAGCATTCAACACCATTATCCCCTCGAAATTGATCAAATTTTGACCAAACTCGATGACCTGGGCATCAACTCCTCGCTCTGCAATTGGTTACTGGACTTTCTAACCAACAGACCACAGTCTATTAAGCTGGATAACCACGCCTCTTCTACCCTCACCCTGAACACTGGCGTACCCCAGGGCTGCGTGCTGAGCCCCCTCCTCTACTCTCTCTTCACCTACGACTGCATACCTGTACCTGGTACCAACACCATCATCAAGTATGCAGATGACATGACGGTGATTGGCCTCATCAGCAACAACGATGAGTCGGCCTACAGGAAGGAGATTCAGCTCCTAACAGCATGGTGTGCTGCCAATAACCTGGCCCTAAACTCAAGAAGACCAAGGAGCTTATTGTGGACTTCAGGACATCGAGAGGCTGCATGCACAACCCCATCCATATCAACGGGACGGAGGTGGAACGTGTCTCCAGCGTCAGATTCCTGGGGGTCAACATCTCCGATGACCTCTCCTGGACCCACAACACATCCTCGCTGATCAAGAGTCTCTTCTTCCTGTCTCCCCAGATTCTGGTGAACTTCTACCGCTGCACCATCGAGAGCATCCTTACCAACTGCAACACAGTATGGTATGGTAACTGCTCTGTTGCCGACCGGAAAGCACTGCAGAGGGTGGTGAAGATCGCCCAACGCATCACAGGCTCCTCACTCCCCTCCATTGAGTCTGTCCATAGTAAACGATGCCTGCACAGGGCGCACAGCATCGCCAGGGACAGCTCACACCCCAACCATAGACTGTTTACCCTCCTCCCATCCGGGAGATGCTACAGGTCCCTCCGCTGCCGTACCAGCAGGCTCAAGAACAGCTTCTTCCCTGCGGCTGTCACACTTCTCAATGCTGCACCTCAATGACTGCCTGTCTCCACCCTTCACTCCATCACCCCCGCACCCCCCGGACTATCCAATCACCAGCAAATTGCACGGATACCACTGTATATGTATAGATGTATATACTCGTACTTCTGCGCAATTACTTGTTTATTCGTAAGTTCTCCCTTCGGAGATACCAACTGCATTCCGTTGTCTCTGTATTGTACACTGCACAATGACATTTAAAGATTGAATTGAATTGAATTGAATTGAATTGAACTTGATCTTCATGATTCTAGCATTTCAATTTATGTTTCAGGCAGCATCTCTGGATAGAAGGAATGGGTGACGTTTAGGATCGAGACACTTCAGACTCTGTCCCTTCTTCAGACTTCTTCAGTCTGAAGAAGGGACTCGACCTGAAACGTCACCATAACTTCTATCCCTCATCAATTTCCTGGGATAAATAAAGTTGTATTGTATCGTATTGTATTTTATTGTGTTGTATCATATCCTGAGATGCTGCCTATCCCGCTGAGTTACTGCAGCATTTTATGTCTATCTTCATTGTACTTTTTAAAGTTCACTATAAAGGACATGAGGATACTGCATCATATTGACCAAAACACATAATCAGAAGTAATCTCATACAAGTAAGTGAGTGGCATCTTCAGCTGGTAGCACCATTATAATTGTTATTGGAAGACCATAATTATGAGGCTATGGGTTCTACTTCTTATTTATTTCTTCAATTTCTTATTACCATATTTTTAATTTCTTAACCTGAAGGAAGCAAGGAAGATTATCTTCCTTTGTCTATATGTATCTCATACAAAGGCTATTCTGTTCAGTTGAATATATACTTCCAATGAAAACTCAGAAGCTTGATTATCAGATATTCAACACGGTTTTGTTTGAATGCTATCTCTGCAGGTTCTCAACTTCGTGCTAATCACAACCATTTTGGACCAAAGTATTCAG
Organism: Okamejei kenojei; assembly: GCA_035221665.1. Classification (NCBI taxonomy): domain Eukaryota; kingdom Metazoa; phylum Chordata; class Chondrichthyes; order Rajiformes; family Rajidae; genus Okamejei; species Okamejei kenojei. Next base: position 86,847,068 of record CM069135.1, read on the forward strand.
TAAAAAATGAGGGTGAAAAATGAGAATCTTTTACATAATTCAAAGGACTCATGTAGTTGCCTTGTTCCAAATCTGTTAAAGTAAAAAAAAAGGCAAAATATGCCTTAAAGGAAGTTAAGAAGCCTGTTCTTAGTTGTCAGCAGATAAGTGATGCCTGTGCCTTCCAAGTCTTAATAAAACACCGAGGTCATACAGTACTGTATTTGAGGCACCTTAAAACAGATGTACTTTTGGAAACAAAAATAGTTCCATCTGGTGCTTTTTTGAAATTAATTTTCAAAACTGGAACACCTAAACAAAATGGAGCAATTCTCCCTTCTTGTTTAATATGGCAAGGGAAGGAAGCAACAGTAGAGAAGATGCATCTTAAAGTCATAAGCTAAGGTTTGATAGCCGGTTGATTACATCCAGACTGGTTTAATAACTTGCTTCAGTCCCTAATTAAATTAAAGTTCAGGACTGGGGTTTGCAGTCTCATTGATGACACATTGCCTTATGTGCATTTTGGCAAAGGTTTTATGTTGAGTTTGTTCAGTTAATAGGCATATATGTTGTGTCCTGTGCTATTGCAATCCAACTAGGTGCAATTTTTTTCCCAGTCAGATTTAGTTTAGTTTAGAGTTATAACTCAGAAAGAGGCCCTTTGGACCCACCAAGTCTGCGCCGACCAGCGATCCCCGCACACTAACTATCCTACACACACTAGGGACAATTTACAATCATGCCAAGCCAATTACTCTACAAACTTGTACTTCTTTGGAGTGTGGGAGGAAACTGGAGATCCCGGAGAAAACTTACGCAGATCACGGTAGGGAGCGTACAAACTCCATACAGGCAAGCACCACTAGTCAGGATCGAACCCGAGTCACTGGTGTTGAAAGGCAGCAACTCTCGTGCTGCTCCATGATGCTGCCTGGTGCTTCTGAGATCTTCTGAAAAATTCTATTAATCACTGATGCTGCAGAACAGATTTCATGCCTTTGCACCATTGTGCAATGTTTCATCATTATAACAGCTTTGGAGTAAAGTTATATTGTAATAATTGAAATCAATAACAAAAACAAGCTCATGTCGGAGAAGTAGAAATGAGAAATTGCTGATGTTGGTTTACAAAAAAGGACACAAAGTGCTCAAGTAACTCAGCAGGTCAGGCAGCATCTCTGAAGAACATAAATACATGTTGTTTCAGGTCAGGACCCTTCTTTAGACCAATTGTAAGGTGGGATGGGGGGGAGGGAAACCTGGGAAAGTGTGAGGCAGGACAAATTGTGGCAGGTGCTGTTGAAAGGCAGATGATTGGAATAAAGACCAGCGATTAAAACTAAAGTTTACTCTACAAAAATTTGAAGAGTTGTGAACTACATTAGTTTCTAAATGCAGTTGTTTACCTTGTTTCTGACACAAATTTTGTTGAAAGGAAATAAAGAGCAAAGCTGATCCAAATGTTGCAATGATAAGCCAATGCTCTTTCAAATGGCTCTGGATAATTCAAGAGGGTTACACAAGGCTTAGGCCACAATCTTGATTGCAAGCCAGCAACATAAACATAAACACCTCCATAAACATAATTCTATTGAGCAGTTTGCGATGAAAGTATATCAGGGTTCAGACATCTTCTCAGATGATACAGTCTCTCAGTCCCTCTGTACCTCTGTGGGTCAAAATGATCTTACTGTGCTGGCAGAATGTTTCAAAATGTCAGATAATTCCCAGGATAAAACCGTTAAAGTCTAATCCTCCCGGATTTTCGAGCCTTTGGTGTTTACATCCATTCAGTAATTTCTAATTCCTCTTCTGCTACAGAGTTTGTTTACTTCCAATATCTCATTTTGCAATAAACATAACCAGACTAGGGTGGGATCTATAGCTTTGATTTTTTGGGGGTTTTTGCAATACAATTTCTGTGGTTGGCATAACTAATGCATAACACTGAACAGACTTATCATCTTATCAAAGAGGTTTCATTTGTATCCAAACTAGGGGATATGCTTAAATTTTCACTGTAGAGGTTACCTCTGGGAAAAAATGTTGTCTATTTTGTGTTTGGTAAAGCTGTTTTTTGGGAACATCAAAATTCTTGCTCTCCAAACTGAATCAAACATCTGCTCTGTTGATATGGTTTGAAGATGAATGCATTACAACGGCTGCAGCTGCTTTTGCCTTAATTATTATAATAGAGCTGATATTGGCGCTTGCCTGTGAAGTATTTTATTCGAACATTCAAAACTATGTTTACATTTTGAATGTCATCTCATTTATTAATTTACTAAAGAAAATATTAAAATGCACAGGAATCTGAAACATTTTCATGAGGAATATTGTTTTTTTTTTAAATAGCGATTTTGTGGTCAGCTGAAGTAATAGTTTTCATTTTTCTAAGTTTATGGTTTATAATTTGAGAATTCTCATCCAGATGTTTTACCAGCAGTTTTCAATTTGTAAAAACCTGGTCTTTGTGGGTATGATGAAAGGAACAACTTTATCATTTTGCAGACAATTTGCTGATTAAAAGATGTGTGTTCATAAAACATAATGTTCATAAAATGAAAACCTAAAAGAATACATCATTGTCTCGGAGGGTGAAGCCCATTCCAGAGACTTATTTAAGGACTCGCCGGCCGCATGTTCCAGATCCATCTGCCTAGAGGCAGGTCTGTGCAGTTGGATGGGTTTCCATTATACAGTGTGAGGAGAAAGAAGCCAAAACTCTGCAAGATCGCTTAGAACTAGAGTATAGAGCACAAATGGGACCAACATCTTGGCTATTAAGGACTATTATACAAATAAGTGTTGGTGGGATCTGCAGAAAGAATTAAAAAAATAATAAATGCATTTTATTTGCCATCTATTTTCTATGGATCAATTTCAATTAGTAATTAGTTATACTGTTGGTGGCAGAGACTACTTGACAGCAACAGTTTTGGGATAATGGGTTATTTAAGATTAAAATCTTTAACAACATCACATTCCTAATTTTAAGTGCATTCCCTGGCAAAGAAACACAAATTGAATTACGGCTCTTAATTACAGTGCTTTTATAAAAATATACAGCTGCCAATGTGCTTCCAAAAGCTTTGGTATAATTTTGTGGAATGGGTAACATTTATTATAATGATTTCCACAAAGTGTAACACGGCAATAAGTTTCTGTCTTGCCTTTTAACAAAGCTATATATAATTCAGCTATGGGGAATATTTTCTGTTCCAATACCAATAAATTTAGGTTGGCACAGTGGTGCATCCTGTAGAACTGCTGCCTAGAAACATAGAAACATAGAAAATAGGTGCAGGAGGAGGCCATTTGGCCCTTAGAGCCAGCACCGCCATTCATTGTGATCATGGCTGATCGTCCCCAATCAATAACCTGTGCCTGCCTTCTCCCCATATCCTTTGAATCCACTAGCCCCTAGAGCTCTATCTAACTCTCTCTTAAATCCATCCAGTGATTTGGCCTCCACTGCCCTCTATGGCAAGGAATTCCATAAATTCACAACTCTCTAGGTGAAAACGTTTTTTCTCACCTCAGTCTTAAATGGCCTCCCCTTTATTCTAAGACTGCAAACATTTTTCCTGCATCTAGCTTGTCCAGTCCTTTTATAATTTTAGATGTTTCTATAAGATACCCCCTCATCCTTCTAAACTCCAGTGAATACAAGCCTAGTCTTTTCAATCTTTCCTCATATGACAGTCTCGCCATCCCATGGATCAATCTCGTGCACTGCCTCAATCACAAGGATGTCCTTCCTCAAATTAGGAGACCAAAACTGTACACTCTTGTCACAGTCCCAATTCCATCCGGACCTCAGATGATGTCTAAGAGGAGTTTACACATGTGACCATGTGAGTTTCCACCTGTTGCTCCGGTTTCCTTCCACGTCCCAAAGACATGTGAGTTTATAGGTTTATTATTCCCTGTAAATAGTCCTGCGTGTAGGGAGTGGATGAGAGAGTGGGATAACATAGAAGTGGTGTGAATGGGTAATTGGTTGTCAGGGTGGATTAGCTGGGCTGTAGGACCTGTTTTTCATGCTGTATCTCTATACTAAGCTAAACTAAATCTAGCTGATATATGTACTGAGTAGAGTGAAGAAAATCACTTAGATCTATTCAAATGCCCATCCCACTATAAATAGGTCAATATGCAAGTGGATTCAACTAACAAACAATCTGCTGGAAAAACTCAAATGAGCAGCATCATGGAGGGAAATGGACAGTCAACATTTGATCTGCTGAGTTCCAACAGACTGTTTATAAGTCGCATCCACTTGCCTATTGGCCTATATATGTGTATAGGCTCTATATTCCAGCATCTGCATTCTTTTGTGTCTCTGGATTCAACTAATCTTTGCAGTTTTGGCTGTACTCTGAAATACTGAGCAGTATGTCCATTGGAAAGGCTCATAAGAAACCCTTTTGGAACTGGATACTACCATTTGTGAGCTAAAGATGAACTAAAATGAAGCCATGCCCGGAGATTGCACAGTAATGCAAAGTCTAGTTCAGGAACTACCGACAGTAGATCATGTTAAAAATGGAATTGCTCATGACTTATGTAAAACACAGCACCCCAGAGCATAGACCAGCAAGAACAACTTAGCTCATCCTATATACTCAAAGTGCACATGGGGGAGAAATAATGGGGGGGGGTGGGGGGTGGGGGGGGTTGGTGATAGATCAGAAGTAGTATAAAAATAATGTAAACTTAGAATCAGCAAACTTCTGCCCAAAAGCAGATATCTCCCAAGCAGGCCAAATTGTAATAAAGAGAGGTTGATCTGAAGGTGAACTCCGGATTCGGTGTGAATTCTTTCCATCTGCAGTCTTCACATCTGAATACAGAATGACACAAAGTTCAGAAATCACATATTGTTCTAAAGAGGTAAGTGACATTTAGGCTTGCTGGACGTGAATTGGAAGCCCAGCATGGTCTGCCTCATTTTATTTTACATTATCTTAAATGGAACATATAGTCAGACAGAGTGTAGCACGAGTTAATGATTCACTATTGCCCCTTTTAGGGACAAATGCTGAAACAATTGTCAGCATGGATATGGGGGGGGGGGGGGGGGGGGGGGGGGGGGAGCAAGGCTATATGACTTCATGACTCAAAGTCATCATTCTCTTATTCAGTATAAGCAAATCAAAGAGTCTAATGTCAGCTATGCAACATGTCTAAAGCAAATGAAGTCAATAAAATGCCCCCACTTCAAAGTTACTGAGAAAGGGCTCAATGCATTTCTAAATATCCATTAGAAAATAAAATCTCCCAACCTGCAAAAATGTTGTTTCCAAAACAAACTAATATAGAAGAGACACAGCAATGATAATATAATTGAACAAGCAGTCATGAATATATGTTACCAATGATCAGACCCACCAAACACCCCTTATCATGCACAAAATCAGTTCACCTGCAATGATACCACTGTTATTGCCTGATTCACTGCAAATTTGCCCTTCAAAAATTAAATACATATTTATTAATCTAATACACATACCTGTAACTCAGTATTTTTCAGGGCTTCTCATCATTGCACTGAACGTTATTCACGTTATTCCCTTTATCATTTATCTGTTCACTATGAATGTCTCAATTATAATCATGTATTGTCTTTCCACTGACTGGTTAGCACGTAACAAAAGCTTTTTTCTGTACCATGGTACCAGTGACAATAAACTAAACAGAAACCAAACTGAAACTGAATTAAGGCACGCTACATTACTTTTCTTTGGGACAATAACCTAAACTCTGAACTCTCAACAATTGTACCTGATCTATGTGTAATATTTTCTTACCTAGTGCCAGGCAACTGAAATATCCAGGAAAAAGAGCAAGTAGATGTTTTCACGTAAAGGAAGCATAGATAATTGGAGACCCTTGAGTAGAAATGTTGAAAGTAGAACTTCTGTAGGCACCCATTCTCTCACAGCATAATAATCCTGCTCCAGATGCCAGCATTGCCTTCCGCAAAGACCGCTCCCTCCGCAACTCCCTTGTCAATTCTTCCCTTCCCTCCCGCTCCACCCCTTCCCCGGGCACTTTCTCTTGCAACCGCAAGAGATGCTACACTTGTCCCTTCACCTCCCCCCTCCACTCCTTTCAGGGACCCAAGCAGTCCTTCCAGGTCCGACAGAGGTTCACCTGCACCTCCTCCAACCTCATCTACTGCATCCGCTGCTCTAGATGGGCAGCTGATCTATATCGGTGAGACCAAGTGGAGGCTTGGCGATCGTTTCGGTCCACAATAACCAACCCGACCTCCCGGTGGCTCAGCTCCCCCTCCCATTCCGTATCCGACCTCTCGGTCCTGGGCCTTCCTCCACGGCCAGAGTGAGCAACACCGCAAGTTGGAGGAACAGCAGCTCATATTCTGCCTGGGGAGTCTGCATCCTCTGGGCTTGAACATTGAATTTTCTCAATTCTGTTAACCCTTGCTTTCTCCTCCCCTTCCCACCTCTTCCTCAGCCCTCGGGACCTGGCATTCCCTCTTAATAGCTTACAATGGCCTGTTTCCTTTATCATCGATACTTTTTTGCATATCTTTCATTCATTGTTCTTTATCTCTCCACATCACCGTCTATATTTCTCGTTTCCCTGATCCCTAACCAGTCTGAAGAAGGGTCTCGACCCGAAACGTTCGCCTATCTCCTTCACTCCTTAGATGCTGCTGCACCCGCTGAGTTTCTCCAGCCTTTTGTGTACCCTCTGACAGCATAACATTGACATTGTATATATGGGGCATAATACATTTTTGAAAAAATGCTGATCAGCAGCGCATTAAAAGGTAGTTGTTTGAAGTAACTAGCTTCATTACAGCTTTAGTAGTACAACTTTAAGTTGTTAAGGACAAGCTGATCAAGCTCCAAAATATATGTTTCTCAATTATATAATTAAATGCATAAAATGCAAAAGCAGAGGTTATCCACCTTACAATTACTAATTGGCCCATGGCTGATTTACTGTGTTAGTTTAGGGAGAATTTCAAAAATATAGAAAGGATGCAGGAGAGATAGGAAAATTGCATCATTCAAATAATAATTGATTCTTTGTGTAAAGCGGAAAAGATGTGCATATCTGTGGGGAAAGAATGGAGGTCGGGTTCAGCAAGGATGGACTAAATCTCAGTCTTTTAAGCAGTATCTGTCTGTGAAACAGGCTAATTGCACTAGAAGATAATTGCACTAGAAGCTAATTGCAGTGCCTTACACCACCAGAGACCTGAGTTCAATCCTGACTTTGATGCATGATAGGGAAACTTTTTAAAATCTCTTACCTCGACGGAGATGCAATTTTGTTTCTGCATTGTATCTCCATCCGCACTGTGGCCTAACATCGAGGAGCTGGAGGGCTCTGCTGCAGACCGACTTTGGGGATCTCCAATAGCGGAAGCCTCTGGACTTACCATCGTGGAGCTTGTAGTCCCTGTCGGAGCTCCAACCGCGGGAGCGTACAGACTTACGGACCAACTTCGGGAGCTCCAGGCCGCAGGAGCTCTGACCGCTCCGATGCGGGTGCTTCGACCACCCCGATGTGGAGACTTCGATCGTTGGCTGCGGGAGCTTCGGTCGCCCCAACTGCGGATGGTTCGACTGCCCCGACTGCGGGAGACTAAGAGGAAGAAGATTAGACTTTATTGCCTTCCATCTCAGTGAGAAATGTGGGGAATCCGCTGTGGTGGATGTTTATGTTAACTTTTATGTAGTTGTGTGTCTTGTTGCTTTTTTTAGTATGGCTGTATGGTAATTCGAGTTTCACTGTACCTTAATTGGTGCACGTGACAATAAACTGACCTTTGAACCTATGATTATGGGTACACTTCTATACGGAGTTTACACATTCTCCCTGTGGACCATGCGGGATTCCTCCACATGCTCCAGTTTCTTCCCACATTCAAAGCACGTGCAGGTTTGTAGGTTAATTGGACTTCTGTAAAAATGACCCTAATGTGTAGGGTAGAACTAAAGCATGGTGATCGGTTCGGACTAAGTAGGCTGAAGGGTCTATTTCTAATTCTAATAATAAATGTAAATCTCTTATTTTCTAGGTTGCACATTTTATAAATGTTAACTCTGCCTACTTGTATCAATTGTTATTCAAATACAAGATGGCCAAACGTAACTCTTTGCCCAACAATGCTTGTTTTGAAACACTCCTGCCTGTGAAGCTGCACGTACTTGAACTTCCCTATATTTGAAGTCTCCTTCCCTCCCCTCCCCATACCCTCTCTCTTCCTCCTCCCCTGAGATGACTGCTTCCCCTGTCTGAGCATCCCCAATTTTAGCTACTCCAACATTGGCAGCTATGAATTGAACTATTTCAGTCCAAAGAAGTTTCATCTTTTAGAAAAAATGTTCCTGTGAAATATTCAGGATGTTTATGAATTTTAGTTTAGTTTAGTTTAGAGATACGGTGTGGGAATAGGCCCTTCGGCCCACTATGCAGACCATTGATCATCCGTACACTAGTTCCCATACACACTACATTAGTACTGCATTACTAGAATTATAGAACTAGAAAAATGGCGCCTGCCTGCGGCGACTTTTGCGGAGCTCCAGAACCTAGAAGGCTTAAATACAACTTCAATCAACTCACCTGGATCAGGAAAACGGCAGAAAAGCGGTGCCATTTCAGACAAGCTGCTTGAGCACCTCAAGGCTCCCGCAATATCACAATCTCCCGGAACTAAATTTTCCCATGGTCGCTGGAAATCACCTGACCCGACTGAGGAACCCAGGTACTGTACCTCGGAACCCCGGGATGACCTCCAGAGCCAATGGGCTGGATCTCCCAGGAACAATGGAGCTGGAGCTGCAGCTACCGACTTTGAAGGAGCTGGAGCTGCCGTCTGAGAAGGAATCCCCGTTCCAGCACTGGTCCGCAGGTACAGTAAACTCAGTACCTGGAAACAAAGGGGAAGCCTCCATTGTGTCCGGAAACGTCGCCCGCGGGCAGGACTTCAGGTCAGACTGAAGCTCAGGGGACTTCGACCCCCTCTCCCTACTATCCTACTGGCAAATGTACAGTCCCTTGAAAATAAAGTGGAGGACTTAAGGGCAAGACGGCTTTATCAAAGGGAGCTGAAGGAATGCTCTGTGTTCTGTCTCACAGAGACATGGCTCACCCCCAGCTCCCCAGACTCAGCGGTCCAGCCTGAAGGGTTCTCCATCCACCGCATGGACCGTACACTGGCATCTGGGAAAGGGAGAGGAGGGGGCGTCTGCCTCATGGTCAACTCTGCGTGGTGCTCAGATGTGGCAGTCCTGTCCAACTCCTGCTCTCCACACCTCAAACATCTGGCGGTGAAGTGTCGTCCCTTCTACCTTCCGAGTGAATTCACCTCCATCATCCTGATCACGGTCTACATCGCACCCCAGGCAGACGTCCGTCTGGCACTGGAGGAGCTGCACGCCATGGTCAACAAACACCAGACGTCTTACCCCGAGGCATTTACCACCAATGCTGGGGACCAATAAGGCAAACCTAAAGAAATCACTCCCAACTTCCACCAACATGTCTCCTGCTGTCTCCTGCTGCACCAGAGGACCAAACACCCCCGACCACTGCTACACCACCATCAAGAATGCCTACCGCTCTATCCCTCGCCCTCACTTTGGTAAATCCGACCATACCGCGGTGCTGCTTCTCCCTGCCTACAGGCAGCAATTAAAGAGCGCACCCCAGAGGTGAGGACAGTACTGAGCTGGTCGAGGGGAGGGGGGGGGGGGGGGGGGGGGAGGTTGGCAGAGGAACAACTGCAGGACTGTTTGGAGTCTGTAGACTGGGCAATGTTCAAGGACTCGGCAACGGACTTGAACAAATATGCCACAGTCGTTACAGACTTCATTAAGAAATATGTGGAGGACTGCATCACTACAAAAACCTTCCGAGTGTTTCCCAATCAGAAACCTTGGATCAACTTTGAGATCCGCACTCTTCTGAAGACCAGACACTGGGCATTCATATCTGATGATACAATGGTCTATATGAGGTCCAGATACGACCTTGGTAAGGCCATCAAAAAGGCCAAAAGGGACTTCTGCTCCAAGCTGGAGGATGAGACAGATGCTCGGCAGCTGTAGCGGGGCCTGAATGCAATCACCTCCTACAAGGCGAAACCAGGAGGCAGCTCGGATGTCGGTGATACATCACTCCCTGATGAGCTCAATGCGTTTTACGCACGCTTTGATAGGGAGAACACCGATGTGCCTTCCCGAGCCCCCATTGGCTGTGATGGTATTTCAGTCTCAGTCACAGAGGCCGACGTCAGGAAATCCTTCAGAGGGGTGAACCCTCGAAAAGTGCCTGGACCTGATGGCATACCTGGTCGTGTTCTAAAAACCTGTGCGGACCAACTGGCTGGAGTTTTCACGGACATTTTCAACCTCTCACTTCTGAGGTTGAGGTTCCCACCTGCTTCAAAAGGGATCAATTATAGTGCCCAAGAAGAGCAAGGTGACGTGCCTCAATGACTATTGACCTGTGGCACTAACGCATGTGGTGATGAAGTACTTCGAGAGGTTGATCAACTCCTACCTCGACAAAAACCTGGACCCACTGCAGTTCGCTTACCGCCACAACAGATCAACGGTGGATGCGATCTCGCTGGCGCTCCACTCCACTCTGGACCACTTGGACAACAAAAACTCATACTGTATGTCAGGCTGTTATTCATCGATTACAGCTCAGCATTTAATACTATCATCCCCTCCAAGCTGGTTACCAAACTCGCAGAACTGGGTCTCTGCGCATCCCTCTGCAATTGGATCCTCGACTTCCTCATTCACAGACCACAGTCTGTTTGTATTGGTGGAAATGTGTCAGACTCGATAACCATCAGCACGGGAGCACCTCAAGGCTGCGTGCTCAGCCCCCTGCTGTACTCACTCTATACCCATGACTGCGTAGCCGGTCATAGTACGAACTCCATCAACAAGTTCGCTGACGACACTACTGTTGTGGGACGTATCACTGATGGGGATAAGTCGGAGTACAGAAGAGAGATCGAGCGACTATCCATATGGTGCCAGCACAATAACCTGGCCCTCAACCAGCGAAACCAAGGAACTGATTGTGGACTTTGGAAGGAGTAGGATGGGGACCCACAGTCCCGTTTATATCAACGGGTCGATGGTTGAAAGGGTCAAGAGCTTCAAATTCCTGGGCGTGCACATCTCTGAAGATCTTTCCTGGTCCGGGAACACTGATGCAATTATCAAGAAAGCTCACCAGCGCCTCTACTTCCTGAGAAGATTACGGAGAGTCGGTTTGTCAAGGAGGACTCTCTCTAACCTCTACAGGTGCACAGTAGAGAGCTTGCTGACCGGTTGCATCGTGGCTTGGTTCGGCAACTTGAGTGCCCTGGAGAGGAAAAGACTACAAAAGTAGTAAGCACTGCCCAGTCCATCATCGGCTTTGACCTTCCATCGAGGGGATTTACCGTAGTCGCTGCCTCAAAAAGGCTGGCAGTATCATCAAAGACCCACACCATCCTGGCCACACACTCGTCTCCCTGCTACCTTCAGGTAGAAGGTATAGGAGCCTGAAGACTGCAACGACCAGGTTCAGGAATAGCTACTTCCCCACAGCCATCAGGCTATTAAACCTGGCTCGGACAAAACTCTGATAACTAATAACCCATTATCTGTTATATGCAATTTATTTGTTTATTTAGTCATGAGTGTATATATTTATATATGGTATATGGACACACTGATCTGTTTTGTAGTAAATGCCTTCTATGTTCTGTGTGCTCAAGCAAAGCAAGAATTTCATTGTCCTATCAGGGACACATGACAATAAACTCACTTGACTTGACTTGACTTGAGTTCCATGTTATCCCACTTTCGCATCCTACACACTAGGGACAATTTACAGAAGCCAATTAACCCACAAACCTGCACGACTTTGGGATGTGAGAGGAAAACAGAGCACCCAGAAAAAACCCACACGGTCACAGGGAGAATGTACATACTCCATACAGTCAGCACCTGCAGTCAGGATCAAACCCGGGTCTCTGGCGCTGTAAGGCAGCATATTTACCGCTGCCTGCCCTATTGAATTAGAAATAGAATTGTTTAGAAAAGGAAAAAAAAAGAAAGGAGGTAAAAAGAAAGGGGAAAGAGCAGAGTAAGCGATGTTTTACTTTATTGGCCATAAACTACTGCAATAGATCCAATTCAGTAGAATTCTCTGATATTAGCAGCCCACTCTATTTCCAACATTTGATTTTCAGATAAGTAGAAAAATAAATTGGAACAAAAGTTCTGAAAAGGTTAACAAATGTGAAATCAAATTATGTTACAAGACTGTAACATCTTCTCAACTACAAACAATAACATTCATCTCTTCATCCATGCCACTCATCAGGAATATAATCGGAGAGATAAGAAACTTTATGACCTACCTTCACTTAAAGGTGTGGATCGTCAATTTGTGGTGTTTTGATGCTTGTTTTTGTTTTCTATACGCTTTCACAAAAACTGACCATATTTTATTCATAAAGTGTCACATGGATGCAAATTTGTATTGATTCTGCAAAATGGAAGAAGTATTTCAGTGCAATGTTATATTCAGGTTCATGCTGCCTCAGGGGCATGTTATTTAGTTTATTTACAGATTTACACCATAAATCAATGAATTAATATGCAGTTGCAGAATTGTTTCTTGCTGCGCTTTATATGTTTATGACTCTGCCTTGACTTTAGGTATATCAGCGCAGAAGCAGCAGTCTGCTATTTACTATCATGGTAATTTGCTGACGTTTCAATCCTGAACATATCACTGATGCTGATGATTGAGTTCTTGTGCATGGTTTAATTCCTGATGACGGCAGTAGGCATCCAATTCAACTTGTGATTGCCATTCAAAATTCTATTTAGATACAAACACCAAGTCACTGGGAATTTTCTGACAGGTGCATATCTATGTGATTTTGTATAAATTTCCACTGAGGCTGAAACATCAAGGCTCTGATTAATTCATAATGGTAAAAAAAATCTGAAATAAAACTGATATGCTGGAATAGTAAAAAAAAAGTCAATTTGGACATTTTTGAATAATATTTCCTAGAAGCTGTCATAAATTAGGGATGTCATGGATATCAAGATTTCAAAATGTGAATCATTGTCAACTTACTGATTAAATATTCGGTTGAACAGTTGGAAAATGCAAGTGGACAGTTGATGGAGAGTGTGTGAATGTAACTTCGTTCACTTGTTCACGAGAGATGTTCTACTGTTTTCCAGAGCTGCTGGAACCAACGTGGTACCACTCACAGAGAATTGTGTACGGGTGATCCTCACTTCAATCAGCCGTTGATTACTTATTTACCTAAAATGATAGTTATTCGGAACAAGGTTTTTTACACAGAGATAGGTGAGTGCCTGGGAAATGATGCCAGGGATAGTGGTGGAAGCAGAGATGATAGTGGCATTTAAGAGACCTTTGAAGAGGCATGTGGATATGCAGAGAATGGAGGGATATGGATTATTTGCAGGCAGGTAAGAGTTGGTCTTAGTTCAGTTCACTGGGTTAGCACATAGAAGAGATGGCATTAAATTCGGCATATACACTATGGGCCAATGAGTTTGTTCCTGTGGTGTCTTGTTCCATCTTCTATGTGCTAACTGGATTATTACATAGCCTTCGGGCAAATATGTAAAGGCAAATATTACACTGAACATTTTTACAATATTTTCATAACTTTCTGATATAGTGTATCTATTTACCAAGGCAGAATCTCAGTTGTAAAACATTATCTCATGGAAAAGACTTCTATGTTTCATGGAATTAACACCATAATTAAGAACAGGCAGTATCTTGAATTGAAAAAAAAAACCATGATAATATCAACTGCACAATTCAGCAAACCATATATCCATATGATTTGTATCGGGGAGGGGGAGAATAATTGCAATTCCTTATCATTTTAATGTTAACGTCTTCCTTAATATATGTTAGAAAGAAGTGGATGATGATAAGAAACTGGGACACAATTTATATTCCATTCATGCTGCTTTAGTTGGTGTTCAAATAATTCTGAGCCAGCCTTTCCCTTGGAGATACTGTATTTCCTTTGCCAGAACTCCACACTATCTATGTTTATAACCTAGTGCGTTGGTTGTCGTAATCCATAATGCGCAAGGACCTGCAAACGTTAGACTGAATTGGAAAGTGAATATGTATTGAAGAAAAGAGGGAAATAGAGGGAAAGGAGGAGAACTGAAAGCAATCACTCTCAGATCAAGTGCCAGGGAAATTATGGAATTCTGTCAGTCACGTCAGCACAGGTTATCTTCACAATTAAATGTTGTAAAAGGATATCCTGTTGTCTAAACATATTATGTGGATAAAGGTATCAGGGTAATCAGCAATGAGTTCTGAATCTGTCCTGGCACTTCTCCTGTGTGCAGAGCGCGTCTCTAAGCTGACACAAGTGCAACATGTAAATACTGTAAAGCCCCAACACCACTGGGACTCTGGTATGCTGGAGTAGCAGTTTTTCAAGGCTATTAGATGTTAATCCTATTAATGCACAAACCCATTTTCATCTCACTGTTTTAACATATTACACTGTGGAATAAAAGTAGAATTTGGGGGCAGCATGGAGAGGCAGTGGTAGAGTTGCTGCCTTATAGCACCAGAAACCTGGGTTCAATCCTGACTACGGGTGCTGTCTGTACTGAGTTTGTACATTCTCCCCGTAACTGTCACTGTATGCCATGTTGTTACTTGTGGGCGGAGCACCAAGGCAAATTCCTTGTATGTGAATACTTGGCCAATAAACTTACTTACTTACTTACTCACATGCGTGGATTTTCTCCGGTTTCCTTCCACAATCCAAAGATGTACAGGTTTGTAGGTTAATTGGCTTGGTATAATTGTAAATTGTCCCTAGTGTGTAGGATAGCGTTAGTGTATGGTATGGTACTTTAGTGTGTGTGGGGCATGGATTTGGTAGGCCGAATGGCCTGTTTCCACATTGTATCTCTCAACTAATAATAATTTATACAGTTCATGAGTCATAAGTGATCATCTTCTTGCGAGTGAAACATAAACCAAAGGAATAGTTAGATATCAAGCCGGGTGTTGAGCAGCCAGGTTGTTGTCTCTGTTTGCCAGGCCCTGAACTCGTCAATGTTTGCCAGGCCCTGAACTCCATTTGGTGGGTAGTAGAGCGGGCACCCAGAGATGACATGGTTGGCTGTCTGTTCTTCTGCTCCACATTCATGGGCTGGGTTCTAGCAGAGTCCCCATCTCCACATGCTGGCATTGAAATGCCCAACTCCAGTACGGAGTCTGTTGAGCTTCGCCCATGCTCCTCTAGGGAGGTCAGACCCTGCACAGCTTTTATCTGGTGAAGAGATGTAGCTGTGTAATGGAGATGAGGAAATTAGGAGATGATAGGAGTAGAATTAGGCCATTCGGCCCATCAAGCCATTCAATCATGGCTGATCTACTTCTCCCTCCTAACCGCATTCTCCTGCTGTCTACCCACAGTTATCTCAGTGAGTCAAAAGGGAGCAGGAAATAAACAGGTACTCCGGACCTTGGCTCCAACCATGTGCCTGACCCATAGCTTTGTGGGCCATGACCCTAACTCCAGCCACAAGCTCGCCCCCTGGACTGGATGGACTCCGGACCCTTATCTCTGGATCTACACGCGGCTGCTCCCCTGGCTCACATTACAGACTGATGAGTGAGCCAGACGGATTCCCTGCAAAAAATTGAATACTGGATTCTGAAGTTTTCACTACTTCTTTACGGAGTATGCCTCTAAGGAATGAACCATTTCTGTGACTACTGCACAGCAAAGTGATTCCTGCTGTGTCACTTTGGATGAGGTCCTGCTTCGGACCAAGCAGATTCTGTTTTTGTATAAGCCACTATATGCTTTTTGTGTATTTTTAGCCAATTGTATATTTTATTTTGTGGGGGGGATCTAATTCAGTATTGGTTCAGTATGCATCCCATGTTTAGGGCAATAAAAATGTGTGAAATCCAATTTCTGGACAAAAGTGCCTGCAATAAAATCCAGGCAATTTATGTGATTGGGGGGACATGGCTGATGCAGTATAACCAAGGTAGGAAGAATAGGAGCGAAGAATGTTATTGGCATGAAGAAACAAGGTACTCCAGTTATTTTAATGGTGTGGGACAACAGAATTTTGGAGTGAGAGACATCTACTGTAAGTGTCCTCACCTATGAAACACAAAATGTTAGCATGCTAGTGCAGCAGGTAATTAGAAAGACAATGAAATATTGCAATTGGCATGGAATAGGAGAGTAGGGAAGTCTTGTTGTAAGTGTGCGTGATTTTGACTAGACCACACTAAGAGTACTGCATTCAGTTTAGTACGTTTTTAATAAAGATATAGTTGCCCCAGAGCTGGTGCTATGAGGGTTCTTTGGATTAATTCTTCAGATAAGAATATTTTTATGTGCCAAGATTGTAAAGAATGGACCTATGGAATGGATCAAGCTAGCAGGTAGCTGTCATACCCGCTAGCTTGATCACCAAACTCAGCGGTCTTGGCATCTCCACTTCCCTCTGCAATTGGACACTGGATTTCCTCACTAACAGACCACAGTGTGTTAGGGGCAACAACCTCACCTCCTCCACTATAACACTGAACACCGGCATGCCACAGGGCTGTGTGCCCAGCCCTCTCCTCTACTCCCTCTTCACCCATGACTGCATCCCCAAGCATGGCTCCAACGCCATCATAAAATTTGCTGACGACACCACGGTGGTAGGACTGATCAGTGACAATGACGAGTCAGCCTACAGGGAGGAGGTCCAGCACCTGGCAACCTGGTGTGCCAACAATAACCTCATCCTCAACTCCCAGAAGACGAAGGAAATCATTGTTGATTTTAGAAAGAACAGAGGGGGCAGACACACCCCCATCCATATAAACGGGACTGAGGTGGAGCAGGCCTACAACTACAAATTCCTCGGGGTACACATCTAGGAGGATCTGTCCTGGTCACTCAACACCTCCAAGCTGATCAAAAAGGCGCAGCAGCACCTTTACTTCCTGAGGAGGCTCAAAAAAGCCCACCTGTCCCCCCAGATCCTGACCAACTTTTACCGCTGTACCATCGAAAGCATCCTGACCACCTGCTTTACGGTATGGCACAGCAGTTGCACCGTAGCAGACAGGAAGTCACTACAACGGGTGGTGAAAACCGCCCAGCACATCATCGGTGCCCCGCTCCCTGCCATGGATGCCCTCCACCGAAAACGGTGTCTGAGACGGGCCGGGAAGATCATCAAAGACCCCTCCCACCCTAACCACGGACTGTTTGCCCTCCTACCATCAGGGAGGCGGTACAGGAGCCTCAGGTCCCGCACTAGTAGGATGAGGAATAGCTTCTATAACAACACCATCACACTGCTGAATTCGGAGTCCCGCCGATAGATTTCTCCAGTCTCTCCGTCCACATTGTCTGCATTCTGTATCTATTTATATATTGCTATTACTACGAACTGATGCTAAACTGCATTTCGTTGTACCCATACTTGTATCTGTGCAATGACATTAAAGTTGAATTGAATTGAATTGAATTGAATTGACCTATATATCATTACATTCAGAAACAGATATCTGCTGTATTGAGTAGATAGGAACTGCATATGCTAGTTTAAATCGAAGATAAACAAAATGCTGGAGTAACTCAGCAGGACAGGCAAAATCTCAGCTTCCTCAGTCTGAAGAAGGGTCTCAACCCGAAACGTCACCCATTCCCCTCTCCAGAGATGCTGCCTGTCCCGCTGAGTTACTCTAGCATTTTGTGTCTATCTGCTGTATTGAGATATATAACAAAAGGGAGCAAAACAAATGTAGGTCCCTTGCAGTCAGAAACAGGTGAGTTGATCATGGGGAACAAGGATATGGCGGACCAATTGAATAACTACTTTGGTTCCATCTTCACATAATGAAACATAAATAATCTGCCTGAAATAGCAGGGGACTGTGTCAAAGGAGGAATTGAGTGAAATCCCGGTCAGTCGGGAATTGGGTAAATTGAATAGATTAAAGGCCGATAAATCCCCAGGGCCAGATAGGCTGCATCCCAGAGTACTTAAGGAAGTAGCTCAATAGTGGATGCATTAGTGATAATCTTTCAAAACTCTTTAGATTCTGGAGTAGTTCCTGAGGATTGGCGGGTAGCAAATGTAACCCCTCTTTTTAAGAAGGGAGGGAGAGAGAAAACGGGGAATTACAGACCAGTTAGTCTAACATCGGTAGTGGGGAAACTGCTAGAGTCAGTTATTAAAGATGGATAGCAGCACATTTGAAAGTGGTGAAATCATTGGACAAAGTCAGCATGGATTTACGAAAGGTAAATCATGTCTGACGAATCTTGTGGAATTTTTCGAGGATGTAACTAGTAGCGTGGATAAGGGAGAACCAGTGGATGTGGTATATCTGGACTTCCAGAAGGCTTTCGACAAGGTCCCACATAAGAGATTAGTAACAAACTTAAAGCATAATTAGGGGTTCAGTATTGATGTGGATAGAGAACTGGCTGGCAAACAGGAAGCAAAGATAGGAATAAACGGGTCCTTTTCACAATGGCAGGCAGTAACTAGTGGGGTACCGCAGGGCTCAGTGCTGGGACCCCAGCTATTTACAATATATATTAATGATCTGGATGAGGGAATTGAAGGCAATATCTCCAAGTTTGCGGATGACACTAAGCTGGGGGGCAGTGTTCGCTGTGAGGAGGATGCTAGGAGACTGCAAGGTGACTTGGATAGGCTGGGTGAGTGGGCAAATTTTGGCAGATGCAGTATAATGTGGATAAATGTGAGGTTATCCACTTTGGTGGCAAAACAGGAAAGCAGACTATTATTTAAATGGTGGCCGATTAGGAAAAGGGGAGATGCAGCGAGACCTGGATGTCATGGAGTCATTGAAAGTAGGCATGCAGGTGCAGCAGGCAGTGAAAAAAGCAAATGGTATGTTAGCTTTCATAGCAAAAGGATTTGAGTACAGGAGCAGGGAGGTTCATATACTTCAGTTGTACAGGGTCTTGGTCAGAGACCACACCTGGAGTATTGCGTACAGTTTTGGTCTCCAAATCTGAGGAAGGACATTATTGCCATAGAGGGAGTGCAGAGAAGGTTCACCAGATGATCCTGGGATGTCAGGACTGTCTTATGAAGAAAGACTGGATAGACTCGGTTTATACTCTCTGGAATTTAGGAGATTGCAGAGGGGATCTTATAGAAACTGTAGTGCAAAATCAAGGGGCTTGGACAGGCTAAATGCAGGAAGATTGTTCCCGATGTTGGGGAATTCCAGGACAAGAGGGTCACAGCTTAAGGTAAGAGGGGAAATCCTTTAAGTGGAACCGAGATGAGAAAGACTTTTTTCACACAGAGAGTGGTGAGTCCTCTGGAACTCTGAGCTGCCACAGAGGGTAGTTGAGGCCAGTTCATTGGCTATATTTAAAGAGACATTGAGTTGGATGTGGCCCCTTGTGGCTAAGGGATCAGAGGGTATGGAGAGAACTGGCAGGTATGGGGATACTGAGTTGGATGATCAGCCATGATCAATTGGAATTGGGCTCGAAGGGCTGAATGGTCCTGCACCTAATTTCTATGTATGTTTCTATAAGATTCTAAGAGGATTTAATATAGAACATACAACAGCACAAGAACAGGCCAACACAGGAACAATATTAAGAGGTGGTCTTCACACATAATGCCAACATAAACTAATCTCATTTTGCACATAGAAACATAGAAACATAGAAAATAGGTGCAGGAATAGGCCATTCGGCCCTTCGAGCCTTCACCGCCATTCAATATGATCATGGCTGATCATCCAACTCAGTATCCTGTACCTGCTTTCTCTCAATACCCCTGATCACTTAGCCACAAGGGCCACATCCAATATAACTGGCCTCCCTCTTATTCACCACTCTCTGTGTGAAAAACGATTTACCAATCTCGGTCCTAAAAAACTTCCCCCCTTATGGCCTTAAACTGTGAACCCCTTCTGACTTCTCCAACATCGGGTCCTGCATCAGTCCAACCTTAAGAATTTTGTTCCAGAGACTCTGTAAAAGTGAGTCTATCCAGTCTTTCTTCATATGGAAGTCGTGCCATCCCAGGAATCAGTCTGGTGAACCTTCTCTGTACTCCCTCTATGGCAAGAATGTCTTTCCCCAGATTAGGAGACCAAAACTGTACGCAATACTCCAGGTGTGGCCTCACCAAGACCCTGTACAACTGCAGTAGAACCTCCCTGCTCTTGTACTCAAATCCTTTTGCTATGAATGCCAACATACCATTGGCTTTCTTCACAGCCTGCTGCACCTGCATGCCTACTTTCAATGACTGGTGTACCATGACACCCAGGTCTCGCTGCATCTCCCCTTTTCCTAATCGGTCACCATTCAAATATTAGTGTACCTTCCTGTTTTTGCCACCAAAGTGGATAACCTCACATTTATCCACATTATACTGCACAACAAGGTCAAAAGATAAATCCATGTTAGCTTCATCCATGTCTTCTAGGAGCGTGCCTTCGGCACTGTCGACTGCAGGATTTGTTCCGCATTAGTTTGAATTTGTGTTTGTATTTAGCTTATTGTCATGTGTACTGAGGTACAATGAAAAGCTTTTATTGCTTGCTAACGACTTGGCAGAAAGGCAGCACATGATTACAATTGGGCCACCCACAGTGTACAAACACTTGATAAAGGGAATAATGTGAATTGGGGCAGAGATTTAAAAGAGTGAAGCGATTTTAATGCATGATTGCAGATAACACACAAAGATTGGCCTGGCTTGGGTGCCATCATGGATACTGAGAGTGAGATGAAGAGTCATGAATAGTGCCAGGATGTTTAGGCACTACATAAACTCAGAAATAGGCAGGCAAATAGGCAAAAATAAAATTACAAAAAAGGCATGAAAAAGGCATTTATTGACAAAAAAGGCATTTATTTCCACCACCAAAATATGGCTAAAAATAATAATATAATGGGCATGTCCCACTAACGTGACTTTTTCGGTGACGCCGGCACCCGTCATAGGTCGTTGCAGGTCGCTGAAAATTTTCAACGTTGAAAATCCAGCGGCGACCAGAACAAGGTACGACTCTTTGGGCAGCTACTCACGACCATACAGGCTTCACCCCGTGACATGTCGCCAGGGTGTCACCTGTATGGTCGTGTTCAGTCTCCTCAGTCACCCAAAGAGTCGTAGTGTCTTTCTGGTTGCCGCTGAATTTTCAACGTTGCAAATTTTCGCTGACCTGCAACGACCTATGACGGATGCCGGCAGTTGCCAAAAAAGTCGTGGAAGTGGGAAAGGCCATTAAAGGTGTACTACATAAAATGACTGAATTTGCCTGGTTGCACATAATTACTAGCATTTTTTCAAATTATTTGGTGGTAAACTATGCCTCAGAATATGTTTCAGTTGTGAAAAACCTCTTTCTACCCCAGCTCAGGTCACTGGTGCATACCCGAAACAAGCTACAGACTCTATATTCATGTCGATATCTTGTGCATTACAACTACCTTTGAGTACTTTAGCTATGTTTTCTATTTCTTTAAGATCTTTGTTAGCTAAAATCACTCTCTCACATTTTCCTTGTATGTCTTTACCTACATCGCCAGGAACTTTATGAATATTCGTCAGTTACTTTGTTGAAAACCTGCAATTTATTCACTAATGTTTCGCCACATTTCTCAAGGGAAGTGAGAGCTTGTGGGAAGTTTGCAAAATTGGAAGCAATAAACACAAGATCGCAGTGGAGGGACATATTCTGAGTGATTTCACTGACGATCCTGATTGCAGCAGATTCTTCTTCTTCAAAACAGTTGACAAAATTTATTTTATCTTTTCAAAATTTGCAGCATAGTAGAGTACAGCAGAGAGCTATGTACCCAACCTAGTCAAAACGGGCTGAGGAGGTAGTGGAATCTTCGGGTGCTATTTCCTTGAACAACTGCATAAGTAATGGTACTTTGAGGAAGGTTTTCTTGACATTGCCTAGGCGATCGACATTTAGAAACAAGCTACGTCTGAGCTTGGCAATTTTATGAAGACCTTGCATGTCAAATGCAACAATTTTGGGAATAAAACTTTAAGTCACAAACAGAAGTACATTCTCGAGTTTTATACCTTCTGGCCAAAGTACAGCAAGTGAAAATGTAAACAACTGAGCAATAGTTGAGCTGTTTGACTTCTCCAATACTTCCGATGTCCACAAATACTCCTTTGATGGTTGGCCTACCTCCAGTGTACAGATAACCACATTGGCAACATATTTCCCCACAGCATTGGTTGTCTCACCTATTGGGATCCATACTTTGTTGCATGCAACTTCATCTCTAATTTTCTGCACAACAATGATGAAGTTGCTGTCAACATAATTTTTCCATAATGAATCGCTTGGTATATTTTCCTCTGGGTATTTCTCTAAAAAACCTCTGAGAGATTTGTTTACCAATTTCCACAGTGGAATTCCAGCATCAATGAATGCCTTACATAAATCACTCGAAAACTCAGATTTGTGACTGGAGTCAGCAGTAAATGTAGTGAGGAGACAAGCTTGGGTATTTCGCTTGGGTAGTCTGCACCCCAGTGGTATCAACATTGACCTCTAATTTTAGATCTTCTCCCTCCTCGCCCTCTCCTTCCCAGCTCTCCTTCTAGTCCCACTGTCTCCACCTCTTCATCTTCTCCCCGCCCCCCCACATCAGTCTGAAGAAGAGTCTCGACCCGAAACGTCGCCCATTCCTTCTCTCCATAGATGCTGCCTTACCTGCTGTTTCTCCAGCATTTTTTGTCTACCTTTGATTTTTCTACCATCTGCAGTTCTTTCTTAAATAGATCTTGGAGAAGACTGAACCAGCAAGCAGCGGCACGAATGAATGAACGACCGATGGTGCCGCGGTGGTGGAAGTTTTCTTGTAAGTTATACTATGTTAACACCTTAATAATAACATTAATATTAACGTGTTAATATAGAAAACATCATTGTAATCACAGTACAACTAAAGAAAATAGCACGACCTTTTAGCAAAACAGCAAAAAAAGGCTGATTTAGGCACTCAATCGTGAAAAAGGCATTCTCCTGGTGAAATCATCAGAAAAGGCATAAAAAGGCACATGGCATTTATGGCAAAATCCTGGCTCTAGTCATGAAGTCTTCATTTACTCTATGGGGAGCATTGCTGAGACACCAGACCTGTTAATTCTTAAAGGCATATCACATTCCATGAAAATAGTAATCTCCTCACATTGCCCTTCCAAAATAAAAGTGCATTCACAGCCTTGTTCATTCATTTCAAAACATATGACTTTCCAAGATTTGATTGCAAATCAGAAAAATAACGATAAATGTATGGTGAAAGCTTGAAAATATTGCAAAAGATTTGTCGATTATAGCAACTTCCAAAATAGCACTTTATAACAGAACAGTGACAAAAATAAGAACAAATGCAGTATCAATTATTAGAATTGGACATCATTCTCAACAGCATCACACCAAAACTGGCTCATTCAATCTGTAATTCCGATTAGCATAAATTATTGGTTCTTCTTCTAAGTATAAAATATTATGGATACTGAAAATCTGAAATATATATTTTTAAAAACGTAAATAAATGTTGGAATTAGTCAAGTAGCATCTGTGGGAAGAGCAGAATTGTTAAATTTTAAATCAATGATCTTTTATAAAAAGTGCTAGTCTATTAGAATATTTCAAGGACTTCCTTTCCTTTGTCAGTTTTTCTTTTGTACATTGGAAAATGCATTGACTGCCTCTGAGGAGAGTTTGTTATGTAATTGAAAGATTAAATGAAAGCTTTTGTATTGACAGTCAGAGATGTCGAAATCTAACTAATGCCTGATAATTCAATGCAGCAGTGAATGTAATCCAATGTAGCAAGGTTATCCACCTTTTCTTTCAAGTATAATTAAATGTAGTTGTCTCCAGAAAAATTGTTGACTTCTTTTGAGATTTTGTGTTGCGTTATAAATCGCCAAAGCGGCTTTTGAGGAAGATAACTGTTGTATTATATAGTAAAGTTTTCCAGGTTTATAGTTAACCTTGCCAGTTGGATTTTTCTTTGAGATATTTTATGATATTAATGCTTATTATATATCTGGCAGCGGGGGGAAAAAGAGTTGGTTTACTACTGGTAAAAGAGGAGAAAGTCTTTATCAGATTCCCAGGGTTCTTCCTGCCATTGGAAAAAACATGCTGGTGGAGTGGATTTTGACCCAACAGTATGAAGTAATCAAGAAATGTAAGTGTAATTTTATTTGGGGGTTTTTCTTGAGGTTACAACTGCACAATGATTGACTTTGCAGCAAACAATTGAGAGAATCTATTTGGAAATTCAACTCCAATATTTAGAATATGCAGTTTCTTTTAACACTGTTACAACAACTGCATAGAATTGAAAAGAAGCTGTGTTCAAATCAATTGCCGTTATTTCTTAATGGCTGTGACCTCTGTCCAGAAAATAGCCTCCTTTTTGCTTGTTCATTATGTTGCTTAAGCTAATTACATTTAACTAGGTTAATGCAATAGATTAAATTGGATGCAGAGTATGCAATAATTAATATTCAAGGGAAAGCTCCTGGAGTATTCTGGTGCCGTTATGGGAAATTAATAATAGGTTGCAGGAAAGAGTAGAACTTACTATTATCATTCATAGTCCTGTGGTTTGAAATGAATTAAACAGCTTATAATGGTTTCAGAAAATAATTCACTGCAAATCTCTAATCTGTCTCTTAGGATGGGCAGATCTCAAAGGATCATCAAATCTTTTGGAGATGTCCGTGAGGATTGGTCATGTCAAGCTGATCTGACAGTGGTTAGACTGAGTTACTCCAGCATTTTCTGTCTATCTTCGGTGTAAACCAGCATCTGCAGTTCCTTCCTAAACTGGCAGTGGTTAGAATGTACTGTGATGTCAGTACATCCTTTAGACCAGGATGGATATTCTTGGGTGACTGGAAACTGCGGTAACTTACCCTTGTCATTTTTGGCTTGCTATCTGATCGAAGTTAGTTTAATCTTATCATCCTTATTACACCTTATTATCTTCATCCTTTGGAGACAAGAACATAAGAAATAGAAGCAGAAGGCCATCCTTCCCCTCATTCTTACCCTAATATCATGGTTGATGCTTTACTCAGCACCACTTCCCTATTGTAGAGCAGCCATTTTGAGAAGGGCTGCCATGAGTTGGAAGTACAGCTGGTGGGTTAAAGTACATGTGTAGGAAGGAACTGCAGATGCTGGTTTAAAGTACATGTTCCAGTGAGAAGATTGATCAGCAACGAGATAAAGCCACGTAAGGATTTTCTAATTTCTGAATTCCACCAGTTTACTCAATCAGCAGCAACATAGTCAGTGAAGTGGTTTGCTCATGTATTCAGATGTGAGAGATCAGGAAGTGGTTCAGTGTCCTTGGTGAATACTTTAGCAGGGAGCATGTCCAGCTGCAACTTCTCTCATTAGTTGGAGGTTTAGTTGGAGCGGCAGATGTGCTTGCTAAGGAGCAGACAGGAGGCAGAGAGTGCTACAAATAGTAGTTTCAGGAAGGTGGTCACACAAAGCTTAATTAGATAAATGGATGAGCTCCAGGAGAGGCATGTATGGTGCAGAAGCTTCATGTGGCTATTTCACTCTCAAACATGCATATGCTTTTGGATTCTTTTGAGGGGGATACTCACTCAGAGGAAAGTGACAGCAGTAGCCATGAGTGCAACTCACTTGTGACCCCTGGTTTAACCCTACCTGGACCGCCTGCAGTTCGCTTACCAAACAAAGGGTTGAGGACGCCATCATCCACATGCTCCATCGTTCCTATGCTCACCTGGATAAGCCGGGAAGCATTGTGAGAGTCATGTTTTTTTGACTTCTCCTGTACTTTTAACACCATGCACTGCACTGCTCGGGAGCAAACTGACAAAGATGTGGGTGGATGCCTCATTGATGGCCTGGATCATCAACTGCCCGTCTGGACGACCATAATTTGTCAGGCTACAGAAATGTGACTCAGACACAGTAATGAGCAAAACAGGGGCCACACATTTACAAAAAGAGGGAGAGAGTGAGAAGGAATTTATGCCTGGAGCCAGAAGAAATGGTCTTGGTATTAAACAAGTACTTCACACCGGTACTCACTAATAAGAGGAACATCGTGGAAAGGAAGATAAGTGAGGGTTATGCATATATGCAAGGGTGTATTGATGTCAAGAACGAGGAGATGTTGGTTCTCTTGAAGAGCATTAAGGTGGCTATGCCCCCCTGGCCAGATGGGGATCTACCCTTGGTTATTGAGAAAAGCAAGAGAGATTACTGTGGATTTGACAGAGATCTTTGTATTCTCTTTCACTATATGGGACTTCCCAGAGAAGAGGCGAGGAGAATAACAAATGGGGTTTAACCATTTAAGAAGGGCAGTCAAGACAAACACAGAAACTATAGGCTTTATATACATGGAGAGGAAATAGTTGGAGCAGATTCAAGGAATAGGTTCCACTCTGCAAAGGATTAGACTTAATAGTTATAGTCAACATGGACCTGTGTGGGGGAGGTCATATTTTACAAACTTGAACAAGTTGGTTGAGGAGATGACAAAGATGATTGATGAGGACAGGGCAATGGTTGGTGTAAACATTAATTTTAATAAAGCTTTCAACAAAATAGCTTGGTAAACTGATCCAGAAGGTGAATGTACATGAGATCAATAGAGACTTTATAGATTGTATTTAAAATTAGTTGATGGTAGAAGAAAGAAGGTAGTGGAGGAAGGATCAGTGTTACTCTGACTGGAGTCCGTGATCGGTGGTGTTCTGCACGAATCAGTGTTGCAGCCTCTTTTGTTTGTGATATATATAATCAATTTGGTAAAAAATGTAAGTGGTCTGATTAGTAAGTTTGCAGATGACACAAGAATTGGTGAAGTTGTAGATAGTGAGGAATGTTATTAAAGGAATCAGCAGAATATAGACTGGTTGGAAAGGTGGCAGAGAAATAGCACATACAAGATACAAGATACAAGATACATTTATTTGTCACATGTACCAATTGGTACAGTGAAATGTGTGGTCGCCATACAGCCATACAAATAATAAAGAGCACAGAATACGATAGTCTTTAACCCAGACATCCCCACACCGCGGGGTCAAAATTTCCCACTGTGAGGGAAGGCTCCAAAAATTCAGTCATCCTCCTCTGTTCCCTCCCGTGGTCGGGGGGCTCCCGAACCCTCTGCTGTTGCCGTTGCGGGTGGCCTGAGGTTCAGGCCCACTCGCCAGGGTGAGGGAAGTCCAATGTCGGGACTAGAGGACATCCTCAGCGGCTTGGACATCCTCAGTGGCCACCTCCGACCTCGCTGGGCGGGAGATTGAATGCTGGCGGCCCTCAGCAAAGGGCCCCTGGACTCCTCGATGTTAAAGTCAGCGCCGCCTGCGCTGGAAGCTCTGCAACCACAGTTCCGCGATGTTGGAGCAGCGGCCAAACACTCCGGAGCTTCAACGGCAATCCAGGTAGGCATCGCCCCACTCCACGGTGAATCCAGCGCTGCGCTGCCGCTGCTGAAGCTCTGGTCCGGTTCCCGGCAGGAAAGGCTGCTCTAATCCAGATGGTAGGCCGCGAGGAGGGGGGCGAGGACGCGGCTCGGAGAATAGCCAGGTCCTCACCAGGAAGAGACTGGGAAATGGTTTCCTCTTTACCCTACCCCCCTCCCCCACATAGAAAAGCAAAAGAATCCCCAAAACAAACTTTTAAAACTGACTAAAAATTTAAAAAAAGACAAAAAAACAGACAGACTGTAGGCAGAGGCTGCCATCAATGGATAAATGTGAAGTGTTGCACTTTGGAAGGTCAAACGTAGGAGGTAAGTGTACAGTAAATGTTAGGACCTTTAGGTGCATTGAAGTAGAGATTGGGTACAAGTCCATAGTTTCCTGAATGTGGCAACAGAAGTAAATTGTATGGTAAAGAAGGTGTACATCATACTTGTCTTCATTGATTGAGGTGTTGAGTGTAGAAATCAGGACGTCATATTGTAGCTGTTTAAAAATAAGTTTAGTGTATTGTCTTCACTTCTGAACACCGTTTTTACAGGAAGAATGTGGAGGCTTTGAAGAGAGTGAAAAAAAGGTTTGCCAGGATGTTGCCTGGATTCGAGAGTATTAGCTATAAGGAGAGGTTGGACAAACTTGGATTGTCTTCTCTGGACATTGGAGGTTTTGGGGCGACCTGACATATGTATATAAAATGATGACAGGGATAGATAGGATAAATAGTCTATGTCGTAAGATGGATAGCCTATGTCGGAAATCTCATATTTGAAAAGGCATAGATTTAAGGTGAGAGGGGGAAAGTTTAAAAGATGCAAGTTTTTACACAGAGTGGTAGGTGCCTGGTTACCAGAGGAAGTGGTGGATAGATATTATAGCAATGTTTATGAGACATTTAAATGGGCACATGAATAGGTAAGGACTAGAAGGATGTACACCATGTACAAGCAAATTGGATTAATACTGATTGGCATCATAGTCAACACAAACATCATGGGCTGAAGTGTCGGTTCCTGTGCTGTACTGTTCTATACGCCACACAATGCCATAATCCTTTAACTCATTTCATATTTTAAAAACCTTCTGAACATTTTGTTTAGTTTAATTGACTTTAGTTTAATGCCAAGGTACTGTGAAAAGCTTTTGATGCGTACTCACTAGTCAGCGGAAAGAACATAGATGATTATAATCAGACCATCTACAGTGTACAGATACATAATAAAGGGAATAAGAAAGTCCAGTAAAGTCCGATTAAATATAGTCCAAGGGTCTCCAGTGATGTAGATAGTAGCTCAGGACCAGTCTCTAGTTGTTGATAGGATGGTTCAATTGCCTGATAACAGCTGGGAAGAAACTGGGAAGAAACTGCCCAGAATCTGGAGGTGTGAGAGGCACACTTCTGTACCTCTTGCCTGATGAGAGAGGGGAGAAGAGGGAATAGCCGGGGTGAGACTTGATTATGCTGATGGCCTTGCCGAGGCAGCATGAGGTATAAATGGAGTCAATGGAAGGGAGGTTGGTTGGTGTCATGGAATTCTCTGCAATTTCTTGTGATCTTGGATGGAGCTGATCCCAAACCAAGCTGTGATGCAGCCCGATAAAATGCTTTCTAGGGTGCATCTGTAGAAGGGTGAGAGTTGTTGGGGACATGCAGAACTTTCTAAGCCTTCTAAGGGAGTAGAGGCGTTGATGTGCTTTCTTGTCCATTGCTTTGATATGGGTGGTCCAGGACAAGTTGCTGGTATTGCATTTTGGGAAATGCATTTTCTCAATTATTTTGTCTGATTTTGGACATTTGGTATTTGGTGAGCTGATGATATTTAATGTGCATTTTTCTATTGAATGAATAATAATCCATTGGTGAATAAACTCCAAATATATGCTCCATTCTCTGTGGCGGCACACAGCTTTGTGTGCGGTGTTGGGATCTTTACTTCATTCTGGCTTCATAAGAATTTGAATTCAAATACTACAGGGTCTGTCCAGCCTTAGAAGGATATACATTACAAACTCCAAACCTCTAATCAGCCCTTTGGCTCAGTGAGTGTGTGGATATTTTTAAACTTTCCATTTAAGGTTGAAATCTCGGGTGGGGATTTTTAAATTAGTTGCACACACAGGCCTCTTCTCCCAAAAGAAAAATCTGATTCACTTATGTGTTAAAGGTTGAGCAAGAGAAAACTTTCTATCTAATATTGCCTCTTGGTTGTCTGTGAGAGGCTTCATAAAAAACTCATTGGAATAAAAATATTACATCTGTGAGCTGAGGTTAACCAAATGACTCAGAATAAATAATTATAGAAGAAAGGTCCTGACCTGAAACGTTGACTATCCATGTTCTCCAGAGATGCTGCCTGGCCTGCTGCGTTACTCCAGCACTTTGTGTCTTTTTTAAGAAGTTATTGTGAGTTTGGTTGCATCTCATAAGAATTCAACGAGAAAGATATGTTGTAAATTGATACTTAGCCACAATTTCACCAACAGCCTGTCTGTCCTTTCTCCTGTTTTTGTTATTTTAAGTACATGTTAAAGAGTATGTTTTAGTGTTCCATGGTTTGTTTTATGTGGGGTGGGGTATTCCGTATCGTATCTCCATCCCCACTGTGGCCTAACATCGTGGAGTTGGCGGGACTTTAACATCGCGGAGCTTGCGATCCCTTTGCCGGAGATCGAAGCTCCAACCGCGGGGCCTGTGGACTTTAATATCGTGTAGCCCTCTCTCGTAAGAAGAGGACAACTCGGGAACTCCATGGCGCGGAGAGAGTTTCAACTGCCTCGAAGTGGGAGTTTTGATTACCCCGTCGGGGGCTTTGATGGTCAGCTGCGGGGCCTTTGATTGCCCCGACTGCGGATGGTTTGACTGCCCTGACCGCAGGGGAACAAAGCGGAAGAAGATTGAACTTTATTGCCTTCAATCACAGTAAAGAATGTGGAATCTACGGTGGTGGATGTTTATGTTAACTTTTATGTTGTTTGTGTCCTGTTGCTTTTCATTTAGTTTGGCTGTATGGTAACTCAAACATTCACTGTACTTTAATTGGTATATGTGACAATAAACTGACCTTCATACCTTGAAACCTTGAAACATTTACATTCCCCCGTTCCAATATCATGGTTACTCTTTTGTTCAAGAAAGAAATGCAGATGCTGGAAAAATCAAAGGTAGACAAAAATGCTGGAGAAACTCAGCGGGTGAGGCAACATCTACAGAGAGAACGAATAGGCGACGTTTCGGGTCGAGAGCCTTCTTCAGACAATTTTGTTCTGGCCTACTCTTTCACCGGGATGGAGCTCTATTTAGTTGTGCTGGACTTTTCCTCGGGCAATTTTAAGAAAATCACCAAACCCAGCACAGAAGGTTGCAGCAGTTTATATGTTAATCCAGTTTTCCTGCTTGTTTCTCTAGTTTAAAAAAAAGCCTTGCAAAAAATGCTGCTCCATACAAAATACTGGTCATCCCTACAGACCAAATTAATCACCATTGTGAGATTCCACCCATTCTGCTCATTTGCTGGCTTTTGTGATAAGGCTTAATCTTAAACTGTGCTGCTTTCAGGCACAAGGATAGTTTTTTTAGAAATCAAGACAGCAAAGGCTATCAGCCTCAGTGGTTAGAGAAAACAGTGTGTGTATTTCAGGGAAATAGATATCGATCTTGACTTATTGAGACACAAATCTGTATCTCCCACCCATGTATGCTTCTTGTTGTATACTTGTTGGCTTGTTGAAGGAAAGATACATTTATTTCCTGCTGGATTCAAGTCAAGAATCAAGAGTCACGAGTCAAGGGTGTTTTAATGTCATATGTCCCAGATAGAATAATGAAATTCTTACTTGCAGCAAAACAACAAAATATGTAAACATGGTACACTGTAAACAATATAATAAACGATTGAGAAAAAAAGTTCTGTGTATTTGTACATACTGACATATACCCATATATACACATCATACATATATATGCAAATATATAAATACACATAACACACGTATATGTACACATAAACAACAAATTACCAATAATAGTCCAAGTGATTCAGAGGTTATTTGCGGTTGTAGTGTTTAATCGCCTAATGGCTACACCTGGAAGTTACAGTTTTCAGGCTCCTGTACCTTCTTCCCGATGGCAGGGGTGAAATGAGTGTGTAGCCAGGGTGGTGTGGGTCTCTGATGATACTGGCTGCCTTTTTATGGCTGTGACTCCATTAAATCCCTTCGATGGTGGGGAGGTCAGAATCCATGATGGACTGTGCTGTGTTCAAAACTTAAAGTAGTGTGAATCCTTTATGTTACATCACCTGATAATATAAATCTTTGACCACTTTTATACATCATAATTGCAATTATATGATCAGAAATTAAACAAGCACATCTAAAAATAATTCTCTATAATTTTTGGTATTTTGAGTTGCTCTGCATCCATGATCATGTTAACGATGAATTAAACATTGCCCACTTGTGAAAATCTACTCTGTGGAATGGAATTTCTGCTCATGGTGAAAACAGTTATAATGCACAGTTTCTGTGAATTTGTGAAACCAAAGATAGACACAAAATGCTGGAGTAAATCAGCGGGACAGGCAGCATCTCTGGAGAGAAGGAATGGTTGACGTTCGGGTCGAGACCCTTCTTCAGACTGGTAATAGTATTGAATAGTAGTGAATAGTATTGTTTGAGTCTAACTGCATCTTAAAGTTAAATGCTTTTCCAATAATAAGGCATCTGCATGGACGAATCTCTGAGGAGGTGGGGCTGGCCATTGAATACTACAGTTATTACACTAAATCTGGAATTAATTTGGCGCAAATAATTGCAGAATAAATCGACTGTACTTGTGCAGCATTGCTTACTTATGGTGGAATTTCACAATCACTTATAGCTGTCTTAACAGGATTAGTTGCTGATATGGTACTAAATGATTAAGCATGTGTCCTAAAACTTATAGTTTCCTGGCCAGCTACATTAATCCAACAGTTGGTATAAAAACTTTTCATTTAACCTTTGTACTTAAAGAATGGTTTGCAAATTGAAGAAGAAATGTGCAAAAAAGTAAGATATTAATGTTAAAATTAGCAGCTCTGGAATATTGTAAGGAGAATGTACAAATAAGTGTACAGATGTTTTTTACTTTCCCTAACTAGAAATATAAAGTCATAAAATGCGGGTTCTTAATGCAAGCCATGGCACTGTGGTTATATATTAGCAGTAAATCCAGGACCTAAGCCCTCCAACTGCCTCAAATTTCAGTGACTAAACAGCAGACTTTTGATGACACAAATCCAAACATTTCAAACTATTCCCAAAGAGCATGTAACTTTATCATCCAGACCCAAAAACTCCAGAGATGAGATGAGAGCTACTGCTCTTTACATCAAGACAGCATTTGATTGAGTATGGCAACCTGGTAAAAGTAAAGTCGGTGTAGATCCAGGGAAAGTTCTCCAGCTACTGGAATCATACTTAGCCCACACAGCAAGATGATTGTGATTGTTTGAAGCCAAGCGTCTCATTACCTGGAATTGAACGTGGAAAATATAACATGAATATAAAACAGCACAGCACAGGAACAGGCCTGTTAGCTCAGCATGTCTGCACCTACCATGATGCCAATCAAAACTAATCCTGTTGCCTGCACATGGTCTGTATCTCGCTGTTTGCTGCCTGTTCGTGTGTCTGTCTAAATGCCTCTTAACATTTACCATCTTATCCTTCCCTGGTGGTACATTCCAGTTACCTTCCACTCCCTTCCACTTCTTTCCTCCCTTAAACTTATCTCCCCTCATCTTAACCCTTTGCCTTCTAATATTTGACGTTTCCACGCTGTCACAATTTTACATTCTTCTATCTCATCGTCCCTCAGCCTCCAATGCTCCTGAGAAAACAATCCAATCCTGTCAAATTTTTCCTTGCAACGAATATTCTCCATTCCAGATAACATCCTGGTGAACATCTTCTGCACCCCCTCCTAAACCTCCATATCCTTCCGAACCAAACTTTTATACAGCTGCAGCATGACTTATCAACTATTATATCAATTACCACAATTGTTGAAGGTAAGAATGCCATAAGCCTTCTTTACTGGTCCATCCACTTGTGTTGCCTCATTCAGGGACCTGTGGACCTGGCTCTCAAGTCCCCTCTATAAATCAATGCTCCTCATACTCCTTCCATTTACATCTTTTCCTTTGCACATGATCTCGCAAAATACAAACCTCACACTTATTTACAATCCACAGGATGACGTTTTTTTTGGGCTGATTATTGTCAGCTATGTCATGAATCACCATTAGTCCAGGTTCAGATCAGAGATGAAAGTGCTTTCACCCCTTTTCAGCCCATTTTCTGTAGCAGGTCCTCCCAAATACTCAATCCTATCAACTATGAACAATTCTCCAAGCCATGGGCTGTCCCATTTCATATTGTCTCTCCTTCAATGACTCTGGACAAAATCAATGGACTTCTCCACTAAAGACACTGTGGGATTTGCACTCAGCCAGACTGACGCAGTTCAAGCTGAAGCCTTATCACTTTTTTCTAAATATACTCTGATCTTGAAGTGGCAACCATATCCCAACAATGGATAAATTAAACAGCCAAATTAAAAATGTGCCAAATATTCAAAAGTCAAAAAGAGCAAACAGTTTGTAAATAGCTCATTCTAAGCTTCACCCCAGTCTAGTTTCAGTCAAAAATCACTGAGTCAAGCACTTGCGCATCTAAACATTATTTTGACAAAACACAATTACAGTTCCACTACTATACCTAACCACCGCGGGTTTGATCCTCGTATATGTCTGATCAAGCCCTCTTTAGCCTCGTTCAAGCAGAGGCACTCCAGAAGGTCACGCAGTCCTAAGCATTCTCCCAAAAGATCGACACAGGATCTCGTGGGAGCGGTCTTTTATAAGTCCCCGAACCTTGAGGGGCCGAACCACATGGGGGTGGTCTCACTACAGTCCAATAACAGATATCGATTAACTCTACACATGATAGACATTTCCCTAACCCAATAATAGAGTAACTAGTACAATGTGTTGAAACGGTGCTTCTGAAAGGAAGCAAACATAGCAACATTTACCCAGATATTCAAGAAACCCAGACAACACTCAATACTTAATCCAATCAACATCTAGCAAAGTAAAGCTTTGCAACATTATATACAATGTGTATGTCTGGCTTGCATTCATCCAATTTATTCCACGCAATTTGCACCTAATTGTCAGGATCTGCCGATGTTTCCATCTCTTCCTGCAGCTCTTATCTAGGCTCTAGACAAACTGGCACCATTCTGCAGCTTTGTTCCATTTCTGCAGAAGGCACATTTAAATTGACCAAATGGCGTAGCAGCCCAGAAGTCTTTACTCAATTTTAGTGTCCTGGCCTCTCCAATTTGGCCAGAATTAACATTCCTTCCTTTTATCATATATGATAAACTTGTGGCGTCAGCCTAAACACGGGCCACTTATGCTCGAACCCTCATCAGGAGATACGAGGGAGGGCACGTGATGTCATGGGCTAGAGTGAGTGTCCTGGTACTTAAGGTCTCCCACCTCGAGACCTAGGGAAGTCAACAGGTAGCTGATCCCGAGAGTACAACCTCGCTCAGCTACAGCAACATTGTAATATGGCTAGTGCACCAACTTAACGTGTCACCACTGAATAAACAACACTTTTTAACTGGCCTGACATCTCACCATTATTCATCACGTAGGGTGCCGCTACATTGTTGACCCCGACTGTCCGAATTGAAATTTGGACTCACCTGAAGCACGCAGCCTCGGGAGACCTGATGTCTGCAGCCGACTGCCCAGCCCTGCAGAACTATGCTGCCACCAACCCGGCCCTGCAATGAGGTATGCCGCCTCTTCCGCACCAGCTGCTGCTCACAGGAGCTGAGAAGCCGCGGCTGCCGCCACTCTC
Organism: Okamejei kenojei; assembly: GCA_035221665.1. NCBI lineage: Eukaryota > Metazoa > Chordata > Chondrichthyes > Rajiformes > Rajidae > Okamejei > Okamejei kenojei. The sequence continues at coordinate 86,882,566 of CM069135.1, forward strand.
CTGCTCCCAGCAACGGGGCAGGCCCCGCTTCCAACCCCCACACCGCTCCAGGCCTTGTGTGACGGCCGCTGAGCTCCTCTTCATGACCTGCCCGGAGCCGACCACCGGAGCGGAGAGGTTGTACCCGCCGCCGCTGCCCCACCAGCTGCTGCAGTAGCTGCGAGCATCCTCCTGCCCACAGCAATGCCGACGCATGCCCGACGGCCCTGGGAGCAGAGAGAGAGTACCTGCCACTCTCCCGCTCCTGACAATGGACCCGGGCCCGGCCTCGCACAGCGAACATGGCTCCAGGCCCTGCACTGCACCGGGCCTCACCGCTCCAGGCCCGGCACTGGCCTCACCTCACCCGCACCGCATCGGGCCCCACCGCTTCAGGCCGGCACCGCGCCAGACTCGCTATGGCTCCGCGCCCTGTCTTGCACACTGCCTGGCCCCACCGGCCGCTGCCCAGGGCCTAGCCACCCGATAGGGCGGGCTTACCTGGGGCGCCTGCCGACGACGCCCTTCTGCTCCTCACCAGTCTTGAATTGCAGGTGAATGCCGCCTCAGCCGGCCGGCAAAATGACCACTGAGGCCTCCTACATCAAGCGGCCGACCCAACTACAAAAATGGCTGCTGCGGCCGGCCGGAGAAGCTCAAACCTACCGTCCACAGCACCACCTTCCAGCCGGATACAGTTCCTGCAGCCTGACCACTGGCAACAGCGCCTCATTCAGGCCGGAGGCTGTCACTGCAACACAGCTTTCCTACCCTGCACTATGAACACTGGACAATTTGAACTTTGGACACTGATTGCACCGTAATTTGTCTTTTTACTGTTCATTTTTGTGTTCACTGCATTTCCATGCTCGATTCAGAAATTAGTTTGTTTATTTTATTTAGTTTTTTTTCCCCTCATCGTTGCTGGGGGCCGTATTTCACAGGACACTCTCCCTTAGCTGGTCGAGGAGAAGCGACCGTGTCTCTTCCATCCGGCAGCTTCTGCATCGGTCTCCTCGCACCCCTCGATACATCAGGATCACCCATGCAGAGCGTCACTGCGCCTGTGGAGCCCTCCATCCCGACCCACGCCCGAGGTGTCCCAGACCCACATGCAGGAGCCGCCCTCGACCACGCTATTCCTTCCTCCGGTTCTGGGGGGGGGGGGGTCCTGTGGCGTCAGCCTAAACACGGGCCACTTATGTTCGAAACCTCGTTAGGAGATACGAGGGCAGGCATGTGACGTCATGGGCTAGAGGGAGTGTCCTGGTACTTAAGGTCTCTCACCTTGAGACCTAGGGAAGTCAACAGGTAGCTGAGCCCGAGAGTACAACCTCACTCAGCTACAGCAACATTGTAATACGGTTAGCGCACCAACTTAATGTGTCACCACTGAATAAACAACACTTCGAACCGACCTGACGTCTCACCTTTATTCACCATGTATGGTGCCGCTACAAACCATTATTTATGATAACCAAATAGTCAGATAATCGGATAACCAGATATACATATGTGTGTCTATTCCATTCTCCATCTATTAACAACAACAAGACAATGATGTTTCTTCCCAGAATTTTATCAAGCTTCCTGAGTTTTCATGGGCATAGCTTCACAATTTCCATCTGATGAGTCTTCACCTCCCGAGTTTTTGTGAGCACAAATTCCCTCCATCTGTGCTGTTGCCCATTCTTCCATCCCTTTCCATAGTCAAACCTATAACCTATAATTCCTGAAAAACGTAGGCCAAAGCAAGTTACCATTTATGCACCAATGCTTCCCCATACATTCACTGTAATTCTGCAATACTATCCCTTTTCCAGTTCACTATTATATTCTATTATATTCTGCTCTATTATATTCTACTCTATCACCTATTACTATTCTGTTCTATAATAAACTCTTTACTATCCTAGGATCAACACTCATCAGCTCTCTCCATATTCACACGATGTTATAATATGCATATCTGATTATGGTTTCTCATATGAATTCCAGCTGGGTTCAGTCTAGATTTCCCTACAGTTGTGACTTATTTACCATGAAAAAAACATGAAAAATGTTTCAATTCAACCAAATTCAGTCTCAGCCTTCAAGTTAATATTTTAAATTTCAGTGTCCATCTCCTCCTTCTCATTCCACAGCATTGTGGCCCATAACACAATTCCATTCCAATTCCTGTGAAATTCCCAGCTGTTCAAATTTAATCAATCAATTTCCATATGTTGTTAATTTTATCATAAATCCAATTAAGAATGCCAATTCTAGGGACAAATTCTTTCCACCTTGATAATAGAAGCTGCTTTACTATCAAGAGTTGAACAATTTAGATCCACCGGTCAAATACATCAACTCTGATGTCTCAACATCCATTAAAGTTGGCTCGGCTCTCAGTTCATTGGGGTTCTCTCTTATACTAGTTTCTTAACCACTGAGTAATTTCTAGATGGTCTCTTAAAGGGAAGTCTTGCTGTTCACAGTTCCTCTTTTGACTATTTCCAATTCCAACTCTCACGTTCCCTGAATAATTTCCATGTTACCAGAAGTTCCATCCTTCCTGATGTTCTCCGAATAATCCTTCCCATATTTGGCTGCCTGTCTGAGACAATAACAATATAAATTAATAATCAAACTCCAAATATTCCTAAGCCTAAGCCAAATATTCCTAAGCCAAGTCAGTTGCAAATATCAAACTTTAAAATTTTTACCATACAATTTAGGGACCAAATTCAAATTGTTATCAATTTATTTCTAATTTAGATGCAAAGTAGGTGTTTTGCCCCAAACCACAGAGGAATGTTTATTTTCAAATTCAAATTCAGTTCTTTAAAGTGGAGCTCGCCCCAATAGTCGTCATAGGTTGTCTGTGTTGTTTTTTTAGGAAAGCTTGGATAGTGTTACTCTCCTTTCCAACACTGGTGTCAAAAGTTAGATGATGTTAAATTTGGGCACTAGGGTAGGTATCTTTTTCTTCTTCCTCGATATTAGTTTCAAAGGAGTAGGGATACTGAGGAGCAGCATCCTCTATCTGTTGGCCTTCCCAGATATGTCTTAAAGCAACAGGAGAGTATAATTTCCTTGTTGTTGCTGATTCCTGTTTCTGGGGAGCTACATTATTTGAGCTGTCTTCTGCCTGTTCTCAAAGGGTCTGTATATTCTTTACCTCATTCCCCAGATACTATGTTGTCGATTACACTGTCCTGCAGGCACAAAATTAGTCACAAGTTAGGACAATAGCTCCTTTCCCCATTCCCATACCTCCTGCACAATAAATTTGTTTATTTTCTTCCTAGTGCCGTTTCAGTTCTCCTTAGTTCCCATTCTCGTTGCCACCAGTTACTATGTTTCCCTTTTCGTAGTCCTTCCTTTCAGTGAGTTTCTCGATTCTAATTAGATTCTTTGTGTCTCTCCTCATAGGATTTGGTTGGGGGTGATGTTCTTTCAGGTTATTATTGTTATTTTTGGGCCATGTGAGGATGCCTTCAGATTTCATATGTTGTATTAGCTGGCAGGTCAGAGCTAGCGGAATGGGTTCGGTTGCCAGAATGTCCCTTCCCCTTGATCTCCTGGCCAGTCCTCTTCCTCTACCCTCGGGGTCCCAAGTGTCCCGGTAACCTCTCGGGATCCACTGATTTCTGAAACCCCGTGGCCCTCTTCTTTGCCCCTTCCTTCTTGGTATTCCCTCACAGAACACGATCGGCTCCAAAGTCCTAATTCCCCACAGTTGTAGCACAGATCAGGTCTAACAGCTCTATACCCTCTCGAACCAAACCGAGAAAAAGTCGGCTCTTGGAATGGCATGTCTATCCAAGCTTTAAGATCCTCCTTCTCCTTAGCTTCCTCCGAAATTATTTCCCATTTCTGGATTCTTAGTATGGGTCTCTAAGCTGCTATCGGACCATGTTGCATTGCAGTGTGGAGGTCTGTGGCCTGGGGATTATTTGCACCTACTGTGGGACCTAATACCAGAGGTGGAGTAGGAAGCTTCCTGCAAGGAATTGTCAATGGGGAATGGGTTCTATACCCCCCATCGTCTGAAAATTTCTCCGACCTAATAGTACTATCGATGTCAGCATCAGCCACTTCGTATGCTCCTGCTGTCTCACCCTCAGAAAAGCTACTTGTCCTCTCTCTGTACTTCAGGAAGGATTCTTTCACTTTCCCACCAAATTTCTTAATTAATTTTGGTACCCAATTTGGCGGAACCTTCCTTCTAGCTCCTTGATACCCATACTACCCTCCACTGGTGGAGCAATCATAAGAGCTAGAAAGTCCTTCCCCGATTCTTCCACTTTGGATTTGAGTTTAGTGGGTGGAGTCGAAGATACCACTGGCTCCTCCCTAGTGCCCTGCTCGCAAGCTGCGTATGGTGTGTCCGAATTGAGAACATGAGAGTGCTGTGAGGAATGCTGTGGCTCCATTCCGAAAAATTCGAACCACCCTGGCATATAGTGAGCCTCTCTCCCTTCAAGGTCCACAGATACCACTGCACTCTTCCCAAATTTAATAAGTTTCATTTTAGGTAGCACCTCCCATTTAAGAGCCATCTCAGTCCTTTCTCTATTAGAAGCTGGTATTCTCTCCTGCTCCTGCTCCTGCTGTCAGCTTCCACTATCTATCTATCTCTGTTCCTCAATGTCCCGAGAAGGACCAGTTCTCCCTTATTCCCCTTTAATCCCTAACTTGAATGCTGCCATTCTTAGAGAAGAGAGCAGAACGATCTCTTTATTTATTTTTCTTCCAGTGAAGAACATTCTCCATATTCCCATAAGCTTGTTCCCTTCCTCACTGTTTCCATATCGTCTAACAATTTTCTCTATGTAGGTTATTCCTACTACAGATTTTAGTCCACCTATCAGCCAAAGTTCGCTCCTCAAAACTCCATTTAATTCTCCAGATAATCATCTTAATCTTTCTGCTTCATGCAGAAGTTTCTCGCAAATTATTGTTATTGGGCTTTCGGGTCTCCTTGATAGGTTCCTCTCTGAGACATTCCCCATTTTCTGCACTATAGTCACAATATAAAATAAAATTCCAGACACTCAAACCCATTCAAACTCGTTCCTTCCTTTCAGACTCCAAGGTCAATGGAATCGCTCCCACACAATGGCTAATCGTCTTCCAGATTCATACCCCTCACACAATTGTTCCCTTTCAACCATTATGCAATCACTCACTCAATTGCTCCTATTCCATTATTCAACTCATTCGCTCCTATTCAATTGCTCTCCCAACTTTCCTATCAGTTAGATCTCAATCACTTCATTCAATTCTCAACCTTCAAAAAAAGGATCTCTGTTTTCTCAAATTAAGACTCCAACTCTTAATCACAATCTCTCCCTCACAGCAATCTATCCCAAGCAGCAATCTCTCCCACTCAAACCACTTTAAGTTTGCACAAACAAATCCGAACCATGCCAGTAAGACTATAATCAAAAAAGAAAATATTTTTCGCCAATTACAAGTAACCCCAGACACACTCCAATATAAACTACAAGCATAAATCACACTCTAATAAATCTTCCTCATGGCGTGCTCGGTCAACGGAACGACTCCTCCCCCAACGCAGCGATCGAAAGAGTACGAACCCTGATCGAACCCTTATCTAACACCCAAAAATCCTTAAGCACTCACACAAGCAATACAAATAGCAGTCTGCAAAATTAACACACTCTAAACTTTATACATACACAAAATATTTATACGATATTCAATAACGATGCTAAAAAAGACGATGCTGGATTTTTACAATTTACAAAAATAATTTCAGAAGCTACCTCACAGTTTACAAACACTCGATGTCAATGCCACATCACGCTGTTATCAATCAGTGAACCTCTCCCTCTGATACCAAAGATTTTCCCCTTCCTGGGGTACTCGTTGCTGAGGGGTACTACTTCTTAAATAACTACTTTTCCTCCTAAATGTTACTTACCTCCTGCTAAGACTGGACATCTATCTCTCCTCTCAAAGTTCTATGGAATTAGGGGTACCTTTTGCATCCGGGTACTTTTCACCAAGTAAACCAGGTGCCCGTCTCTCAGTTACTCTTTACTAATCAACAATCGATCAGAAGTTTACTATTCACTGTTGATCAGCCGCTATTCGGAATCTATCTCAAACATGCACAAACTCCGAAGTTCTATTTACACAGAATTCGAATTCTACCATATGGGCAGAACTTCAATGTGAAATTCTGTATTTGGAAATTTGATTCTGCAAATCTAGACTCGTTCTCGGACCAACCAGTTGTGGTGCGTACCACTCCACATACGCGGGTTCTCGAATTCAAACTAAATTGCCCAATGAAATCTCGAATGGATTAGAGTATTCCCAGCCAATCTATACTCTAGCCACCGAACCCAGTGTCTTTACGAGGTTCCTTGTCCGTCACTCCAGGGAGGGACTCAGATACCTTCACGCAGACACCCCTCTCTGCTGGGCACCAGGGGTTCAGCGCCCTGCCTCTTAGCGCTGGCAGTCGATGCCGATTTTCAGAATGCACCTGTCCAATCAGCACTTCCGGCAAAGATAGATCAATATGTAGACCAGACCTGTGTTGCAATACCCCACCAATTGGATACCAAACCTGGACAATGGGCAACCCCTCGCCCTCCAAGCTGGTCAGGCTCCTGTTAAAGCAGCTACAGTCTGCCAACTACGACAAGTTTTGGGCCACTCCTTGCCCTGTTTTATGGGCCCCTTACTCAAAGGAGTGCTAACCACCCCACCCCCCCCCCCCCCTCATGCTTGCTAGACTCTGTTCTAATGATCTCGATTGGACCCTTTCCCAAGCCCGCGAATGATCGATCCACCCCGACTAGCGAAGTGCCAAAAATCGGTGCTTCTGAAAGGAAGCAAACATAGCAACATTTACCCAGATATTCAAGAAACCCAGACAAGGCTCAATACTTAATCCAATCAACATCTAGCAAAGTAAAGCTTTGCAACATTATATACAATGTGTATGGCTGGGTTGCATTCATCCAATCTATTCCATGCAATTTGCACCTAATTTCAGGATCTGCAGATGTTTCATTCTCTTCCTGCAGCTCTTCACTGGACTCGAGACAAACTGGCACCATTCTGCAGCTTGTCCTATTTCTGCAGAAGGCTAATTTAAATTGACCAAATGGCCTAGCAGCCCAGAAGCCTTTACTCAATTTTAGTGTCCTGGCCTCTCCAATTTGGCCAGAATTAGCAAGTTGACCTTTGCCAACCTCGGAGGTGCATGAGACCTGATTTTAATGACATTTTCTAAATATCTTTGTTTGCTGAGTATTTCCAGATTTTCCTTTTTTTATTACAATTAAATTCAACATTGTGTGTGCATTACCGGATGATATCTGAGTTTATCTGAAAGGTAATCAAACAAAAATAACTGCAGAAGCCAGAAATTTAAAATCAAAACTCAAAATGCTGGAAATACTCAGGTCAGGCTGTATCTGTGGGAAAAGGAATGGATGAAAGATCTTCCATCTGAAATGTTAGCTCTATTTCTCTTCCCGCAGATGCAGCCTGTCGTGCTAATTATTTCCAGCATTTTCTGCTTTTAATTTATAAAAGCCAACTTTCATTTTTATTCAATAAGAATGAGTACAGATATTTTGAGAAAACGTAGGCATGGAGCTATATAGCACTGAAGCAGGCCCTTCAGCCAATTTGTCCATGCCAATCAAGTTGTATAATTGAACTAGCCCCACTTGCCTGTCCCTGACCCATATCCCTCCAATGTCAAACTTGTCTATAGGACAGATACGCCACAATGATGAGATATTCTACACATTGTATATACCTCTTTGCTCTACCTATTTTCATGTCATAAGCAATAGGAGTAGAATTAGGCCATTCACCCCATCGAGTCTACTTCGCCATTCAATCATGACTGATCTATCTCTCCCTGCTACCCCATTCTCCTGTCTTCTAACCTCTGACAACTGTACTAATCAAGAATTGTACTTCAATTTGACTTGTTTGTATGGATGTATATTATCCTCTGATCTGATCAGATGGTATACAAAACAAAATTTTTCTTTGTACTTTGGTACACGTGACAATAATAAAGCTAAACCTAAACAATTTCCTTTACAGGTACCTCTCCATGTGTCTTTTAAATGAAGTGGTTGTACCCTCTCTAGCATTCCGTCTCATCTACTGCATCCGGTTTTGCCAATGTGGGCTCCTGTACAATGGCGATACCTAACATAGACTCAGCGACCATTTCTCTGAACACGTACGCTCGGTCTACTGAGGCCCAGGGGCTCTCCTGGGTGCTCACCATTTCAACTCCCCTTCCCATTCCCACACTGACCTTTCTGCCCTGGACCACCTCTATTGCTCACATGCAAATTGGAGGAACAGCACCTCATATTTTGCTTGTGCAAACCTGCGGTATGAACATTAAATTCTCTAATTTTAAGTAACTTTTACTAACACTCCCCTTCCCCCACCCCCCCCCCCTCGCCCCCTTACTCCATCCTAGTCATTTAACCAGTTCCACAGTTCACCACATTGTATCCCTCTTGAGATTACACCTTCCCGAGCCAACAATGGGCCTACCAGGGCTCCACCCTGCCTGAGGTCATTTGTTGCAGCCCCTGATTGGGGCACTCCCCTGCCCTCCCCGTGAATCAACATCTGCAGTTCTTTGTTTCTGTGGCCTATACAGCCACTTCTTTAACTCAAACCCTCCAGGCCCAGTAATATATTTGTAAATCTTTCTTGCGCCCTTTCTAGTTTTACCACTGTAGAGATTTTCTGGATCAGATGATTTTCAACGATTGCCCGACTCAGTCAGACACAAAGGAGTCTCTTGTGGAATTCTACATCCATGATATCTATCTAGCATCAAAGTGATAGATTTTAACTCCAATCATTGCCACATTTATGGGGAGAATTGCACACATTTAATAATCCTTGCAGCTAATACTCGTGGGACAACAGGTCAAGATTTTTTTGTCATATTTTTCCAAACCCATGAATATCTTTATATAGAGTATATAAACATACACTGGTGAAAGGTATTCAACCTGAAATATTAATTTTATTTTGTTCTTCAAATATTTTACTTGATCTGACAAGAATTTACTGCATGTTTCATTTTTATTTCAGATCTGCAGATATTTTCTTTTAGATACATTTGTTGTTCAGCTCCCATTACAGTATTAACGGGCAAGACTTCTAAAATGATCAAAACAATATTAAGAAAGATAAATAATTCACATATGTAATAATACACATAATCTCACAATGTTGTGAGACAATTTTCTGCAGCAGTCCGCCATAATGCATTAGTATTGCAGTCAGCTTAGAATTTCATTTTGAACATTAATACAATGTGCACATTGCATGGCTGTGAGAAATGATATGAATAGAAATTACTATTGGCAAAGTGGTCATATGAAAACTAACCTCATTTATATTAACTGTTTCTCTCCTTTATTTCATTTGAAAATATAATCCCGGTTAACACCTCCATTAAAATAGTAGAGCATAATTCCAAATATTAAACATTCTTGTGAATGCACCAGCAGTAGTTTCTAACTGTACCACAGAATTTTGCAAAATTGTTCAATACAGCCATTTTGACAACAAGTTAGTTGGCGACCACAATTAACAATACCCATCACATCTATCTTTTAAAGACCTTTGCAGTGCAGGGTGTCAAAGCAAAGCTGAAAATGCGTTGATTAATAGCAATACAATTAGACACCACAGAGAGGTCTGTGGCATGCAGGAATGTGTATCACCTTAAGATCTTTCATGTTAATTTCAGGTACAATTTATATTGTACGTCTAATAAGTAGTGAGGTTTTTGCTTACAATGCTAATTTCAGTCCTCAGAGACTATAAACAAACGTAGGTTCGAAATTTAAAATCAAAGTAAAAATTCTGCCATCCAGAATTGTTTTTTTAACTCTCTTCGTGGGAACCACGACAGGGAAAATAAAGAGACCATGAGCCTGAGGATAAATAAATTCTTAAGACGTGTTTTTCACTCCCAGCTGGGGCAAGCTGCTTTTTCTTGTTTAACTGCTGAAAAGGAACAAATAACTCACGGTTTTCTTAGCTGGAAATAAACACAATCTAATCATCCAACATTTAACACAGAACAGTAAGCAGGGGTCATGGCTTCTAATCAACATAATTCCATAGAGAGTACGTTTGACTTGCCATGTTAAAGATTCCCAAAGACAGGATTAACCGAGGAAGAATACTATACCAAAAAGAGGACCCTTTTTTATTACTATATTGTTTGTTTACTATGTACTATGTTGATGAATTTAGACTTTAGTCTTTAGAGATACAGCGTGGAAACAGGCCCTTCGGCCTTCTGAGTCCACCGATCCGCAATTCCCCCCCATACACTAACCTGCACACACTAAGGACAATTTTTAGAACTCACCGAAGCCAATTAACCTACAAACCTTTGGAGTGTGTGAAGAAACCAGAGCGCCTGGAGAAAACCCATGCGGTCACAGGGAGAATGTACAAACTTCATACAGACAGCACCCATAGTCAGCAACTCTACCGCTGCAGCACCTGTGCAGCTCTCAAATGGAATTTTTTAACTGTGGTGAAGAGGAATGTTGGGGTGTAATTGCCGTGAGCAGCTTCTTTGAGGATCTCTTGAGGGAACCTCGAATTATTGAAGCATGGAAAAAGAAGCTTTGTGATCGGAAATAATACTGTGTCATTCCGTTGGAGATGGTTTTGTGCAGGATCGTATGCATTGTGGTTATTTGGAATAAGCTATGACAACAGCGCTTACCATTACAAGAAACACACCATGGAATGCTCTCAGCAGATTGTCATAGAGTATTACAGCTTGGAAACAGGCCCTTCGGCCCAACTTGCTCACACTGACCAACATGCCCCATCTACACAAGTACCACCTGTCTGCGTTTTGCCCATATCCATCCAAACCTTTCCTATCCCTGTATCTGTCCAATTGTTTATTAAATGTTGTGATAGTACCTGCCTCCTTTGGCAGCTGGTTCCATATACCTACCACCCTTGTTGTAAAAAACATTGTCCCTCAGGTTCCTATTAGATCTTTTCCCTCTCACCTTAAACCTATATCCTCTGGTTCTTGATTCACCTATTCTGGCTAAGGGGCTCTGTGCATTTACCCTGTCTAATAATTTCATGATCTTATGCACCTTTATAAGATCATCCCTCATCCACCTGTGCTCCAAAGAATAAAGTCCTAGCCGGCTCATTGATGGAGAGATACAGCATGGAAACAGTTCTTACAATCCCCAATTATCAACCAATCATGACAGTAGGGGGAGACCGATGGCAGCCTAGAGAGTGCAGGAATGGGGAGAAGAAATCAAATGGGTAGCAACCAGGAGCTCCTTGGCAGAGAGAGCACAGGTGCTCAGCAAAGCATTTTCCTACTTAATACTAGGTCTGACCAATGTAACAGAGGCCGCATCTCTTCTCAACTCATCACTGGGATCTCTCTATCACATGCCAGCTCTTGCCCCATTTACCCACCTACTCCTCTTTATACTGATCATTCCACTTTTTCAGTCCAGGGGGAGGATGTGAAATGCAGAATGTACATTTTCCTCCATACATGTGGCCTGGCCCATTGAGCTCCTCCAGCAGATTGTTGTTTTTTGCTTGCTAGAGAACATTTGCAGTGCCATCACCAAGAATCGTGGCACTATATTTAGAGAACTTTTCAAAAATATCAAATATTCATCCAATGGGACTATGTACGCTGATTACCAAATAACCCTGGGACAATAACAGTAACTATGCATCAATTCCATAACCAAGAGTGAATGCACTGAGCTAAATCTTCATGTTATCGGGATTTGCAATTAAGGATGAGGTGAGCCTGGATATTCGATTTACCAGGTTGCACCATGTAATAAAAAGCCTGAAGTGAATGGACTTGACTTCTGAAACAAAACTGATTAATTGCTCTGTTTAAGAAGGAACTGCAGATGCTGGAAAATCGAAGGTGGACAAAAATGCTGGAGAAACCCAGCGGGTGAGGCAGCATTTATGGAGGGAAGGAAATAGGCAACGTTTTTGGTCGATACCCTTCTTCAGGCACTCTCCTATGTTTGTGCCAGAGTAATTATCAGTTAGTACGCCTATTGCTTCATTCAGCTCGGATTACCAGGCAGAATCTATCCGCAGGAGAAAGACATGACTGTATTCAGAATTTGGCTGAATTTCCTTGAAATTACTTAAAAATGTCTCCACATATTCTTTGCAGCTTGCCTTTGCTGTCACATCCGTTTGCTGTCAAAATATCTTGTAAACCTTTCACTGAGCCTCTCTGAGATCAGTTACAGTTATTTTCTTGCATTAAACTTCCTCACTGATGTGTTCAACTTGTGACCTTTCACCAGATGAAGCGTTACCATTTTTTTCCAACAGCTACAGCCATGTGTATAGATAATTCCCCACAACAAAGGTCATTTTCACTGATGTTACATTTGCATAGCAAATAACCTTGACTGTGAATTGACTGACCTTGTGGAGGATGAACTTGTACAAAATGTCAAATTCAGCATCGAGAAATCTATTCAATTGTCAGGTGTTTCAAAAGCTGATTTGTCAGATTATAGTGTGTCATGACATGAAATGACTATATCACTATTTAATTGTCGAGATCCTGTCAACGCTCATCGACAGAGTGTAGCAACTCATTGATCAGCCCATAGTTAATATTAAAGGGATGTTTCCAGGTTTGCAGCATGGAATTGGCATCATTGGGAATGTATCCCAGGAAATGACAGACCACACACAACACATAATTTCCATCTGTTTCTTTTAATACATCAATGGGAAGCCTTTAATGTACACAACAGATTCCAAGGTGGTTCAAATGGAACTAAGATACGGAAACAGATAAGCACAACATGCTGGAAGAGACCAAAAAGAGTGTCTGAAACTTTATATTTCGATAGGCTTGTGGAGAGTTTCAAAATGCACAAGTGAAATGGTGGTTAATACTGGAAATTTTTGAGGGTTGAGTAAAATAATGCAATGAAAAGCCCAAGAGACCAAGTGTGGCGTCATTGGGGTGGGTAGGCACAAAATGCTGGAGTAACTCAGCCGGTTAGGCAGCATCTCTGGAGAAAGGAATAGGTGATGTTTCGGGTTGAGACCCTTCTTCACACTGAGAGTCAAGGGAGAGGGAAATTAGAGATTTGAAAATCAGAGCTGACACCGATGACCCAGGGAAGATAGAGCCCACAATGGTCCATTGTTGGCTGTGCTGGATATGATGTTAGGATGTGATTGTTGAGTGGAAGGCGGAAAGATATGGAGAAGTGGAGCATGATGCGTGTCCTTGTTGAAGTGGCTAATATCACTTGAAACAGAACCCCCTTTCCTACACTTGCTTATCTCCCTTTCTATTCATACCAACATCAATTTGCACATGCTACAGGTTATAATCTGGAGGTTATAAAACACAATGTTCTCTTCCTTGCTTTAGTTGCTAGCTTGCAATAATTTTAAAACAGAACTTCTCAGCTACATATCAACCAAGAGTAAAGAGAAGGCAAGATTGGTAAGTTAGGGCGGCACAGTGGTGCAGCGGTAGAGTTGCTGCCTTACAGTGCCAAATACCCGGGTTTACCTTGACTATTGGTGCTGTCTGTACAGAGTTTGTGCGTTCTTCCTGTGACCATGTGGGTTTTCTCCGGGAGCTCTGGTTTCCTCCCACACTCCAAAGATGTACTGGTTTGTAGGTTAATTGGCTTCTGTAAATTGCCCCTAGTGTGTAGGATAGAGCTAGGTTATGGGTGACCATTGAGCGGCACTGACTCGGTGGGCCGAAGGACAAGTTTCCACGCTATATCTCTTAACTTTAACTTATCTGTGGAATTCCTTGCCGCAGAAGGCTGTGGAGGCAAAGTCAGTGAATATATTTGAGGCAGAGATATATAGATTCTTGATTGTGTGGGTGTCAGAGGTTATGGGGAGAAGGCAGGAGAATGGGATTACGAGGGAGAGATAGATCAGCCATGATTGAATGGCAGAGTAGACTTGATGCATCACTTATGATCTTATGATCTTAACTTAACTATTTACTGTTACAACACGTGATGGGTGGAGTTTTATATAAACCTTACAAGTGCAACAGTCAATCAAGTGAAGAAGTAGAAGACCATAGAAAGAGATAATTTGGGTTGCAAAGCATACTTGGAGAATTCTTGAAGGCAGGTGGCACCACATAAAGAATACTTTCTAATATTTGCCAAATACATTGAAAGGAGTATCACCAATGAATGAGGTCTGCCACGAATCCCCTTCCTAAAGTGGGCACTCTCCTTCATGGCACAAACCACAACAACAATCAGAGTCTTTCTTATTCCACAATCAACTCAATCTGAACATTGCCCTTCCATCAAAATGGTCTTCATTGTGAGGGCAATGTTCTGATGAAGGGTCTGAAACCTTAACTTGTTTTCTCTCACCACAGATACAGCCTGTACTTCCAGCATTCTCTATTTTAATTTCAGATTTCCGGCATCTGCAGTTAATATTTTTTCTATTATTAAAGCTAAATCACGAGAAATACTACCATCGAATCTGCGGGGATTTCTGCAGAATGTGCAGGTTAAGAGATTAAGAGGAAATCATGTTGTGATTTATCAACATGATAAAGGTTGACATTAAGTATTTTTCACACAAAATGAAGACATTTCACCAAATTTTGTTATTTTTACCACTGGCAGATTTAGTATTCAGTGCACAATTCTGTTAGTTCTTGTAATATTTTTGTGAAGAGATGTAAACCTTCATTTGGTAATGAGATTGATAGCTAGTGAGGTTTATCCAGTTATGATTGCTATGCAGCTGCAATATAATGCACCATAATTAAACTAGGAAAATAAGTTTAATATTCAAGCCTTTCAAATTGTTTAATGGCTTAAAGTCATCGAGATTCACCAAAACAAGGAGGGGAACCTTTCAATTTCCCAGCTATCGGTTCTAAACGAGTCTTAAAGGTGAAGCATTATCGCAGTTTCTCCTTCCTCAGATGCTGCGTGACCCGCATCGTGACTCCAGCTTTCTGTGTTTATGGCAGGTACCTGCATGGATGAAGCTAGCAAAGCTGCCTGTGCTTATTTCAGCCCTCTTGTTAAGATTTTAGTTGGATCATATAAACTATATTGATGGGCTGATAAATTTTACACTCCAGAGGACGGCTGTCCCAGATTTCTGTAATGCTATAATCAATTCTAATCTTAGCTTCATTGGTAATTCCCTTCTCAATGTTGCCTCACTAAACACTTTTAATCATGTGGGGCTTATCTTCATGAATCTTCAGTCTCCTGTAACCATATTTGCTGGGGATGTTTGCAGAAGGATTGAGGTAGTCACTCTTTTCATCTTTTCATTGTGGTAGAAGAATCGAGTTTATCTTTTTGCTTTAATATTGAGACACATGTGTCTTTTCAACAAATGTGTCCAAAAAATTTATTGAGCCTCCATAGATCCCTGGTTTATTTATTTGTCTCTGATCAGAGATATGTTTTGTGTGTAACTTCAGTTTTTTTGCAACACGTATCACATTTGTTGCACCTGATGAGAGTCATAGAGACATACAGCACATGAACAGGCCCTTCAGCCTGCCCTGTCCATGCTGACCATCAGTTGTTCATTTAAATCAATCTTATATTAATCTCATTTTTGTTTTTCCTGAATGCTCGCCAACTCCGTCCAGATTCTACCCCTTAGGGATAGAAAGTGTTCAATTAACCACTAAATCTGCATATCATTACGATGTGGGAGGAAACCAGAGAATCTGATGGAAACTCACGTGGTCACAGAAAAACCATGCAAACTCCACACAGTGCCCAAGGTTAAGATTAAACTGAGGTATCTGGCCCTGTGGGGCAGCAGCCCTCCTAGCTGAGCCACCGTGCACCCTCTGAACCAAACTTTCAGAATGCCTGTCTTTTAAATTTCTAATCATAAAATCCCCAAGTGCTAGGAGCTGGGGGAATGGGAGGAAAAGGATAAAGCGGGCTCAATCTGCTTGGTTGTTTGAATCGATCGATAAGACTGGAGTGTTGCAGGATGAAAGAAACATCAGCGATTTTGTACATACCTGGAGAAACAGCCAGGAGAAACAGCCAACGGTGTAAATAAATGCAATGGATTGATTTCACTGACTGACAAAACCTCCAGACTTTTTATGGGATGCTTAGTTTACCCCAAATTCGAGTTAGAAACATCGAATTCTGCAAAAACATAGATAGAAGAGCAAATCTAAACCAACTGTTGTGTTTGGCGATGAAATCGATATACCATGTCATTATTACAAACATTCTACCCAAAGCATGGAAGTTGAGGACAGTGATCACATTGACTGTGACAGATAAGTTGCATCTACCATAGTCAGCAGGAAAGAGGTCATATTCACGTAGGCCTCATAGGCTTGCCAATACTTGCTGAGCTG
Source organism: Okamejei kenojei (assembly GCA_035221665.1). Taxonomy (NCBI): domain Eukaryota; kingdom Metazoa; phylum Chordata; class Chondrichthyes; order Rajiformes; family Rajidae; genus Okamejei; species Okamejei kenojei. Next base: position 86,898,989 of record CM069135.1, read on the forward strand.
CTGTTGTTTTGAAATAACAAACAAACAAAGGTTCTTTGTGATCTAAGTGCAGCGTGCAACCTCCTGCAAGTTAAGGGCCTGTCCCAGCAGCATGCAACTCCATGCGATGAACGCGACCTAACGTGGTCGCTTGAGCCGTCCGGCATCGCGGGGCCGGTCCCACTTCGATCGCCGGAGCCGTGCGGAATTGTGCGGAGTTCGTCCCGACATCGCGTGGGGCTCCGAAAAACTGACCATGTTCAAATATTCCGCGCGGCAACGGCTTCTCGGCTCGCAGTCGCCTCGACACATTACACACCGCCTCGACGTCATGTCTCCATGACCCTCTCTGTAGGTGCCTCCGTGACCCTCTCTGTGTGTGCCTCTGTGCCCCTCTCTGTGTGTGCCTCTGTGCCCCTCTATGTGTGTCCCTCTCTGTCCTGGCGAACTTACCTTTAAGACTCCGCTCCAAGTTCGCCTCACTTTGCGCCGCGTTGCGCCACTCACCCCACCTCCGCGCGGCCCCCGCTGCCGGTTTGGTCGCGCTCTTCGCATGCAGGCGCATGCTGTTGGGAACGGCCCTGTTCAGGGATCACCCGACCTCCGCACGGCCCCCGCTGCCGGTTTGATCGCGCTCACCGCATGGAGTTGGATGCTGGTAGGACAGGCCCTTTACCCTTCTGTTATGCAGCCTTCTCTATTATACATCTGTAGGTGGGTTAGCAGCAGACTGCTGCTGGGCCTGAGACCCCAATGTTGGCCAGTCAACCCTCCTCAGAGTCCCATACCCGTGGTCAGTCACCTTCAAGATTTGATGGTGATGTACAAGTAAATGTATCGAAAAGATTGAGAGGGATATGGTGCCAAATGCAAATAAATGGGACTAGCTTCAATGGGGTATTTTGGTCATCATGGATGGGTTGGGCCGACTACGACTCTTTGACTTGTGAACTGCAGGAAGCAAGCAGTGTCGACACTGAAGAAAACGTTTGGCGCTAATCCTCTCAGACTTTTGCCAATTTTTCACAAGAAAGAAGCAACTTGGCTTCCTAGAGAAACTCGGGGGAACAGTTTAGGAGGTGCTGTATTGGAGGTTCGTTGGTTTGTGTGGTCGGTTTGTCAACTTCCTAAATAAATGCTGGTTGGAAGGTTGGTTTGTCACTTTCTAAGTAAATGCTGTACTGCACTGGCTGATGTTTCACTGTCAAGATTCTATGAGTGGGGAACCACATGCATCCTGAATTGAATTTTAATTTAACTTAACCATTAAGACATTCAAATTACCAATGTAAATGTCTATCCATGTTTTCTTTTTTTTTTTTGTTAAGGCGTTTGAGTGATTCAGTCAGGTCAACTTTTATCCATCACCTGTAATTGTACTGATGGTTAAATGGCTTGTTGGGCAATTCATGAGGCAGAAACAGCCAACCATAGAGGTGGACCTGGAGTCAAAAATAGTCCACATAAGATAAGGATCTTCCACTAGCTGCATATATAAATCCTCCTTTATTTTTTTTTTAATAATATTTTTATTAGAAGCATTGCATATTATCTAAGGTACAACAGTACTTCAAATACAAATTAGACTTGTCACAAAAGTTGTACAGATATTACAGAATAATTTATATATGCTACTGTTTTTTTTTAAGGGAGTGGAAAAAAAGTAAAAGTATAAATCGATAATCAAGAAGTGGTGATTAAATGATAATGATTATATAAGAAAAAAATAAAAATAAAAAAGAATAAAGATAAGCAAATAAAAAAATTAAAACAATCATTATATAATAAAAAATAAATAAATAAATAAATAAATAAAAATAAGGAATACATCTTAACAATGAATGGAACAGTTTCACATAACAATATCTATAGTGACGTGTATACAGATCCCAGAATACATCTTTTCATCTAATCCTACACCAGTGTAACTTATTGAGTTACGGTGCTGAGCTCAGCTACCCCTTTAAATAATCAATGAATGGAGACCATATTTGTTCAAAAACTTCATATTTGTCCATTAGGACAAACCTAATTCTCTCCAAATGCAACGTCTCCGACATTTCCACAGTCCACATTTTGTTTGTGGGGGATAATGTTCCCTTCCAGAATTTTAATATTAATTTTTTTTCCAATTATCAAAGAGTAATCAAGAAAATGTCTTTGACTTACTGTTAATATTAAGCTTGAGTCAGGAACTCCTAATATAATTAGCTTTAGATCAGGGTCTAATTTAGTTTTAAGAACTTCAGAAATGATTCCAAAAATATCAGCCCAATAACTATTAAGTTTTATGCATTGTACGAAACTAGGCATTGTTAGCTTCTAAATTCTGACATTTATCGCAAATAGAAGAAATGTTAGGAACATTTCTATTTAATTTTGTTTTTGAGTAGTGTAATCTATGTAATACTTTAAATTGTACCAAAGTATGTCTGGCATTTAATGAGCATCGGTGAAAACGTTGTAAACTTTCTTCCCAAGTGTCTTTCATTACAGATAGACCTATTTCATTTTCCCATATCTGTCGGTATGTTGGGACTTCCCTATCCAAAAGAGTATTTTATATGCACGCTATTAATTTTTCTGCATTTGGATGCTTGTTAAGCCACTCATCCAGTAATCCTGGTTCTCTATTCTTATAATCTTGCATGTTTGACTTGATATAGTCTCTAATTTGTAAATACCTAAACAAGTTATTTGGATGTAATCCATAGATATCTTTTAATTCTTGAAATGTTAGAAATTTTCCTTTCCTGTAAAGGTGTTCTATCCTTATAATTCCTACTTTTTTCCAGTGTCTAAACCCCTTATCCAATATAGGTTTAAATAAAGGATTATTCATAAGAGGTAAACAGAGTGACATGTTATCCTCCTTTAGCCTGAGCTTCTAAAGGGGCTGTCCCACTGCGGCGACCTAATTGGCGAGTTTAGAAGAGTTTAGGAGAGTTTGAAAAAATGACATGTTGAAGACCTCCTTCGACTATGTAGAAGACTTCCTTCGACCTCCTTTGATTATGTTGAAGACTAGCTTCGATTAGCTTCGACTAGCTTCGGGAAAATTGAACACAGAATAGTGGAGAGTGAAGAAGGCCTCCTTCGAACTCCTATGACCTCCCTTTGACTATGTTGAAGACTATCTATGACTACCTTCAACTACCTTTGATTACCTTCGACTACCCTTGATTACCTACGAATAACATGCCGACCTACTACAACCTACTTCGAATAAACATACGAGTAAAAAAAGTATCGATTTTTTCCACGGCGACCTTTTTTTACTCGTGGGAATTTTTCAACATGTTGAAAAATACGCAGTGACCTAGCTGAGGCCTCAAGTACACGGGGTCTACTCTCGAGCATGAAGGAGTTACAAAGACCTCCTAGGACCTCGTGTCAACCATGCTGCGAGTACGAGTCGAGGGCAAATTTGCCAGAACTCGCAGATTAGGCCGCCACAGTGGGACAGCCCCTTCAGACTCTGGACATTTCCATGAAGCAGTGGTTGTATGCCATGTGCTGCAAAACTCAGCACTTTGTCGAGGGTATAGAATAATGGATACTTTCTGCTCGAGGAAAATAAAAATCTTCTTTTTCTCTCTCAGTCAGAAGCCGCAGACAGTCCACGTCCACAAACAGCAAGACTATCCCAAGTTTCATAATTACAATTGTTGCAGATGACCCGAAAGTTGGTGGAGTTGCAGACAACATGGAATATTGTCAAAGGAAACAGAAGGATATCCGTCAGTTGGAAAATTTGGAAGAGAAATGGCATATGGAGTTTAACACAGACAGGTGTGAGTTCAAACGCAAGATGAATGAATATACTGAATTGTGTGCCCTCTTTACATCCCTTCCAAATTTAGATTTGTTCTCTCTGGAGCGTTGGATGTTGAGAATCTACCAGAAAAAGTGCATAACATTATGAGAAGCACAGATAGGGTAAATAATCAGAGTTGCTTTCCTATCTGGAAATGCCAAATACTAGAGGGCATAGTTTTAAAGTGAGAGGGGGAAAGCTCAAAAGAAATTTACAAGGCTTTTTTATTTAACACAGAGAATGGTAGGTATCTAGAATGCGTGGCTGGAGTGGGTTAGTTTGGTGGTTGGGTGGTGGAAACAGTTACAACAGCAATGTTTAAGAGACATTTATACAGATACATGAACAGACGAGGAATAGAGGAATGTGGATCATATGCAGGCAGATGGGATTAGTGTAGATCAGGTGCCTGGAACACACTGCCGTGAGTGATGGTGGAAGCAGGTATGATAATGGCATTTGTGGCTTTTAGATAGTATGCGCAAAAGGGATTCGACACAGACATCGTGAGTCAAGGGGCCTGTTCATGTATTGTTCTCTGTTCCATGTTCTAGATTAGCATCATGGTTGGTGCATACCTAATGGGCCGCAGTCCCCAGTCTAGTACTGTACTGCTCTGTTCCATGACGTCAAATAAATTTCAGGTAAAGGCCATCTACATTGAGTACTATCTTAACATTTCTTCTATGTATTCAGCGGTTTTGCCATTGCTTATCCCTTATAGCAATATTCTGGACATCACCATTGATCAGAAAGAGATCAACCAGCCAGTTAAATCCTGTGATGGTAAGAATACATCAAAGGCTCTTTATCCTATCCAGCTGACAGTGGGATTTGAACTCCATTCAGTCTTTGGGTGACATCTGGTAAATTAACAGATGCACCTCAACCATTTTGTGTCCTTGACTGCATATTCCATGCCTATCTTCAACTGGATAACTGTGGATTGGGTTTCATGCCTATGTATCTTGTAGTGTTGTTCATAAGAAAGAAGGGAAGCAAATGAGACACAAATCTTTGATGGGGATTATATATATTTCTCTTTTGCCATACAGCTTTCTCAGTTATTTCTTCCCTTCAGTAAAACATTTTGAATGCAACAAATCTCACAATTATTATTTACGACAACCCCTTATTTGGGATCCCCTTTCACATTGCATTCCCAACTTCTCTACATTTTTAAGGTAAATATAGTTCTTGTAACTTCCTCAGTTTTATCTAAATTAGGTTGGCCTCCTTTATAAAACCTAATTTTGGATTTTAGTAGGATAATAGTGCATATAACTGGGTCATTTGTCTTTGGGACATACCAGCTGATGATAGCCAAATAGGATACATTGTTATTTTGTACTAATTCCTGCCCTAGGGAAATGTTTTCTAATGACAAATTTCTCTTTTATAATAAACACCTATTACTTCAAATCATTTTATCTCCTCCTGTATTACTCATGCACAGAAACAAAGTCTGTATATATCTTTTCCTATAATTATCAATATATCTTCCATTCTTTTTAGTATTTCTGTTTTCCTCCAGCTTTATCTTTCTGTCTCCCTTTGATTATTTTATCCAATTCCACTCTCCACTGCAAAATACTTGTTTAATCCCCTTTAAATCAATTTATATGAGCTTGCTGTAATCCAGTTAGAGTTGCTATGGCAATGGTTGTGAACACTGCAGTTGGGAATTTATTTTCCAGTAAATGTACATATATTCTATAAAACATAGCTATAAATGCTTCATTGCCTGATCTTATTTTTTGACATATTATCCATGACTAATACTGGGCAATTAATCTGTGAACCAAGAAATTAAAATTATTGGCATGTACAGTCAGTAAGTCATTCAACATTTATATTTCAAAAGTACAGCCTTTTACCCAGGATAGGGCAATCAAAAACAAGAGGTACATATGCTTAAGGTGAGAGGGGCAAGAATTAATTTAACCCTGAGGGACAATGTTTTCACTCAGAGGGTGGTGGATATATGGAATGAGCTGCCAGAGAAAGTAGTTGAAGCAGGTACTATAACATCATTAAAAGAAAGCAACTTGGACAGGAATGGTTTAGAAGGATATGGGTGGCCAAAATGAGCAAACGGGACAGCCTTAGATGGAGCATCTTGGTCGACATGGATGAGTTGAGTTATGTTTCTATGCTTAGGACTATGATCAGAACCAGGTCCAAGCCTAATCCTTGAGACTGAACCCAGAGAGGAAAGTCAACATTTGACATAAAGCAGAGATACCACATAACTCAAGAAGTAGAGGAAAATGGAAAGGCCTAATATTGAAGCCAGCCCTCTGAAACAGAAACGTTAGAAGCAATCCAAGCGGATTGATATTTGAAAAAAAACCACTTGTATTTAAATGATTCCAGAAATTGTTTCAAAAGGCCCAGGAATGCGAAGACTCAGTTTTAGCACTTGAACAATGGCTGTTTAGCATCTTTGATTGTGGTGCTGCATCTGATTTTTGCCAAGAATTTATTTGATGGTACTATGAGCAACATAATTTTAATGGAAGGTTGGTCAAATCTCCCTTTAAGTATCTATCCTTGGTTTATGTTTGACTATCGTGTATTCAATACTGGCATGCGCAGGAATATCTAAAAGATGTACAATATGTAGGTTAACAGAATCGTAGATATTCAGTCCACTTTAGTTGAGCCAGCTCTTTGAAAGCCATGTTTAATTAGTCCCAAACTCCATAATCCTGGAAATTGATTATTTCATCGATACTAATGTGCAATTGGCATTAAATCTTCCTTGGAGTTTTGTTTCCAAGTGCACAGACTTTTAAGTGTATCCAGATCTTACAAAGCTCATGATGAAGAATCTGTTCATTTCCTCTATAGATTTTTTTCACCTATTATTTGAACTCTGTGGCTCCTAATCAGCTCTTCACATACCTGCCAACTTAATGAAATCAGCAAAATAGATGTAGGTCATCTCTTTTCATTCTTATTATTTTCAAAATCTTTTCTCCATCATGCCAGTGTGTGTGTGTGTGTGTGTGTGTGTGTGTGTGTGTGTGTGTGTGTGTGTGTGCACATGTGCGTGTGAATGTGCGTGTGTCTGCGTGTGTGTGTGCATGAATGTGTGTGTGTCTGTGTGGGTGTGTGTGTGTGTGTGTGTGTGTGTGTGTGTGTGTGAATGTACGTGTATCTGCGTGTGTTTGTGCGTGTGTCTGCGTGTGTGTGCGTGCCTGTGTATGTGTTCGTGTCTGGCACTCATTTGTGAAGTGTACCAAATAATGTGATATTCAGCTAACTGGCTCATTGCTTAGGTGAATGTTTGAAGTCTTTTTAACCAGGTGATACAATGTTTCCACCATCAATGACATGCCCTGCCACATGGCACTGTCCCTTCTTGAATGGTGAGGGACTGGGTAAAATAATAAAATTTGGGTGAAGAAATGTGGAAACGAATACCAGGCAATAATTACTAGGGAATGGTCTAGACCTGAAACATCTCCAGAGATGCTACCTTTCGTGCTGAGTTACTCCAACTTATTGTGCCTATCTTCGGTTTAAACCGGCATCTGCAGTTCCCTCCTACACAATAATTACTAAAGTACTGGCTTCAGCTGCGATTGATAGAGAATACAATCAGCTGTTACACTTCTTTCTAATCTGCTAGAAGAAAATTACTTTCACAAATTGACCTCAACCATCAGTCTGGTGTCCAACAGCTCTCGCTGATCACTTCTTCCATGCTACTTTAATTGGAATGTGCAAATATCTCTTGGGGAAGTAGAATTCCTTCTTCTCAAAGTCTGTATTTAGTTGCTTTGTACCCTTAAACTAAGACCAAGTCTTCTATGTGCATCTTATTCTATTACTTCTGAGCAATCCTCAGATTGCTGAGGATTCAATAATTGCTAATAATTCTCAATTATTTCCTCGTTGGTTATGCTGATCCATAATTTATCCGTGTCTCCCATTTCAAACCATTAATTTATTTTGAGAGTTTTACTGCACTGATAGTATTTATTTTCTGTCACTTTGCATCTTATCAACTTTAGTATCTAGATGAAGAGTTCAGTCCTAAAATTCATTGCTACAGAAGGCTGTGGAGGCCAAGTCAATGGATATTTTTAGGGCGGAGAGTGACGAATGCTTGATTACTATGGAGTAATGGGGAGAAGGCAGGTGAATGGGGTTAGGATGGAGAGATAGATCAGTCATGATTGAATGGAGGAGTAGAATTGATGGGCTGAATGGCCTAATTCTGCTCCTATCACTTATGATCTTATGTCCGGCGTGGGAGATTGCAACTTTCACATGGTCCACCTGTTTCGACTAATGCAATCAACCCGATGTGCACAAACAAGATCAAATAGAACAAGTTAATCTACAACTTTAGGCTGTGCACGCCATACGCAAGAAGAAGACTAAGACCTTATGTCCTGCATTTGGAGCTTTAGACTTTTGGACTAAACTTTAGAGATACAGCCCAGAAACAGACCCTACAGCCTACCGAGTGCGTGCCAACCAACGATCACCCCGTACACTAACACTATCCTAAACACTGGGGGCAATTTATAATTTTTTACCAAAGCCAATTAACCTACAAACCTGTATGACTTGTCCCTTCACCTCCCCCCTCCACTCCTTTCAGGGACCCAAGCAGTCCTTCCAGGTCCGATAGAGGTTCACCTGCACCTCCTCCAACCTCATCTACTGCATCCGTTGCTCCAGATGCCAGATGATCTATATCGGTGAGACCAAGCGGAGGCTTGGCGATCGCTTCGCCGAACACCTCCGCTCGGTCCGCAATAACCAACCCGACCTCCCGGTGGCTCAGCACTTCAACTCCCCCTCCCATTCCACATCCGACCTCTCGGTCCTGGGCCTCCTCCACGGCCAGAGTGAGCAACACCGCAAGCTGGAGGAACAGCACCTCATATTCCGCTTGGGGAGTCTGCATCCTTTGGGCTTGAATATTGAATTTTCTCAATTCTGTTAACCCTTGCTGTCTCCTCCCCTTCCCACCTCTCCCTCAGCCCTCGGGCCCTGGCATTCCCTCTATCTCTATCTCCCTCCCCACCCAGTCGCACCAGCTTCTCATTTTCACACCACAAACAGCTTACAATGGCTTGTTCCCTTTATCACCGATACTTTTTTGCATATCTTTCACTCATTGTTCCTTATCTCTCCACATCACCGTCTATATCTCTCGTTTCCCTGATCCCTGACCAGTCTGAAGAAGGGTCTCGACCCGAAACGTCGCCTATCTCCTTCGCTCCTTAGATGCTGCTGCACCCGCTGAGTTTCTCCAGCTTTTTGTGTACCCAAGCCAATTAACCTACAAACCTGTATGTCTTTGGAGTGTGGGTGGAAACCGGAGCACCCAGAGGATACCCACACGGTCACAGGGAGAACGTACAAACTATGTACAGACAGCACCTGAGGTCAGGATTGAAGCCGGGACTCTGGTGCTGTAGGGCAGCAACTCTACCGCTGCGCCACCGTGCCAAGCAACACAAGTACTGTGCCAAGGTGTTGCAGAGCAACAGACATATCCTACAACTACTGCTCCTACAACTTATGAGCTTATGAACAAAAAATGCTGGCTGCCTATTTCCCTACAAAAAAAATGTTCCTTCCGCTTCCCTCCTCTTTGTGTAAGTTACCTTTGATGTGACATTGCAAGGGCCACATTTCCTGTGATGAAAAGGAGAGCTGGCCGGTCAGTCTGCTACATGGCAGATGTCTGTAGGAGATGGTATCCTTTGGGTGCTCAGATGTCCAAACATTAAGAGTCAAGGGTGCTTAATTGTCATGTGAAACAAAACGGTGGGATGAAATTCTTACTTGCAGCAGCATAACCAGGTCTGTAAACACGGTATTCATTAAATAACATAATAAACAAAACAAAATAATTTAAATAGATAAAAAGAACTATGTTGGTGCAAAACAAAACAAAAGCCCAAAGCCCCTAGTGTAACTAAGAAGGCTCATAGTTCGGAGTTTAGTTGGTGTTTATAGAGATCAATAGCCTGATAGTTATTTGGAAAAAGCTGTTCCTGAACCTGGTGGCGCCAGCAATGGCTGCCTCGTCAACAGTCTGTCTGTCCATTCCTTCTTTTTTTTTTTTTGTAATGTGTTAAATGTATGTTTTAGTGTTCTTTAGTTTGTTTTAAGTGGGGGGTAGGGGGGGCATTTGGGGGAAACATTTTATAATCTCACCTCACCGGAGATGCGATTTTGTTCCGTATCATATCTCCGTCCGCACTGCGAGGATTTGGCGCCCTTTGCTGGAGACCGATTTTGAAAGCTCCACCGCGGGCGCCTGCGGACTTTAACATCATGGAGCTCGTGATCCCTTTGCCAGGGCTCCACCGCGGGAGTTTGCCAGACTTTATCATCACGGAGCTCACGGTCTCTGGTCAGATACTGACTTTGGGAACTCCAAGCCGCAGGAGCTTCAACCGCCCTGACGCAGGGGCTTCGATCGCCCCGACACGACGGCTTCGACTGCCTGCTAAGGGAGGTTCAATCGGCCCAACTGTGGATGGCTCGACTGTCATCCACAGTCTCAACTGCGGGAGAATAAAAGAAGAAGAGGTTTGGAGTTAATTGCCTTCCATCACAATGAGGAGCATGTGAGGGGAATCTGCTGTGGTGGATGTTTATGTTATCTTTTCTGCAGTTGTGTGTCTTGTTGCTTTTTTTTATATGGCTGTATGGTAATTCGTATATCACTGTACCTTAATTGGTACATGTGACAATAAACTTACCTTGAAACCTTAACATCACAGATTTCAGACACCTGTACCTTCTTCCCGATGGCAGGACTGAAATGAGAGCATGGCCAGTGTGGTGTGGGTCCTTGATAATGTTGGCTGTCTTTTGAGATAGCACTTCCAGTAAATCCCTTTGATGGTGGAGAGGTCAGTATCCATGATGGACTGGATAGTCCACCACTTTATGTAAAATTCCTTTGTTCCTAGGCATACAAGTTGCCAAACCAGGCTCTGAAACAACAGTCAATATGCGGTACACCTGTAGTTCATTCTTCAACATCTCCTCAATCTTCTAAGAAAGTCAAGTTGTTGATGGGTTTTCTTTATGATTGCATCCACGTGCTGTGTCCAGAGCAGATCTTCAGAGATAATAATGGATCATTTACACTCCAGTCGTTCCTTCTTCTCCCCTCCTCCATTGGGCAGAAGATACAAAGCTTGAAAGCTTGTACCACCAGACTCAGAATAGCTTCTTGCCCACTGTTACCTGATGACTTAATGGACCTTTCAAAAAGTATGGTTATAGTCCCAATCTCCAAAACTACCTCATTGTAGCCCTTACACTTTTTCTTATCTGCATAGGTTTCTCTGTAACTATAACTCTGCAACACTATATTCTGCAAACTGGTATTTTTTCCCTTTGCACTGCCAGTTTTATTTGACTTTCACTTGCTTTTACACATATATTATGATTTAAATAGCTTGCAATCAATTATTTTCTCTGTATCTCAGTGCATGTAACAATAATATGTTAATACCAATGCCAAAGCGATTGTTTAACATTATTTCCATGTGTCCCTTCTGATGGTTGTGAAGTAGCCAGAGTCCACTCAATGTTTTTCTACAGCAGATTGGATGGGTTTAATTTTACCATTTCATTAAATGGCGTAACTTTTAATAAATTCTGTCCTGTATTCAGTCTTAAGGACATTTATTACTTTTTTTACTTGGATGGCAATAAAAGTAAAAATGTTGACCATTGATTCACTGAAGATGTATTCAAAATGTATTCATTCAAACAAACTGAAAGTAAGCATGCAGGTACAACAGGCAGTGAAGAAAGGACATGACATGTTGGCCTTTATAACAAGAAGATTTGAGTATAGGAGCAAGGAACTCCAACTGCAGGTGTACAGGGCCCTGGTGAGACCACATCTGGAGTAATGTGTGCAGTTTAGGTCTCCTAATTTGAATAAGGACATTCTGGCTTTTGAGGGAGTGCAGCGTAGGTTCACCAGGATAATTCCCAGGTTGATGGGACTGACATATGATGAAAGAATGGACCGACTAGGCTTATCTTCACTGGAATTTAGAAGGATGAGAGTGGATCTTATAAAAACATATAACATTCTTAAGGGATTGGACAGGCTAGATGCAGGAAAAATGTTCCCAATGTTGGTGGAGTCCAGAACCAGGGTTCACAGTGTAAGAATAAGTGGGGCCATTTAGGACTGAGATGAGGAAAATCTTTTTCACCCACAGGAGGCAGTGGAGGCCAATTCATTGGGTGTATCAAGAGAGAGTTAGATATATAGGCTGTGGGCCAAGCATCACAAATGTGTCTAGAAATCGTTTTCCGTGACCCAGGTCACAGAACTACATGACATTTTCCACAGATTTAGATGAAATATAATTGAGAAGGATGTCATAACTCGACACTGCCAAAAGATGCACATTAATTAATTAAACTAATTAGAAAATGAGATCGGGAAAGTAAGCGCCAATGCCCATATTACACCATGGGCAGCCTATTTCCGTGTTGCAGTCCATTTAAACTATATATTAGTATACATATATATATATATATATGACTTGTAAATATGACTGTAATCATATATAATTAAGTATAATTATATTATATAAAAATAATATGATGAATATAAATGTGAGTGTTTTTTAATGACACTGTCACAGAGGTCCTGCTCCTGAACCAGCCTAAATAATGGGTGAGAGCAGTTCCTGTGGGTTTCTCCCTTTACTGAACCCCACTGACTGCCAGTGTGCAGAGTGGGTGTCACGGCCATAGTGGGACTGGGGCAGTTCCAGGCTGGGGGACAGTCCTGTAAGGCATCTTCCAGTCGCTTTAATACGAAATGTATTGAGACTGCAGCAGAGGTCCTGGGTTTTAAGGGCTCATGAACCTGCCTAATTAAAGAGTCAGGACAGACCTCTGGGTTCCCCAGTTTACTGAACCCCACTGACTGCCATAGTGGGGAGAGTGGGGGTAACAGCCATAGTGGGACTGGGGCAGGGCCAGGCTGGGTGACAGACCTGTAAGAGACCTGTCTTATTTCTGATGTAAATGTCACATCCGGACCAAGAATCGAATGCTCTGATGTTTACTCAATGAGTATTCATTTTAAGCTACAATGAGTCTATATTTATGTTAGAGACCCCCCGATGGTGCCTTTGCAAATGAGGGCTATTACCTTTAACCTAAAATAACCCTAAAAGTGTTGCATTGTTTGAGTATCTGCAGTTTGTGTGTGTGTCTGTGTATACCTGTCAAACGTGTATCTGTGGATGTGTGGATGTAGGCATGTATGTATGTTTGGATGGATGTGTGTGTATGTGTATGTGTGCATGGATGTGTACATGTATGTCTGCGTGTGGATGGATGTGTGTGTGTGTGCGGATGTATGTGTGCATGTATGTGTGTGTGTGTGCATGCATGGAAGTGTGCGTACGGACTGTCGCACTGTCATTCATCAGCACGCCATTATCATAAGTAATTCACTCATTGTTTAAATAATTTGACCAAATAAACAGTGAAATGATTGACACTAAAATAAACATAGACATAGAAAATAAGTGCAGGAGTAGGCCACTCGGCCCTTCGAGCCTGTGGCGCCATTCAATATGATCATGGCTGACCATCTAAACATTATATAATCATTTATTTCCCCAATTTATTTGTTTACATTACAACTGATCTTCATCTGAATATTCTTCATCAGATTCCAAGTCTTTTGATAGGTTTTGATAATTTCATTTATACGTTAGTTCACGTTCAAGTGGAGGGTCAGGCAGATGCTACAAAAAAAACATCTCATAGTCATTAAGTCAGCATGGACTTCAATTCATAAAATTCCAACCTCTTCTTAATGTTTATGAGAATAACACTGTTACTACCAAAGATAAATTAGTTCAAGTTCACATACACCAATTCATTTCTACATAAACATCAGCCATTTCTGACCATTTCTCACTCCAATGGAAGCCTATAAAGTGCAATGAATATTCATCCGTTTTTCTCCTGTGGTCGGGGCCTGGAAACAGCACTATGTACAGCCTCCCCCCCTCCCAGACATGATCCAAATACACTCCGCGGCTCCGCGTTCGTGAATCGGCCACTTCTTAATTGAGATCGCGGCTTCAGTATGTTAAGTACATAGGCCCCACGATCGGAGCGCTTGTACTTGGTAAGTTATCGCAGGTAGCTCCGAGATTAGATGTTAAAGACTTATTAGACTACAACAAGCTGGTATTAGTGACAATGTTTAATTTACCTTGTTATGGATACACATAGTTTAGGCCCTCAACTTCATGAATGAATGGAGTGAATGAGCGAATGAGTGAGCGAATGAATGAGCGAATGAGTGAGTGAATGAGCGAATGAGTGAGCGAATGAGCGAATGAGTGAGCGAATGAGTGAGCGAATGAATGAGCGAATGAATGAGCGAATGAATGAGTGAGCGAATGAGCGAATGAATGAGTGAGCGAATGAGTGAGCGAATGTACAGCCTCCAAATCTCATGTTTTCACATTATAAAGAGTGCAATTAAATTAATTAAAGTCCATACAGATTAATTTTCATAAATTCAGACTTTAGATCTTACCTTCCAGTTGATTCACAAAGTTTGACTGGTTTCACAACTTTGTGTTGCAGCATCTCAGCAGCGACTTTGCTTTCAAGACTTTCTTCCACTTCTACCACTTAGCTGCACATTCTTCAGACTTCTTAATGCTTTTCTCACTAAATTCAATTACCCTGCTGCAGGTTTCCACGACGTATGCCACAGAACTACAAAGAACCTTAATTGGAATCTCCAGTAAAACAGGCATCAGTGAAGTCCTCTCAGCCATGTTGTGTGCTCCCTGCCTAACTAGCCTGAAACAAAGTCCGTGATTGGCCAACTGGCATACAACTCAATGTTAAATGTGCTTTGATTGGTCTAAAAATAGCCGAAACTTTTCCGGTTTTTCTCTAATTAAATAAAAATGTGCAAGTCTTGTTCTTGACGAATTTCAGGGATGATTTATATAATAATTTTGTACAATATGTGAAAATTTCATGTAGTTCTGTGATTTGGGTCACAAAACATTGGAATAGAGCTCCTCGGCCCACAGCCCATAACTTATCAATGGACTTATCAAAACTTATCAAAAGACTTGGAATCTGATGAAGAATATTCAGATGAAGATCAGATGTAATGAAAACAAATAAATTGGGGAAATAAATGATTATATAATGTTTTATTCTAGTGTTGATCATTTCACTGTTTATTTGGTCAAATTATTTAAACAATGAGTGAATTATTTATGATAATGGCATGCTGGTGAATGACAGTGCGACAGTCCATCCACACATACATCCACACACACATCCATCCGTATGCACACTTCCATGCATACACACACATGTACACATACATGCGTACACACACACACACATCCATCCGCATGCTGACATACATGTACACTTCCATGCACACACATACATCCACGCATACATCCATCCACACATACATACACACTTACATCCACACATCCACAGATGTGTGACAGGTTTGACAGGTATACACAGACACACTCACAAACTACAGATACTCAAACAATGCAACACTTTTAGAGTTATTTTAGGTTAAAGGTAATAGCCCTCATTTGCAAAGGCACCATTGGGGGGGGGTCTCTAACATAAATATAGGCTCATTGTAGCTTAAAATGAATACTCATTGAGTAAACATCAGAGCATTCGATTCTTGGTCAGGATGTGACATTTACGTCAGAAATTAGACAGGTCTCTTACAGGTCTGTCACCCAGCCTGGCCCTGCCCCAGTCCCACTATGGCTGTTACCCCCACTCTCCCCACTATGGCAGTCAGTGAGGTTCAGTAAATGGGGGAACCCAGAGGATCTGTCCTGACCCTTTAATTAGGCAGTTTCATGAGCCCTTAAAACCCGGGACCTCTGCTGCAGCCTCATTACATTTTGTATTAAAGCGACTGGAAGATGCCTTGCAGGACTGTCCCCCAGCCTGGAACTGCTTCAGTCCCACTATGGCCATGACCCCCACTCTGCACACTGGCAGTCAGTGGGGTTCAGTAAAGGGAGGAACCCACAGGAACTGCCCTCACCCATTAATTAGGCTGGTTCAGGAGCACGACCTCTGCGACAGTGTCATTAAAAAAACACTCACATTTATATTCATCATATTATTTTTATATAATATAATTATACTTAATTATATATGATTACAGTCATATTTACAAGTCATATATATATATAGGTATAATAATATATAGTTTAAATGGACTACAACACAGAAATAGGCTGCCCATTGTGTAATATGGGCAATGGCCACTAGAAGGCGCTTACTTTCCCGATCTCATTTTCTAATTAGTTTAATTAATTAATGTGCAACCTTTGGCAGTGTCGAGTTATGACATCCTTCTCAATTATATTTCATCTAAATCTGTGGAAAATTTAATGTAGTTCTAGACACATTTTTGATGCTTGGCCCACAGCCTATTAGTTCAAGTTCAAGCGGAGGGTCAGGCAGAGGCTACAAAAAAAACATCTCATAGTCATTAAGTCAGCATGGACTTCAATTCATAAAATTCCAACCTCTTCTTAATGTTAGTGAGAATAACACTTACTACCAAAGATAAATTAGTTCAAGTTCAAGTTCACATACACCAATTCATTCCTACATAAACATCAGCCATTTCTGACCATTTCTCACTCCAATGGAAGCCTATAAAGTGCAATGAATATTTGTCCATTTTTCTCCCGTGGTCGGGGCCTGGAAACGGCCGTAGCGGACGGCACTATGTACAGCCTCCACCCCCCTCCCGGACATGATCCAAATACACTCCGAGGCTCCGCCTTCGCGAATCGGCCGCTTCTTTTTAAAAAATATATATTTTCATTTAATCGAGGTAAATACACCAGTGTATATCACATGTATATTGTTACAATCATTGTACCCCATAATTTTATGGCTTTTAAGAAAACAGAGAATAGAAACAAAGAGAGTAAAGTAGGTGAATAGAGTTGTGAAAGTGAAAGAGCGTGCCAAAGGGGAAAAAAACAAACCCTTGGTCAAAGAATTAGAGAAAGGGGATTAAGAGATAGACCCTAGAAACGAAAAAGAAAAAAGAGAGAAAAAAAGAGAGGAAAAAAAAAGCCAGTTAATATATTATATATATCACGCAAAAGGAATCTACTAATTCGATAGTTTTTCATCCCCCCCCACCAAGACCCGAGGTATTCTTGCACCCTATCTTTGTAGCAATTCTATGAATGCAGACCACGTCTGATAGAAACAATCTGATTTTCCAGCTAGGGGGAGTCTCATATTTTCCAGATGTAGTGTTTCAAACGTAGTTGAAATCCACATATTTAATGTTGTCATAGGAGCATTTTTCCAGAATTTTAAGATTAGCTTTTTCCCTATTATTAAGCCGTTATCAAATAGATTCTTTTGATACACATTTAATTCCGAACTACCTTCTGTCATTCCAAAAATAATCCATTCTGGCTTTGGTGTCATTTTTATTTTAAACAATGTTGTGAAAATTTCAAATATTTCAATCCAAAACCTTTGAATTTTTGTACAAAAGATGAATGAGTGCGCTATAGTAGCTTCTTGAAACTCGAATCAGCCGCTTCTTAATTGAGACCGCGGCTTCACTATGTTAAGTACATAGGCCCCGCGATCGGAGCACTTGTACTCGGTAAGGTATCGCAGGCAGCTCCGAGATTAGATGTTAAAGACTTATTAGACTACAATAAGCTGGCATTAGTGACAATGTTTAATTTACCTTGTTATGGATACACATAGTTTAGGCCCTCAACTTCGTGAATGAATGGAATGAAATAAGACAGGTCTCTTACAGGTCTGTCACCCAGCCTGGCCCTGCCCCAGTCCCACTATGGCTGTTGCCCCCACGATCCCCACTAAGGCAGTCAGTGGGGTTCAGTAAACGGGGGAACCCAGAGGATCTGTCCTGACTCTTTAATTAGGCAGGTTCATAGCTCTTAGGGCTAACAGAATCAAGGGATATGGGGAGAAAGCAGGAACGGGGTACTGATTTTGGATGATCAGCCATGATCATATTGAATTGCAGAGCGGGCTGAATGGCCTACTCCTGCACCTATTTTCTATGTTTCTATATTCAACATAAAGTCTGCTGACTAACAAACTTTCAATGTTTTAATGTAACCTGGCGAAAGAAATAAAATGTTACTTTGTATGCCTCGTTGTCACTTTCCCCCAGCTAACAATGATCTATTCCTCATTTTCCTTGACCGTTGTCTCCTTTGATCTCTTGTTTTCACACCTTACTCTTCCATATCTCTTGATTCCCTCTCACCTGACTCTCATTCGGAAGAAGGGTCTCGATTCGAAATGTCACCCATTTCTTCAATCCAGAGATGCTGCCTGTCTCGCAAAGTTACTGCAGCATTTTGTGTCTATCTTAGAAGAAAACCAACATTGCTTTTGCAAGGCAGTTGCTCTTTTGCTTCTGGACAAGATTCCAAAGCAGAAAGTGTTAAAGATTGTTCTTTAATTTGTCATTTTCCAGCCTGTCACCCTTTCAGTTTGGTGTAATCCTAGAAAAATGTGGCTTTATTTGCAGCAGGCAAATTTTTCTTCCCACACAAAGAGCATAAAGGAAATTATAGACGATACTAAGCAAGTAATAAGGTTTCAATTTAATCAAGAATTTCAGATGGTATCAAAGGCCATAAATGCAAAACCTGATTGATTTAAGAGCATTGTCTGAAGTTTTGAATTAATTTATATCAATATACTTAGTTTCTACCATCTATAAAAAAAAACATTACAATGAATACATGGAGCAGTAAAATTAAAAGAATGGTAATGGTAGTTCAATGTATTGCAATAATGACATGACCTGAAGATTTAGAGGTTATTATGACATTATTGTTGAAGAATAATAGTATCACGTGGTAGACTGCAAAGCATAATAAGGAAATTATGCGCTGTTCTAAGTGCAGATTTAAAAATTAATTAAAAGTAAATACTATAATTCAGTTTATCATATCAGTTGGGTTGAATATTATTATCATTGAATACATTCTGAATTATTGTTTGCAGAATAATGAGATGCTAATTTATTCTAAAAATGGGGAAAAAAATCTTGATTTAAATAGTGCCTTTCACCCTTTCACATCATTGAGTTTGATCCAAGCTAAATTCTCAGCTGACCTCCCGGGGACTCTGCTTTGTGTAAGGTATCAGCCCTCAGATAAAACATTAAGACGATGCCTGGAGACGTTTGTTTTTGGAGAAGAGGAAGTTCAATTTCCCCAAAAGATTTTTGCAGCTTCCTCAAGGTTATAGTACTGGTGGGTAGGGTGATCATAAAACATTAATTAGGCCACAATCGGAGTACTGTATACAATTAGCACACTGGCAGGAAGGATGTGATGGTACCAGATAGAACATAGGAGAGGTTCATGAGTTTTAGTTACATAGGGAACATTGGCTGGGCTGGAGTTGGTTTCTTTGACTGAAGTTTTAATTTACATATATATAATTATGTGTCCTGAATGGGTTGCACAGAGGGGTTAATCACTGGGTGACATAAACCTAACTTAATTGGGAGGAGGATTAGAAGAGAATGGAGGAAAAAATATATATCACCGGAAGTAAGTGACGGCTAGAACTCACTGCCTGGAGACAGATAGCCTCACCATATTTAAATTATGTGGATGAGCACTTGAAGTACTGCAGCCCAAAAGTGAACAAACTCAGAGCAGGTATGTGGGGATGATCATAAATTCATAAGTTGTAGGAGCCGAATTAGGCCATTCAACCCATCCGCCATTCAATCATGGCTGATCTATCTTTCCCTCTCCTCCATTATTCTTTCTCATCATAATCCCTGACACCTGTATTAATCCTGAAGAAATAATTTCTTCTCTTTTATCTGACCTAAATGGCTCTCTTCTGTTCAAAAGATGTCTTAGCATTGTTGAGCAGAATATTTCAAAAACTAAATATATTGCTCAAAAGATGCTATAAAACCTTGATTTAACACATTGTTTGAAACAATCCATCTCCAACAGTGTCTTCAATGCTGCGGTGGTCAGAGTACTTTGCAAGAGAGGTGCATACATTTTAGTTACATGGACAAATTGGCTAGGGACTGGTTTAGGGACTTGCTAGCTACAATTAAAGCTTAAATAGATAATCACCAAAACAAGTTAATTGCCAATATAATTATTGTCAGCCTTTCTTTATGGAGATGTTGGTCTTGTTGACCTAAATGGCTATCATTCAGGGTATAAAGAGATTCATCTAATTTCATTGTTACTCAATTTCACTCTACTATAATACCCCATTCACATAGTTGCCTCTGCAGAAAAGGGAAAGTGAACAACTCTCTGGCTAACTATCTTCTGGCCAAAACCTTCATTTCACAGTGGATTCGAACAGAGTTATAGTCATACAGCATTGTAATAGGCCCTTTGCCCTAACATGCCCATGCCAACCAAGATGCCCCATCCACACTAGTGCCAACTGTCTGCATTTGGCCCATATCCCTCTAAACTTTTCCCATCCATACATCTGTTTCAAATCTCTTTAAATGTAATCTTGACAGGATTGTACAACACTGATTTTTTTTAAAAAACTGTGCTTTTGAAGGTGGTCTTAATAGTTTAGAGAAACATAATATATGATTATTAACAGGAACATTAGATACTCAGTTTTTGGGGGTCATATATATAATTCACCAATCCTCGCTTCCCATTCCCATTCCCAGAAGAAATGGGGTGATGGGTTAGTAACACAAACATGGGAAATGTAGCCCTTCGCTGGTTTTAATTGTATGGGGAAGGTGCTGGTAGTATGATATCTGGAGGCAAGATGCAGAGTTAATCCATTCAGACTTAGGCATCATTTCATGAACCCCTCAGGCCAGATGCAGGCATCTGCACTGGAAACCCAATAGCCAAAAGGAAGCATGAACAGAAGATTGCAAAGTAAAATGTATTCAGTCAAGAATCAAGATATGTAATTATGTTATGTACCAGCAATGGAACAATTAAATTCTTACTTTCTGCATCTTAACAATCTCATTAATAACACTGGGGTAGTGGTTAGTGGTGTGCAGTGTTTAAGAGCCTGATGGTTGCTGTGAAGGAGATGTTATTGGATCTGGTGGTCACTGTTTTCCTCTTTGTTCCCTGCATGTGGTTATGTTTCTCTGAACCACCTTGTGACTCACGCTGCTGTGGACAAAATATAGGATTAGACAGCCATTTGTAAGGAATGTGCACCTTTGATTTGTCTCAACACTAAAATTTTGAACAGATCTGATAAAAGGGTGAGTCACAAGAGACTTGAGATGCTGAAATCTTCAGCAACAAAATACACTGCCGGAGGATCTCAGTGGGCCAAACAACATCCATGAATGGAAATGGATACATCGATACGTCATCTGCCGTTCCTCACCCCGCTCCCGTCGGGCAGAATATACAGAAGCTTGAAAGAGAGCACCACCAGACTCAGGAACAGCTTCTTCCCCTCTGTTATCAGGCTTCTATATGGTTCTTCCATAACCTAGGGTACAATCCTATTCACCTTTACCTCAGTGTGGACATTGAACTTTGTCTCTGGAACTGATGCACTACAATGCTGAGAAGCACATTCTACACTCTATATCCTTCCCTTCACTCCACCTATTGTGCTAATGTTTTGCTTAGTTGTATTTACGTGTAGTATTATTTAATTTGATCAGAAAGCATGCAAAACAAATATTTTCACTGCGGTACTTGTGACAATAATAAACTTAAACCTAAACCATTTCCCACCATAGAAACCGCCTGGCCGGTTGAGTTTTCCTGCACTTTGTTTTTTTTTTTCTGATGAGGGACCATCTATCTGAAATGTTGACCGTTTCTCTTTCCACAAATGCTGCCTGACCAGCTGAATATTTTCAGCACTATCTGTTTTTATTTCAGCTTTCCGGCATTGGAAGTATTTCCTTTTGTAACATAAAATATATGTTCACCACGCATAAGATAATACAATTTATAATCTTAGTCATATGTTCAACTGAGATAGGAGCTAAAGAATATTTAAACCTTCCCCCCACCTATATGCAACCATCACTTGCCAGGCTTTGTCCTGTCCCCACCACTCTTCCAGCTTTCTAGCCCGATTACAATCAGTCTGTAGAAGAATCTTGAACCAAAACGTTGCCTATCCATTGCTCCAGAGATGCTGCCTGGCCCTCTGTTATTCAGCACTTTGTGTTTTATTCAAGATTCCAACATCTATAGTTGCTTGTGTCTGTATCTTTCGAGAAAACATTAAATCAAGAAAAAATGCTGGAGTAGCTCAGCGGGACAGGCAGCATCTTTGGCGAGAAGAAATGGGTGACGTTTCGGGTCGAGACCCTTCTTCAGCGTCAAACATCTCACTGGAACAGGCTTTGCTCAAAACAATTAACTGTCTAGATGGTATAAGTAATCATGTATAGTCTTTCCGCTGACTGGTTAGCACGCAACAAAAGCTTTTCACTGTACCTCGGCATACGTGATAATAAACTAAACTCAAAAGCATTGAGCAAGCCTCAGCAGTTGATTATGGAACTCAAGCAACAAAATTAAAGCATTGAAAATCAATTGGTTCTACGTTAAGCAGATGGGATCTCCCAGCCAGGGAGGATGAAAACTCACTTAGTTTCCTATAATTCTGCTCCTGTACTATTTCCTGATAGCAAAAATCAGCTTTTCATGGGGATTTTAGCTTCCTTCAAATATCAGTTAAAAACAGTCCAATTATTTAGATTTAATAACCACACTCTCAGGTCACATCCACTGGGATGTTTTTTTAAATGGTGAAATACCTGCAATAAATATAGAGCAGCTTTGGGATGATTACCATACATGCACCAGGAGATCTTTCTTTAATTTATTCCTAATTTTATTTCCTTTCCCTTAACCTTTTCCAACTTCACACAAGCTCTGTGCTACAGGTCTGGAACTGGAGAGCTGAAAGCCATTGTTGTAAGATGCCTTTCCTAAAAAGTAAAAATATGAATAGAGCTGCTGATAAAAATAAACAAAAACTGTATCCAGCGACCCAGAACAATACATTCCCAACAACACTGAATCAGCACAACACCCTAGACAAAGCAACTAGCATCATCAGCAGAATAACCAGCACCCTAAACATTCACACTATTCAGTTATGGCATTCTGTGGCTGCAGTGGGGACTGTCGACAAAATATACTGCAGCAAATCTCTGGTGCTTTTTTTGCAGGTCCTCCCAAGCATGCAACTTCACTGGGCCATATGGCATGGAACAGAATTCACACTGGCAATCAAGCACCTCTTTACACAAATCCCCTTTTATTCTGCCCATCAACCCCCTGACATCCCATCAGTTAATGACAGATTAGGGAAAATTTGCTGTGGCCAATTAACCTAACAACCCACACATCATTGGGACATTGGAAAACTGACGGACCTGGAGGAAACTCAAGTGGTCACAGGTCCCAGGATTTTCTTCAAATTTCACCACTTGTAAGTTCTCTTCCATATCACATTAGATCAATGCCAGTATCAATGATGTTTCTAGAAGAAGATTGTTCATTAGTTCTAGGAGCAGAATTAGGCCATTTAGCCCATCAAGTCTACTCTGCCATTCAATCATGGCTGATCTATATTTCCCTCTCAACCCCATTCTCCTACCTTCTCCCCGTAACCCTGACACTCTTACTAATTAAGAATTATCAATCTTCACCTTAAGAATATTCATTGACTTGGCCTCCTTGATACCAATGGGGAGAGTGTAGCGAAGGCTTGTTAATGGCAGCTTACCCGCCTGGAGGAGGTGTGAATAGAGGGAGGACAAAAGTGAGGAAGAAAAAAAAATACTGAAGCCATGAGGTGCAGAACGCAGTGGTTGCTTGAAATCTGAAATAGTTGGGGAAAGCCACCTGGTCAGGTAGCCTTTGCGGGGAACAAACTGCTATATCAGAGAATGAAAAACAAAAAAAACTGCAGATCTAAAACAACAGAAGCCAAGTGTCTTATTACCACCCACTCCTTATTGATTCCAATTGGCGTAATCCACTTGTTTCTTCCTTACATTGATGCAGAAGATGGTCATTTAGCCAATCAGTGCTGTGCTAGTTTCCAGCAGAATAATCCCATCTATTCTGTTCAAACTTTCCACAACTTCTTGTAGCTACAGATTATTCCCCCTCACATGCCCACTATTTCCTATTGAATCTCTTTACTACTTTCTCAAACGGAGGGCAAATGTACAGTGAGGGCAACTAAAGGGCAACTTCCAATAGATAATTAACTCCAGCACATCTGAAGGATGTGGAAGGAAATTGGGGCATCCAGCAGAAACCCATAAAGTCACAGAGACATTGCAGACGCACAGGCACCTGAAATCAGAATTAAATCTCTGCCTCCTGAGCTATTGGGCACCACCACTAATTGCTGCACCAGTGTGCCACACATTCACTGCCATAGACATTTATTTTATTCACTTCATCCCTCTTCCTTCTCTCAAAATTTTCCCTGCACCACCTGGAAATTTTACTTTGTTTCTGCTTGCAGAGATGCTGCCTCACCAACTGAGTAGGCACAGCATTTACTGGTTTTATTTCATAATTTTACTTCGGAGTCACGTGAGTGACTTCGTGAAGACCCCGCCAGCACGCATGCGCGGTATATCGTCGCGCGCATTTGCATCGACAGGCTGGGGGGGGGGGGGGGGGGGGGGGGGGGGGGGGAGTGCGCTCTCTCCTCGGGCTCCTTCATAAAGGCCGGTAGGTAAGTATTACTTTTATCCTACAGGATGGACAAGGGCAAGAAAAAGGCGCTGTCGAGAAGTCGAGCTTCGACCAGCCAACGGCCCTTGTCTCCGGAGCTGCAAGCAACACCAGCAGCTTCGAGGCGTGTGGGGGCAGGAATGCGGAAGTCGGGCGCTCCCGCTGATTCAGGGGCCGACTCACCCGAGTGGTTTACCGCTCCGGAGCTGGATATGGATCCAGACTTCGTGCCCCCTTCCCCCAAGAAAAGAGGGAGAAAACAGGTACGTGGCAAGGGGCCTCGCTTTTTACAAGCAACCCCTCCCCGAGCTCCAGAAGACCCAAGGGGGCTGGGCCGGGGGACAGCCGCACGGCAGGGGAGCCCTGCAAAGTGCAAAAACGTACCACTGCCAGGGAGATCTGCCGTAGTGCAGCCTGGCAATATCACTGCTGCGTCGAGTAGGCCTGCTGGAGCAGATACCGCCGACAACACACACCGTCAGGCTGCGGTCAAGGGCGGAGGTGGCAGCAGGAAGCGGTCGGTCAGCTCAGCTCTGGAACAGCCGACCATGCGCCTCCACGCCAAAAGATGGGCATGTGTGGAGGTAAGCCTGCACGGACTCCGGGGAGCCAGGTTCCGGGGGCCGGCGCTGATTCAACTCACCTGCCTTCTTACCAGACAGGTGGGCCGCCACAGTCTGGGAGAAGACAGACTAGCGGAGAGTCCGTGCGGGAGTCGTATGATCCTACTTGGGCTGTAGGTCACGACGACCTGCCATTGGACCCTAGACAGCACTCTAAAGGGGTGAGGTCCGATGGTGGAAGCCCCAGTGAAGTTCGCAGGGCCTGGGGAAGTCGGCTTGTCCGCTGCACATAGCAGGGACGGTCGCATAGAGCGGTTGGAGCTCTTAGTGGAACACCTCCTCCAGCGGGACCGGGAACGAGAAGAACGGGACTCAAGGGCGGCTTACCAGCCGTGCGAGGACTCCACTCAGCACCTCATCGTCTCCAGCAGGAAGCTTGAGGGATTTTCCAGCTGCTGTGTTCGAAGACGACCCGGGGCAGCCAGTCACCGCTGAGCCAGAGCATGAGGAGGATATGCTGGAAGTGGTGAGTAAGTTTGCCGCTACCACCTAGACAGGTGAACCTCTGCACCACAAATTGGCGGGCACCATTGATTACCTGACTACGCACCAACTCCAGATTCAGGTTCTCAATGATACCTTGGAGAAAATAAAACCGCCCGAAAACTGCATCAACCTCAGTGTGCCCTTGGTTAATGCCCAGATCTGGGGACACTTGAGTACGGCCACCAGGATGCAGGATGTCCGCCTCCAGCGTATATTAAAAGTTCTCTCCACGGGCATAACGGCGTTTGCTAGGACCCTGGACGGGGATAATGTGTCGAGCGATCAGCAAGACGCACTGGCACTCCTATGCAACGCCCAATATGAAATTAAACTGCCTGCGTAAGAGCTCCATAAAGCCCACACTCAACCCCAAATTCACGGGGTTGTGCTGACCATCAACCGCTCCACCGCTGCATCAGTTGTTTGGAGACCTATCCAAACGGGTTGAAGGAACTGGATGAGGAGGCCAAAACAGCTGGCCTTATGAAGCCTCCACCGACCAGAACTCACCCTATCACCGGCAACAGCCTAATTCATCTTGGAGAACACGGCTGCCGGAAAGGGCACAGAGATCCTACCCACCTCCATCCCAACAAGTGCAACGACCTTTTTTAGGGCAAGGCCAACAACGGCCTGCATGGAAAATGCGGCCGCCGACTCGTCAACCTCCACAACGCCCACTCAAAACACCGTATGTACGGAACCGCCGTTAACCTTGAAGGTAAGGGGGTCTGGTTCTTCTCACGCCGTAGCATCCCCTCCTGCACGAATAGGTGGGCGATTGCGGGCTTTCTTGGACATTTGGAAAGTCACCACGGATGAGTTTATTTTACAAAGTGTTCAAGGATATGTTATAGAATTTATTGAAGGTATAAATCCCCTACTCAGCATTCGCCTCGTAGAAAATTTACTCTATCCCAAAAAGAGGTGGAGGCAGGACAAGCTGAAATTATACGGTTAGCAGAAAAAGGGGTAATTGGCAAAACCAAGCATGAACCAATTGAGTTTGTGTCTAACATCTTCACTAGGATTAAAAAAGATGGGGGATGTCGGATAATAATAGACTTAACTGAATTGAACAATTTTGTACAATACAACCATTTCAAAATGGATACGTTTGAAACAGCTAAGCAGATGCTTTACCCAGGGTACTTTATGGCATGCATCGATTTGAAAGATGCATACTATATGGTACCCATTGCTAAGGCTTATAGGAAATTTTTGAAGTTTGTCTGGAAGGGTCAGTTATGGGAATATAAGGCATTGCCCAATGGAATCACCACAGCTCCTAGGCTGTTTACCAAATTGGTAAAACCTATATTGGCTCTTCTCCGACAACAAAATTATATAGTAATGGCATATTTGGATGATATCCTTATAGTGGGTCAGACCCTCCAATTGGCGATTCAAGGAGTGGCTGCAACCAAGGCTCTGTTCGAGAAGCTGGGATTCATAATCCATCCAGACAAATCAAAATTGCACCCGGTACGGGTTATGGATTATTTGGGGTTCACCCTAGACACCAATTTAATGAAGATTACCATCCCAACTAATAAAGCTACTGCTATTATAGAAGAGTGCCACAATCTTGCTTGTGCCAGGGTACTGACTATTCGGCAAACAGCAAAAGCTATAGGCAAATTGGTAGCTGCATTCCCAGCTGCACGATTCGGACCGCTACACTACCGAAATTTACAAAGATCAAAAATCACAGCATTAAAAACAAATGCTGGTCACTTTGATCGGCCAATTCGGCTACCATCAGAAGCTAGAAATGAGCTACAATGGTGGGTTGACAATATTAGAGAATGTCATAGACCTATCATAGTGGGCAACCCTGATGTTGTGTTACAAACTGACGCAAGCGCACAAGGCTGGGGAGCAACTGATACGATGTCCAGTTGTGGTGGCAGATGGAACTCTGGAGTCTACATTCCTGGAGTCACATGGGATAAATTATATAGAAATGCTGGGAGCATTTCATGGACTGTGGGCTTACTGTACTAATTCACAGGATTTACATGTCCGCCTTCAAATAGATAATACTACAGTGGTGGCTTACATCAATCATATGGGTGGTATCAGGTCGCTATCTTGTGATGAATTGGCTAATACAATTTGGCACTGGTGCATTGAAAGAAACATTTGGATTACTGCGACCTATTTGCCTGGGAAGCTTAATACAGTGGCGGACACCAGGTCACGAGTCTTTAATGACAACATCGAGTGGGTGTTGAATCCCCAAATTTTTAGAGATATTATGGCTCATTTTGGGACACCAGATATTGACCTATTTGCATCCAGGTTGAACCATCAGATACCAACGTATGTGTCATGGGAACCAGACCCTGGGGCAATAGCAATGGATGCGTTTTCGATCCATTGGGGGAAATGGTTTTGCTACGCATTTCCCCCATTCTGCCTCATCAGTCGGGTATTGCAGAAAATTAAACTAGACTCTGCAACTGGCATATTGATCATTCCCGACTGGCCTACACAACCATGGTACCCGATGGTTGAAAAAATTTTAAAACAGCCATGGATGGCGATTGGGAAACATCCCAAATTGATTACTCGCCCTATTACGGGGATCAGTCATCCTTGCCATGGTCATTTAAACTTGTTGGCTTGCAGGTTCTGAAAAGACCGCTCATCCGGGCAGGCATCTCGTCAAGAGCCATAAACCTTATTGCTGCATCGTGCCGGGAATCAACCCGGAAACAATAACTCACTCAAATCAGAAAGTGGGAGGTTTTCTGTGCCCGGAACAACAAGTCTTCCAACTCGGCAACAATACCTGATGTGTTGGAGTTTCTAGCAGGCCTCCATTTTGATGCTGGCCTCAGCTACAGTGCCATCAACAGCGCCAGGAGTGCGCTGTTTTCATATCTGGATATAGGTGTCGGCTCCAACCACCTGGTGTCTAAACTAATGAGGGGAGTGTTCAACACCAATCCTCCACGACCCAGATATACAGTAACGTGGGATGTGGGGATCGTGCTGACCCTACTGAGGAGCTGGGCTCCAATAGATGAGCTACCATTGAAACAGCTCACCCTCAAGGTGGTGATGCTCATGGCACTGACGACAGCCCAACGAGTCCAGACGTTACAGAAACTGCGACTGGACAGCATGGTGGCCACCCCTGGTCAAATAAAATTCTTTGTCAAAGAATTATTAAAACATCACAGGCCAGGGGTGCATGGGCTGCAGCTGGAATTTCGGGCGTACCCTGTAGATGCCACACTTTGCATAGTCACCCATCTCCACCACTACATCCGAGTTACTGGAGTTATCAGGATGAAGGAACAGGGACTCCTCATCAGCCATAAACCTCCGCATCGTCGAGTGACTACACAGACTATCGCCAGGTGGCTCAGGGTGGTGCTGGATGCAGCAGGAGTTCCTACTGACATCTTTAAGTCTCATTCCACCAGGGCTGCATCCACATCAGCAGCGAGAGCCATGGAGGTGCCCATGGACCACATTCTCGCCAGTGACGGGCTGGGTCAGCGGTTCTATAACAAGCCTCTGGCCGCCCCTGCGACATTCGCAGAAGCTATCCTGGGAACCGCTCAGTAAATGTCTGTCCCCGAATTAGGGGTTTGTTGTTTATTTGATTAATAAATTGTGTTGATTTTTCAGCCAGTTTCGACAGAACTCCATTAACAGTCTTCCTCCATCAGAATGGCGGCAGTGTGATAAGCATGGACGTTGTCCAGGGCGTGAAATCACAGAGCTTTGAAATCTTCACAAAGTCACTCACGTGACTCTGAAGTAAAATAGTAAGATTAAACGAGAACTTACCAAGTTTGAAGGTTGATCTGTATTTTACGAGGAGTCGCGGTGAGGGATTTCGTGCCCACCGCTCCCACCCTCAATCATAAGGTCAACCAGGTAGTTCTACGTTTTTCATCTTACTATTTTTAGTCATGGTTTTGGTTCTGTGATTCCACACCGCTGCTTTGAAGGATGCCGCACATGCGTGTTGGCGGGGTCTTCACGAAATCCCTCACCGCGACTCCTCGTAAAATACAGATCAACCTTCAAACTTGGTAAGTTCTCGTTTAATCTTACTATTACAGCATCCTTTTTTTTGTTGCTTTTTCCATTTTTAATAAACTTGTTGCGTTCTGCTCATTATTCTTAAATGTTTTATTTCCCATGTAATGGTTTTGTCACATTAAAGTGTAACGGTGTTGTGTCCTACTCTGTAATCAATTATTAGCTGACCTAAAGGAATTCTGAGTTGATGCTAGAAATCTCCCTGATCTGTGATCAGGAATCCTCATAACATTAGGGGCGACATGGTGGCGCACCAGTAGTTGCTGCCTTACAGCACCAGGAGCACAGGTTCGATCCTGACTGCAGGTGCCTGTCTGTACAGTTTGTACGTTCTCCCGTGACCTGCGTGCGGTTTCCCCAGGATCTCCAGTTTCCTCCCACACACCAAAGACATACAGGTTTGGAGGCTAATTGACTTAGTAAAATTGTAAATTGTCCCTAGTATGTGTAGGATAGGATTAGTGTGCGGGAATCATTGGTCAGAGCAGACTCTGTGTGCCATCGGGCCTGTTTCCACACTGTAGCTCGAAACTAAACTAAACTAAACATCAGCTCAGAATGTCTGCAGATCAGCTCACAGAACTGATGGTATTTGTTTTAACAAGCAAGATTAAGCTTGTACATAATTTGATAAAATTATAAATGGTTGTTTTTTTCACATTGCACTGAAAACATTCTCAAATATTCTCTGGCATAAAATATGTCATAAGAGTACAAGAAAAAAGAGAATAGGAGAAGGAAACCTGACCCCTAAAGCCCCAGATTATGGTTGATCTTTGTACAGGCCACAACTCCTCTTCGTTTGCAGTTTCACATAGCCCTTTATTCCCAATTTTTTCAATAATTTAAGTCCTCGTCTTTAAATTTTGACCAGTGACCTTGCCTCCAAAACTGTCCAAGGTAGAGAATTCCAGCTTCATCCTCTTTTGCTCTGGAAAACCAATTTGACTGTTTGACTGCACAATTCTCACAAGCATGGCACTTGCATCCTTGAGTGAACCCACCATACGATGCATCAAGCAAACATCTTATTTTCAAATCACCAAACAAAATATTCAGATTACTTAGACGTTATTGTGCATTGCTGTTCAAAAGACTTCAAAATGAACCTGTTATAGCTATCATGGAAAATTATTACCTTGCTAATTTTAGAAGCATTGGTTAAAAGGGCAAGATATAACAGATGGGTACAAAAGCTCCATGAGAACAGCATCATCAATTTTATCAGCTACAGCTGTAATTCAGGACTTTGCATAATGCATATCTGTTGATAAATGATGGTAGAGTGGTGGAAGTACATGGGAAGGAAGTTTCAGAACGCTGTTGTTCTTGATTAACCATATGGAATTCTAATACCACTCACGAGGAACTGATTAAAATTAGCTGCAATTATTATGCAATTTAGGGAATATAAGCTAAACAGTCCATTATGAAATAATTGAGCTTTTGTAAATATATCATGAGAAGATGAATTGGACCTTCAATAAAATTTTTAGAGATAATTTATGTTCTGGCCAAAAATAATAGATATGCCAAAAGCACATTATTGTTGCAGAATGCAGACAAAAGAAAAGAGAAAGCAGAGGGTGGATTTAGGTCAAATGCCAAAGGTCATAAATTAAAATTACCTGTCCTTTCAATATGACCAAAGACAAAGCCTGGGTTCCAAACTCGGCACAAATTCTGTATCACAATCCTGAAAGATCCTTTTTTGGAAAAATATGTAAATTGCTGCAGTAATAAATGAAAGCTAATCAAGCTAATAAGATTTGATTATGCTTACGTAAATACATCATTGTCAAATTACAAAATGTAATAAAATGTAAAATAATATGAAATAATTCCAATGAAAATTGGAGGTTCTATTTATGCAGTGTGACTACTGAAAAATAGTTGTCCGTCAAACTAAATTATGTATCAGACTCAATATGCAGCAGCTTTTCTTTAACAAACACAAATGGCTGGTTTGTAGAAGGCTAGGAAGCAGATTAGACTTTACAAGTCTGAAGAAGGGTCTCGACCCGAAACATCACCCATTCCTTCTCTCCAGAGATGCTGCCTGTCCCACTGAGGTACTCCAGCATCTACCTTCAGATATTATAAGTATGACCAAGTTTTCGATAGATAACAACGTACTATTGAGGAGAAATTTTGAAATAGCGTGGATAAGGGAGAACCAGTGGATGTGGTATATCTGGACTTCCAGAAGGCTTTCGACAAGGTCCCACATAAGAGATTAGTATACAAACTTAAAGCATACGGTATTAGGGGTTCAGTATTGATGTGGATAGAGAACTGGCTGGCAAACAGGAAGCAAAGAGTAGGAGTAAACGGGTCCTTTTCACAATGGCAGGCAGTAACTAGTGGGGTACCGCAGGGCTCAGTGCTGGGACCCAGCTATTTACAATATATATTAATGATCTGGATGAGGGAATTGAAGGCAATATCTCCAGGTTTGCGGATGACACTAAGCTGGGGGGCAGTGTTCGCTGTGAGGAGGATGCTAGGAGACTGCAAGGTGACTTGGATAGGCTGGGTGAGTGGGCAAATGTTTGGCAGATGCAGTATAATGTGGATAAATGTGAGGTTATCCACTTTGGTGGCAAAAACAGGAAAGCAGAATATTATTTAAATGGTGGCCGATTAGGAAAAGGGGAGATGCAGCGAGACCTGGGTGTCATGGTACACCAGTCATTGAAAGTAGGCATGCAGGTGCAGCAGGCAGTGAAAAAAGCGAATGGTATGTTAGCTTTCATAGCAAAAGGATTTGAGTACAGGAGCAGGGAGGTTCTACTTCAGTTGTACAGGGTCTTGGTGAGACCACACCTGGAGTATTGCGTGCAGTTTTGGTCTCCAAATCTGAGGAAGGACATTATTGCCATAGAGGGAGTGCAGAGAAGGTTCACCAGACTGATTCCTGGGATGTCAGGACTGTCTTATGAAGAAAGACTGGATAGACTTGGTTTATACTCTCTGGAATTTAGGAGATTAAGAGGGGATCTTATAGAAACTTACAAAATTCTTAAGGGGTTGGACAGGCTAGATGCAGGAAGATTGTTCCGATGTTGGGGAAGTCCAGGACAAGGGGTCACAGCTTAAGGATAAGGGGGAAATCCTTTAAGACCGAGATGAGAAAGACTTTCTTCACACAGAGAGTGGTGAGTCTCTGGAACTCTCTGCCACAGAGGGTAGTTGAGGCCAGTTCATTGGCTATATTTAAGAGTGAGTTGGATGTGGCCCTTGTGGCTAAGGGGATCAGAGGGTATGGAGAGAAGGCAGGTACGGGATACTGAGTTGGATGATCAGCCATGATCATATTGAATGGCGGTGCAGGCTCGAAGGGCTGAATGGCCTACTCCTGCACCTAATTTCTATGTTTCAATGTTGAAATAGCTTTTTATCAGTTCCTCTACTGTTTTTGAACATATTTGGCTTGATGGGCCAAATGGCTTACTCCTGCACCTATTTTCTATGTTTTCTATGTTTCTAATAGGTACAAAATACAGTGGAAGCGGGGGTATTTAAATATAAGTAGAAAGCACTATGAACACTCTGCTGGTCAAGTGACAGAGGGATACAGAGATAACCGATTATTGATCTATCATCAAAACTGGAGAACATATTTCGAGCTGCATCTAAAGTGCAAGTAATAGATGTAATAATGTTTTCCAGTCCTGTTATTTGTATTTTGACCAAAAGGCTACATCTAATCTTACCAGGAATCAATAGTTCAGACCTTCCATTGATCCCATGAATGTTGGTCACGCAGAGTAATATTGCACTGTTTTATTGCCAGGTGTGGTCTTGCACTGTGAATCGACTGCCTGCCCTTTGGAGAGTGTCCATCAGAATGAATTGCAGAGCAGGTACTCTCCATTCACAATTGTCTGTCTTTACTGCCAGGATAGATTTGACAGCTTATTTGGTTCAATATCCAGCTGTCAAAGCTGCTATTGAAATCAAATGACTGAATCTCTTTGATATTCACAAATGTTAAAATAACTTGGATTTTTTTAAGATAAGAAATATATTAAAATGTCAGGGGCTGAAAGGGAGACTGGACAGAAGTATATAAAATTATGAGAGGGTACGAAGCTTTTCAAAAATGGGGGTGGCATGACGGGATTACAAAAATGTTATGAGAAATAATGTTCGCACAGCGCACATCACGAGCGTGAAGCTTGAAGTCCCTCGCGGACGGGGCTGGAAGGTCTGGGGTTTTAGATGCTCTCTGGTGCATTTTGAGCCTTACTTTGGAGCATTTTTGCACCAAATTTATGACCAATATTTCAGAAATAATTTGGTTGAGCCAAGAGTAATGAGTGGGTGGAATGGGATGATTGGGATCATTGGTGTATACATTTTTTTATCAAGAATTGAAGTTGTTTTAATAATTAAGTTGTACTGTTGTAAAATGTTACGTAAAATGTTATAAAGGAGCATGGAAAAACTGCAAATAAAAATACTGTAAGTTTGTGCAGTAAAGAAACCTTTTTTTTAGAAAATGTTTTGTGTGTTGATTTGATTGCCTGTTACTGTTCAACTGTGTTAGTGTGTGCAGCGCACCTTTAATGGTCCTCCTGACCTAACAACTTCACATCACATCAAATTCAACATGGAATAGTGATGTAAATACAACATTTAGGTTGACCAATTTCCATCATGAAAATTGAAGTCAAACTAAATGGTGCATTTACATTACTATGATGGCTTTCAAACTAACCTATTTTACTGTTAAGTAAGTAAAGTATCCTTTATTGTCAATAGTATGTTAATAGATTTCAATAGTATGTTACCGTCATACTATTATAACAAATTCTAGTTCCACGATGACATAAACAAGATCACAAATCACATTTTGAATTCTCAAACAATGTGATTGTGAATAATTGCAGAGCTGCCAAGTTTCACCGAGCATTTCCGTATTTGGGTGGCTGAAAATCAGTATTTTGTTGGGGAAATTGGTATTTCTCACATAAATGCAATTCTGCACATAAACTGGATTTATGAAATTCAGTATTTTGCATGCAACCTCATGTAGTCTCAAATATCAGTATGGAATACTGAAAATCAGTACTACTGAATTGTGAAACAAATTTTGAAATGTGAATTTATAATTATTGATTTTTGATTCAATCATATCTCTATAATTATTAAACTCTGATCTTGGATGTGCATGGATGTGTGTGTGTGTGTGTGTGTGTGTATATAATTATTCGAAAAAATGACGCCCTAACAGTAAAATATTTTACATATTCCGGAAGAGATTAATCCTGTGGACTTCGAAATTGTCTTACCTGAAAAATTCATGCTTTATTTCTCGACTTATAAATCAAAATGTTCAAAAATCTGAAAGAACTTAGAAAAGAATGGCTTCCTTTGGCTGATGACGTGATGACATCACAATAGATCTGCTTCACGCGGCCTGCGCTATGATCCACGCGCTACGAATGACGTCACCCCCCCGACCACTCTCCCCCCCGTACTCAGGCACTGGAGCCTGAAGCCTGCAGCCAGGAGCATCGGGAACCACCCTCCCCTGTGATGACCCCTCCCCCCCCCCGGGCTCTAGATTGAAGCCGTTGAACACGCAGTCCTTTCGTTGATGCATGCCCCGCTGCCCACTCCCTGCTCCACACTCCCCGCTCCCTTCCACCTCTCCCCACCTCCTCCTCTCCCCCTCATCCTCTCCCCCCTCCTCTCCCCCCTCCTCCTCCTCCTGCTCTCCCCCTCCTTTCTCTGCCTCTCTCTCTCGTTCTCTCTCTCTCTCTCTCTCTCTCGTTCTCTCTCTCCCTCTCTCCCTCTCTCTGCCCCTCTCTCTTTGCCTCTCTCTCTTTGCCTCTCTCTGCCCCTCGCTCTCTCTTTCCCTCCCCCTCTCTCTCTGCCCCCCTCTCTCTATTTCTGCCCCTCTCTCTCTCTCTCTGCCCCTCACTCTCTGCCCCTCTCACTCTCTCTCTCTGCCCCCCCCTCTCTCTCTCTGCCCCTCAGTGTCTCTGTCCCACTCTCGGTGTCTCTGTCCCACTCTCGGTGTCTCTGCCCCTCTCTCGGTGTCTCTGCCCCTCTCTCGGTGTCTCTGCCCCTCTCTCGGTGTCTCTGCCCCTCTCTCGGTGTCTCTGCCCCTCTCTCGGTGTCTCTGCCCCTCTCTCGGTGTCTCTGCCCCTCTCTCGGTGTCTCTGCCCCTCTCTCGGTGTCTCTGCCCCTCTCTCGGTGTCTCTGCCCCCTCTCTCTACCATCCCCCCCTCCCTCTCCCTCTCTAGATGCGCCTGTGAGTTGGGTGCTAAGCATGATTGGATAGGAGCAAATGAATAATATTAATATATCAAGTCTGATCTTGGATGTGTGTGTTCACGTGTGTGTTTGTTCGTGTGTGTGTTTGTTTGTGAATAATCACATCTTCTCGAAAAAATTATGCGCTAACGGTAATTTTTTTTACATATTCACATAGAGATTTTTCCCCTGGAGTCCAAAATCGCCTTATCTGAAAAATGCATGCTTTATTTCTCATTATTAATGAAAACCTTCAAAAATCTGACAAACTGTGAAGTCTGCACCGTCTTGCTCACGCTGTATACGTCATCACCCCTCCCACCCCTCCCTCCTCTTTTGATTGATGCTCGTTCCCCACTGCTCCTTTCCCCCTCTCCTCTCCCATCCCCTTCTACAGACCCCCCTCATCTCCCCTTCCTCCTCTGCTCCTCTCCCTCCCTCCTCTGCTCCTCTCCCTCCCTCCTCTCCCCTCTCCCTCCCTCCTCTTCTCCCCCCTTCCTCTCTCCTCTCTCCCCTCCCGTCCTCCCCCCAGCTCTCCCCCCCTCCTCTCCCTCCCCCCCCACTCACCACGCCAGCAGCATCCCAGGGTGCACAAGTAACCATGCCAGCAGCGCCCCGAGAAGCAGCAGCGGGTCGCCCCAAGGAGCCGCTCAAGCGGCCGGTTGGTCAAGGCGGATAGTGGCGCTCGCACTCCGACCTCAGCTACCGCTTCTCCCAAGCCTGCTACGGGTTTGGACAGTTTCTTCGAGCACTGCGGACTCGAGCCCGTGGTGATCTAGAACATGGCCAGGGAGAAGTTTGCTGCCGATGCCGCCTTCGAAAGCCTTGCCCTCAAGTTTTGTAGCGTGAAGCTGCCCAGACTCGGAGAGCAAGCCGTCCCAGCACAGCAGCAGCGATAGCGGCAATGAGCCGCTCTGGGGGTAGACAAGCCTCTGCCCTCTAGGTTATCAAGTGCAACACCAGGGTCATCCAGTGTCTATATGGCTGCAAGAGGGCTAAGGAGCCCAAAGGTAATGCTCCCTCTGTCCTGGTGTAGAATAAAAAAATATTGTGCCCCAATTCTTTTTTTCACTCTGGATTTTTTTTTCTCCTGAAAAAAAGGGGGGTGCGACTGCACCCATCGCACCCCCCTTCGGACGGCCATGATAGCTATAAAGTGAGAGGAAAAATGGTTAATGGAGATGTGTGGGGGATTTACACAGAGTAGGAGGGCCTTGAACATTTTGCCGTGGGTGGTGATGGAGGCAGATAGGATAGTGGTTTTTGAGTCTTTTAGATAGGCAGATGGAAGTGCAGGAATAAATGGATATGGATCACGTATAGATCAGTTTAACTTCTCACCATGTTCGGCACAAGCATGCATAATGGGCCAAATATTATGTGCTGTACTGTTCTATGTTCTATGTAAACAATCTTTTAATTATCTGGAAATTGTTAGATTCAGGGAATATTCCTTAAGATTTGAAATAAGCAAACATAAGACCGAAAGCATTAAACCACAGAACAGTTAGTCAGTGTCATTGAATTTTACAGGTTGCCATTAAAAAGATTACAGCAGGATATTTGGAAAAAAATATGGTAATCAGGCAAGGTCAACATGATTTTGTGAAAGGGAAGTTATTTTTAACCAATATATTGGAGATTTTGGAAGAAGTATAGTATAGTCGATGAAGAGAAACAGTTAGAAGTATTATACTTAGTTTTGCAGAAAGGATTTGGCAAGGTGCTACATCAAAGATTATTGCAGAAAATAGAACTTCAGTAAAAGCTCAAAGGTAACCTAATAGTGTGAATTGAATATTGGCTAGTGATCTGAATACAGACAATCAACATAAATAGGTCTGGTCCAGCTTGACAAGTTGTTTGCCACAAATACCAATACTGGGATCTCATCTTTTTACAATCTGCATTAATTACGTTGTTGAAGGCACCAAAGATGCAGTTGCTAAATTTGCTGATGACACAAAGATACGTAAGAAAGCAAGTTATGAAGATGGCAAAAGGAGGCTCCAAAGGAATATAAAGCGAGTTGGCAAAGGTCTGACAAATGGATTACAGTGTCAGAAAATGTAGAATTATCCAGAAAAATAAGAATGAAGCATATTATGTTAATTTTAAGAGATTACTTTGTCAGTACCAAAACATGGCAACACTTGTGTGCTGCCCAGGTGAGGTCTGCTACATGATTTTACCGGGTTGTATGCAACACAAAGGATTTCACCGTACCTAGATACATGTGACAATAAAGTATCATTGAATTGCAGAGCTCCAAATTGCAAAGAGATATAGGTGTCATACTGCACAATTCAGCAAAGGCCAATGTGCAGATGCGGCAAATAATTAAATAAGCAAAAACGATCATGAGTATGTTTTATGGTGCCGATATTCTTATTCAAAGAAGAATGGTATTGACTTGGAAGCAGTTCAAAGAAGATTTGCTCAGTCTAAGCAACAATCTCCTAGAGACAATCAATGCGTCAAACAGAATCTGTGGGTAGAAAGAAATGAATGGTTGATGCTTTAGGTCAAAACCCTGCAACAAGATTTCCAGGTATACTGGACTGATACTTAACATGAACAACTAGTTTTATGGGGGAAAGACTAGGTAGGTTAGGCTTTTTACCACTGGAGTTTAAAAAGATTAGACTGAATGGCTTACACCTGCTCCAAATTAAATTGTGCAGCCATGCATATTTAAACAATTAAATAAGTTTAAACTGACTGATTTAAATCAAATCAAAATAACATACCTCTATATCCAGCCATCTAAACAGGCTTGCCCATTTTTAAGTGAAAGATTTAGGCCAATGAAATTAAAATCTTAATGAAATGAGAAAGGATCCTCCCAGTTTAACATACTGTACTAACCACCATTATGTTTAGTTTTCATTTATCTATTTTTCTCTCCTTGTGGTTATAAATCAAGATAACAAGAAGCATGACAAGAAGCAAAAAAGAGAACATTTAATCTCCATGTTTCCTTCAGGTGAGCATCGATTGTTGAGATGATGAAAATCTATTCTGATCGTGACTGGTCCTTTTTAGAAACAATGCAGTCTGCAAAATAAGTTATTGAACCATTAATGGCATAATACCAAACCTTATTTATTTTGTTCTTCCATATTTATTAATGAATAAAGAGCTACTTTTATAAGCACAGGAGAGGTCCAGTTATCTTGATTGGTAACTTACCTGAATTGGTGTAGAAAGTTATTTCTACTTATGATGAAACAAAAATTACTACAATATTCTAATTTGCTTTCAAGATTATTCTTGTTAAAATCACTTTCTTCTTGAGATTGCTTTCCAAGTGTTTCAAATACAATTTCATTCCTGATGTAATCCAACTTTTCTTTAATCAAAATTGGCTTGGGGTTTATCAAGATTTGTTGTTTTTATATAATTTAATATATTTATAAAAAATAAAGTAGTGATTATAAAATAATTAAATGAAAGCTTGCTTACATAGAAAGTAGAACATGGACACACAGCAGTAACAGGCCCTTTAGCCCACCTTGTCTGTACCAGCCATGATGCCAATTTAGACTGCATGCGGTCTGTATCCCTCAATTTTCTGCCTGTTTATGTGTCTGTCTAAATGCGATGGTGAAGGTGAGCAGGAACGGTGGTGAGGAGTGCTTACCATGCAACAAAGTATTGCCCCCTAAAGGGCGAGGCCAGCATCTCACATGATAATCCCATTAAAGGACATTAAACGTTCAGCACCCTGCAGGTCCCCTCGTGGATCAGACCTGAGAACCTCTTGATCATGCAGGGTTTGATGATGCCCTGCATTTTATCAGTGTAGCCGGCACTATGCTCATCCCCCAAAGACCAGAGACCAGAGAGGAGAGAGGCGGCGATGATGGACGTGAGGAGCAAAGCCGGCAGGAGGGTAAACCGGGGTCTGACGTCCCTCAAGGTCAGCTGCGGGAGATGCCCGTCATGGCTCAAAAGTGGTCGAGCAAAGAGAGTGACTTCAGTTTGCTGGACGATCTACACATCCAAGGAAGGCAATGACTGGAGGCCCTGCAGCAGCCTGGGGTTTGCCTGGATCAGGCACCGCTCATATGACCTGGAGCGAGGACTTGACTTCGAAAATGGCACAAAAACTTGGCACCTCTTGCATGTGGTCTCACAGGACTATTTCTGTTCACTTTTCTAATTGGGGATAGTGCCTAGGGATGGCACAACATTACTGAAATATATGCAAAAAATGAATTTCGCAATGCGTTTGCACATGTAACAATAAAGCACCATTGACCATTGAGGACAATGCTGTGGCTTCACTCAGCTTGTTCTTTGAGAAAGCCAATGTAAACTTATTGGGACAAACAGCCTCTATTAGAACTGTCTACACTATGATTCTTTCATCTATCCACTGTAAGTCAGAACAGACAGTAAACAGAGCACACAGAACAGACATTATTGGCTTTTACATCCACACTCTTGTCCTGACATTGATCTACAGCTTAAAGAGGCTGTCCCACTTGGGCAACCTAATTGGCGAGTTTAGAAGAGTTTGAAAAAATGACATCTTGAAGACCTCCTTCGACTGTGTAGAAGACCTCCTTTGACCTCCTTCGACTATGTTGAAGACCAGCTTCGACTAGCTACGCCTAACCGGGGAAATTGGACACCGAATAGTGGAGAGTGAAGACGACCTCCTTCGATCTCCTTTCGACTTTGATGAAGACTATCTATGACTACCCTCTAGTACCTATGACTAACATGCCGACCTACTATGACCTACTATGACTAAACCTACAAGTAAAAAAGTATTGATTTTTTTCATGGCGACCTTTTTTTACTCGCGGGCATTTTTTTACATATTGGAAAACACTGAGGCCTCGAGTATGTGGTGACCACTCTCGACCATGAAGGAGAGTTACGAAGACCTCCTATGACCTCGTGTCAACCATGCTGTGAGTATGAGTCGAGGGCAATCTTGCCAGAACTCGCGGATTAGTCGCCTAAGTGGGACTGGCCCTTAACATTAGTCTTGGTCGAGATACTTGCACTTTCAAAATTTCTGTCCTTGTAGTTTTCTTTGCTGACTCTGATTTGTGGGATCAACATCATTTATCTCCCACATGTTCCTGATAAATATGGTTACAATGTTCTTATTGCCTTCCCTTCATGCCACAATTTCTATTTTGGGTCTCCATGTGGGCTAGGGACAAATGTGCTTCCTTATTCTAGGACTAACAGCCTTCTCAATCGCATCCAGAGCCTTTTTTTCTAAAATCATGTTAAAATTGTAATATTAATCCTGGAGCCATATTCCACTAAGATCTTGGTTCCAAAATCTCCCCCAAATACATTCACCCACTCTGCTGCTACCCATACCCTCTCCTCACCTTCCCTGCCTTTGACTGTAGTCAGCCAGGAATCATTCCCCAGGGCTCCTGACTGTGACTAACCAATGCCAGCTTCTCTCTGTCAATTTTTTTAATTTAATCTTTGTGTGAAGCCACAGATTCTCAAAAAGAAATTTATTCAAGGGAGGCTCCACACACTGAGATCTCCAGGGATTTCAGTCCCGTGTCCATTCAGAGGTCGCTAACCATTTGTCTGGCCCTATGTATCTTTTCTACATCCCGTTCTGCACAACCGACCGACTAGCCCAGATAAAACTCAAACTCATTTTATGAGAATGTAGTCAGCCTGCTGGGCGATAAGATATGGATGTGCGAGTGAAAGGAATAATGGCTTGGCAAATAAATTTCTTGAGATAAGTGCTGGACAGAATTTAAATAAATGGATGTCAGTGAGCTGAATTTTCTATGTATGCGAATTAGTCTTGAAAAGGTTAAAGTTGTTAACTTCAGCTTGTTTATGACATACTTTACTAAGTAATTACGCAAAAGACCATTAAGTGTTTTGTTCCTTGACAATCTGTAAAAGGAGACACATTAATTAGCTTTTACTTTTCGGTTGATTAACACACAGAGTTTAATAAAACACTCCTCATGCATACACATTGGATTCTAGTCTTTAAACATGGATAATCCTGTTAGCATTTTGAGTAAAAACAAGAGCATCGCTGTAAAGTATTAATAATTGGCATTGGTTTGTTCACAAACAAAAATGTACAGGGCTTGTGGTGAGATTTTAAGAGCCATAGAAAGTGCTGTTTGCAATATTTCCAAATGGCTTACTGAACACCAGGAAGAAAAACTCATTACACAATCTATCCAAAAATCATTTAATCACGCATCATATACTTTATATGTTAGTATAAGTATATATACATCGGCAGTATTTACAATGATTTTTTTTTCTTTTCATAAGTTCATAAGTTCAGGAGTGATAGGAGCAGAATTAGGCCAATCGGCCCATCAAGCGTACACCTTTCAATCATGGCCGATCTATCTCTCCCTCCTAACCCCATTCTCCTGCCTTCTCATAACCCCTGACACCCATACTAATGAAACTATTTTCCTTACTATTGTTTTTTTTTACTTCTGTATTAAATCTTAGTTATTTATAATTATTCAGGAATAATGCTAAAGTCACTCTGTATGCTTGTGATGTCCAATCTAAGGATCACATGTGAATGGGTTTAAAGCGAGACTGGAAAAATGTAAAGGGGGTCTGAAAGGTGAGCTGTTTCCCATAGAGTATGGTGCGTATAGGCAAGAAGTTGCCAGAGGAAGTGAGAGGGGTGGGTACAATTGCAGTATTCCAAAGACATTTGGACAGGAGCATGGTTTAAAGGGATCATTAAATGCAGGCAAATAGGTCAAACTCAGGAAGATAAAATTGGTAGGCATCTTCAAGTAGGGCTAAAAAGGCCTGTTTCAAGGCTGTGTAACTATCTTTGCAATAGGTTAAATGATTGGGCAAAGATTAATAAAGGAAATGTGAAATTGGCCATATGTGAAATGTGAAATTAGAGTTATAGAGTAAGCGTCATTGGCCCAACTTCCCCATGCTGACCAAGCTGCCCAACTACACTAGGCCCACCTGCCCACATATTGCCCATATCCCACTAAACCTTTTCCTATTTATTAGGTCGATTTATTAGATAAGAAAAATAAAGATGAAGCACATTATTATTTCATGATTTGCACAGGTGCCAGAGGTTATGGGGAGAAGGTAGGAGAACAAGGTAAGGAGGGAGAGATAGATCAGCCATGATTGAATGGTGGAATAGACTTGACAATAGACAATAGGTGCAGGAGTAGGCTATTCGTCCCTTCGAGACAGCACCACCATTCGATGTGATCATGGCTGATCATCCCCAGTCAGTACCCCGTTCCTGCCTTCTCCCCATATGCACTGACTCTATCTTTAAGAGCCCTATCTAGCTCTCTCTTGAAAGTATTAAGAATTCCAGACTCACAACTCCCAATGTGAAAAATTGTTTCCTCATCTCCGTTCTATATGGATTACCCCTTATTAGAATCATAGAAAATAGGTTATTTCGGCCCTTCGAACCTGCACCGCCATTCAATATGATCAATATGGTACTAAAAGATTTCCACCTTATCCTTAAACTGTGACCCCTTGTTCTGGAGTCCCCCAACATTGGGAACAA
Organism: Okamejei kenojei; assembly: GCA_035221665.1. NCBI lineage: Eukaryota > Metazoa > Chordata > Chondrichthyes > Rajiformes > Rajidae > Okamejei > Okamejei kenojei. The sequence continues at coordinate 86,942,570 of CM069135.1, forward strand.
TCTTCCTGCATCTAGCCTGTCCAACCCCTTAAGAATTATGTAAATCTCTATAAGATCCCCCCTCAATCTCCTAAATTCCAGCAAGTACAAGCCGAGTCTATCCAGTCTTTCTTCATATGGAAGTCCTGCCATCCAGGAATCAGTCTGGTGAACCTTCTCTTTACTCCCTCTATGGCAAGAATGTATTTCCTCAGATTAGGAGACCAAAACTGTATGCAATACTCCAGGTGTGGCCTCACCAAGACCCTGTACAACTGTAGTGGAACCTCCCTGCTCTTGTACTCAAATCCTTTTGCTATGAATGCCAACATACCATTCTCTTTCTTCACAGCCTGCTGCACCTGCATGCCTACATTCAATGACTGGTGTACCATGACACCCAGGTCTCGCTGCATCTCCCCTTTTCCTAATCGGCCACCATTCAGATAATAGTCTACCCTCCTGTTTTTGCTGCCAAAGTGGATAACCTCACATTTATCCACATTATACTGCATCTGCCATGCATTTTTGCCCACTCACCCAACCTATCCAAGTCACCTTGCAGCCTCCTAGCATCCTCCTCACAGCTAACACTGCCCCCCAGCTTCGTGTCATCCACAAACTTGGAGATGTTGCATTCAATTCCCTCATCCAGATTATTGATATATATTGTAAATAGCTGGGGTCCCAGCACTGAGCCTTGCGGTAATTCTTAAACTGTGGCCCCTGGTTCTGGACTACCCCAACATTGGGAACATATTTCCTGCCTCTAGCGTGTCCCACTCCTTAAATAATCTTATATGTTTCAATAAGATCCCCTCCATTCTAAATTCCAGAGTTACAAGCCCAGCCGCTTCATACTTTCAGCATATGACAGTCCCACCTACCCCGTTCCTGCCTTCTCCCCATATCCCCAGACTCCGCTATTTTTAAGACCCCTATCTAGCTCTCACTTGAAAGCATCCAGAGAACCTGCCTCCACCGCCCTCTGAGGCAGAGAATTCCACACACTCACCACTCTCTCTGAGAAAAAGTGTTTCCTCATCTCCGTTCTAAATGGCTTACCCCTTATTCATAAACTGCTGCCCCTGCTTCTGGACTCCCCCAACATCGGGAACATGTTTCCTGCCTCTAACGTGTCCAAACCCTTAACAATCTTATATGTTTCAACAAGATCCCCTCTAGAGCTCCAGAGTGTACAAGCCCAGCCTCTCCATTCTCTCAGCATATGACAGTCCCGCCATCCCGGGAATTAACCTTGTAAACCTGCACTGCACTCCCTCAATAGCAAGAACGTCCTTCCTCGAATTAGGGGACCAAAACTGCACACAATACTCCAGGTGTGGTCTCACTAGGGCCCTGTACAACTGTAGAAGGACCTCTTTGCTCCTATACCCAACTCCTCTTGCTATGAAGACCAACATGCCATCCGCTTTCTTCACTGCCTGCTGTACCTGCATGTTTACTTTCATTGACTGATGAACAAGGTCCCCCAGATCCCATTGTACTTCCCCTTTTCACAACTTGACACCATTTAGATAATAATCTGCCTTCCTGTTTTTCTAATGTGGATAATCTAACATTTATCCACATTAAACTGCATCTGCCCACTCACCCAACCTGTCCAAGTCACCCTGCATTCTCATAGCATCCTCCTCACAGTTCACACTGCCACCCAGCTTTGTGTCATGTGCAAATTTGCTAATGTTATTTTGAATCCCTTCATCTAAACCATTTATGTATATTGTAAATAGCTGTGGTCCAAGCACTGAGCCTTGCGGTATCCCACTAGTCACTGCCTGCCATTCTGAAAGGGACCTGTTAATCCCTCTCTTTGTTTCCTGTCTGTCAACCAATTTTCTATCCATGTAAGCACTCTACCCCCAATACCATGTGCACTAATTTTGCCCACTAATTTCCTATGTGGAACCTTATCAAATGCTTTCTGAAAGTCCAGGTACACTACATCCACTGCTCTAACTTGTCCATTTTCCTAGTTACATCCTCAAAAAATTCCAGAAGATTAGTCAAGCATTCATAAATCCATGCGGACTAGGACTGTTACCGCTATCCAAATGTGCCGCCATTTCATCTTTTATGATTGACTCCAGCATCTTCCCCACCACCGATCAGGCTAACTGATCTATAATTCCTTGTTTTCTCTCTCCCACCCTTCTTAAAAAGTGGGATAACATTAGCTACCCTCCAATCCACAGGAACATTGGAAAATGATCACCAATGCGTCCACGATTTCTAGAGCCACTTCCTTAAGTACCCTGGAATTGCAGACCATCAGGCCTTGGGGATTTACCAGCCTTCAGTCCCATCAGTCTACCCCCCCCCCAAAACAAAAAAAACCCCCCCCCCCACCATTTCCTTCCTAATGTGGATTTCCCCTCAGTTCCTCCGTCACCCCAGATCCTCTGGCCACTAATACATCAGGAAGATTGTTTGTGTCCTCCTTAGTGAAGACAGATCCAAAGTATCTGTTGAACTCATCTGCCATATCCTTGTTCCCTATAATTTTTTCCTCTTCTCACATACCTAAAGAAGCTTTTACTATCCGCCTTTATATACTTGACTAGCTTACCTTCGAACATCATCTTTTCTTCCCGCATTGCCTTTTTAGTTATCTTGATGCGCTGAATGGCCTTATTCTACTATTACTTATGACCTTATTATTATTTAAGTAGTTGAGATTGCAAAATTCTGAGACGTTGAGGGATTCAATTGTCCCTTATAATTTACAATAGGCTAGCATACAAATACAGTGAGTAATGAGGAGTTCTAGCAGAATCTTATTGTTGTTGAAAGTAGGGAGTTACCCTTCAGTTATGTAAGATGTTGGTATGATCACAGCAGGAGAACTGTTTTGGTTTCCTGGAAAGGCCAGGTTGCCTGATCAGGAAAGATTGGATTTATTAAATTTGTGTCGAGTTTCGGAAGCTAGGAGATCTGATTCAAATATGTGAGATCCCAAGATATTGACAGTGTGATTGCAGAGAGGATGTTTTCTTTTGTTGGAGAATTTAGAAAAAAAGGACTATTGATTAAAAATGATAGGGTTCACTTTGTTGACAGAGCTGAAGCCAAGTATTCTCTCTCAGAGGGATAACAACTCTTTGGAATTCTCTTTTTTAAATCTTTTGAATATTTCTCAGGCAACCATAGAGAGATTCTTGATGAAAACTTATGGGCCTGTCCCACCGGCGATTTTTTAGGCGATGCCAGTGACTAGGACAATGGAATTCACCAAAGCCAGCGTCGGCGACAACCTACGTCACCTAGCGACAACCTACGTTAACCTGGCGACCACCTACGACAGCACCTACGACAACCAACGACAGCCCAAATTGTCGCCACTGTTGCCGAAAAATGTTCAACATGTTGAAAATTTTTCGTTATTCGCCTGTAGTCGCCTAAAAAAATCACATAAGTGGGACAGGTCCATAACTATACATAAATGGGAACCTAAGTTCAGACCTAAGTTCAGATTACAATTAGGTCAGTTTTAGTATATGGCTGAGCTGGCAAGATTGGTTTACTACAGCTAATCAGTTTGCTCATATGCTTTTGGTGTGGTAGTGAAACATTATAAAAATAAATTAGAGAAATCAACTCTGATAAAATGAGGACAAATTTGTTAGCACCTTTTTCTCACTCTTCTTCAGGAATTTAGTTTGGTACGGCATAGCAGTAGGAAATAATGTAAGCGTGGAGCTGTTAAGGTTCGATTCACTTGCCTAGACCTTATCGTTGCCAGACTCTAGAATCATGCAACTGCTTCACACGTCAGCTCTCTTACCTTTGGCCAAAGGATTGTGGATTGGAATCACAAGAGAGAAGATTGTATGTTTAAATCCGCAAGAGCAGCTTGCGGTCTTAATAAAGACAGGCATGCCAGCCCTGAATGGGGCAATCAAGGAGATAGCAGGTTTCATATGAAGAATGAAGCAGAAACGTTCTCTGCTTTTTCTGTATGTATTTGGAAGATCCCATTCTACGATAGCAATAAGTTCATGTCACCTTGGCTCGCTCACTCATAGATCCGTTGACGCTATTAAAACCAAAATAACTTTCCATTCAACTCAGTGCTCCTTGAGTAGATTTGTTAGGCACAAAATGATGGCAAGGTTTTTCTAAAAATTTACAAAGACTGCATTACAAATCAACTTATTCCACACAATAATTGAAATCCAGTGTATGCGCGGGAAATCTGAAATGAAAGCATAAAATGCTGGAAACACTCCATAAGTCGGGCAGCTTCTGTGGAAAGAGAAACAGAGTTAATGATTCAGTAAAATAGAGGCACTTCTAGCAAAGTCACTGCTTCAGTGCCAGTCCCTGGGCTCTTTCCTGACCTCAAGTGCAGTCTGTGTGAAGTTTGCACATTCTGCTGGTTTCTTGCAGATGCTCCTGTTTCCTTTCACATTTCAAAGACATGCAGGTTAATTAGCCGCTATAAATTTGCTTGGGTGTGTAGAGCAAAGGTAGAATCTGGAGTGAGTCAATGAGAATGCGGGTAGAATAAAAACAAAGATTAATGCAGGATTAGAATAAATGGATGGTTGATGTGGAGTCAGTGAGCGAACGGCCCTATCCCATGCTGCATCATTCTATTACCATTATAGATCAAAGCCACTTCAGTAGAAAAGGGAAAGGCAGAATGTAAATTTGTTTTATGCCACAGAAAAGGGGAAGAATGAATGGGGAGGGCAAAGAAAATATATCTTATGGAGTAAGGTCAGGATATCCCAGCGCTTTCATGTTTCTGCAACTCGCTGGTGAATAGATTGACGATGACAGATAGTGAGAGAGAGAAGGAAAACAGACAAAAGGGCATGTTCAAGCTGTGAAATGCAGGTCAGAACTATTCTTAAGCCTTAAACTAGGAAGAGAATTGTGAGAATAGCCAACAGATCAGCCAGCATCTATGAGGAGAGAAAACAAAACTGAATTAATGTTATTAAATTAGTTTAGTTTAATTTAGAGATACAGCGCATAAACAGGCCATTTGGACCACCGAGTCCGCACCGACCAGCGATCCCCGCACATTAACTTTACTGTACATACACTAGGGACAATTTTACAGTTATACATTCATACCAAGCCCATTAACTTACAAACTTGTACATCTTTGGAGTGTGGGAGGAAACCAGTGATCTCGGAGAAAACCCACGCAGGTCACGGGGAGAACGTCAAACTCCATACAGACATCACCCGGGTCTCTGGCACTATAGGACAGTTGCTCTACTGCTACACCACCCTGCTGCCCATCTATGCCACCGTGCCACTCATCACTTATAGCAGAACTGGTCTTTTTTTACATAAGTAACTTTAATGAAATTGTTGAATTCAGCATTGAGATCTGAAGGTTGCAAATATATTTGGACTGAAGTTGGGGTGTTATTCCTCAAGTTTACTTAAACAGTTTTGGAACAGTACAGGAAATCAGAGACTGATTTGTCAGAGTGGGATAGAAAATTAAAGTGGAAGGTAATAGTAAGATTAAACGAAAACTTACCAGTTTGAAGTTTGATCTTGATATTATGAGGAGTTACGTTGGTGATTACGTGAAGAACCCCGTTCAGGCTGCATATGCGTCAATCTTCAAAGCAGCGGTATGAAATCACAAATAACAATCACCAAAGTGACATAGTAAGATGCGTGACTCGAGAACTACCAGATGATCTTTATGAGAGAGGGTTGGGCGTGGCGGGCACGTAATCACCAACGTTACTCCTCATAAAATCAAGATCAAACTTCAAACTGGTAAGTTCTCATTTAATCTTACTATTTTACTTCGGAGTCACATGAGTGATTCCGTGAAGAGTTCAAAGCTTTGTGATTTCATGCCGCAGATTGAAATCTCGGCGTCTCACTGCATCGATTGACTCAGGATGAGTGAATAATCAAAATGCATTAAGCATGATATTGATTCAAATGTATTAAATGGTTTACGTTAATAAAGAATCAATAGCAACCCCTGTAACTCAGGGGAGGCTAAAGTGGACGCCAAAAAGAGATTGATGGCAAAACCCGGGTCAGTAACCGCCTATGGGAATTTAAAAAAAAAAAAAATCAATTTAGGTTGACCATCCTGTGGTCGCGAGGATATGGTCGATGGGCATGTCCATTGCCCTGGCCGCTGACGTTGATGCTGACCTAGTGGAATGAGATATACAATCGTCAGTGTTAATACCTGCATAATCCAGAACCTACTGCAGCCACCTTGAAATAGTTCTGAACCGACCTTCCTTTGTGTAGTTGTTTGTTGATTAATAAACATTGCTGATTCCACACTTCTTAGGATTCTGATGGCCTTGATATAATTTAGCAAGCCTGCCCTCCCACATGGACGTGAGACCGTGGGATATCCGAAAAAGATCTTAAATCATGCCACCCCTGGTCTGCTCTGCCTGTGTAGATCAGAATGTAAAATGTAATGGAACCTGCAGCCAATTCCATCCTATCTAGCCACAGCATTTGCAATGTTTGCCTTCGTTGTGCTGATATTAGTGTCATAACTAAGGATGTAGCTGGAACCCCTTGGTGAAGTAATGTTAACACATTTTCAATAACCAACTGCATATTAGTTAAAACAAATGTAGGTCCCTTGCAGTCAGAAACGGGTGACATAAATAATTTGCCGGAAATTGCAGGGGATCGCGGGTCAAATGAAATGGAGGAAATGAGTGAAATCCAGGTTAGCCGGAAAGTGGTGTTAGGTAAATTGAATGGATTAAAGGCCGATAAATCCCCAGGGCCAGATAGGCTGCATCCCAGGGTACTTAAGGAAGTAGCCCCAGAAATAGCAGATGCCTTAATGATAATTTTTCAAAACTCTTTAGATTCTGGAGTAGTTCCTGAGGATTGGAGGGTAGCTAATGTAACCCCACTTTTTTTAAAAAAGGGGGGAGAGAGAAAAAGGGGAATTACAGACCAGTTAGTCTAACATCGGTAGTGGGGAAACTGCTAGAGTCAATTATTAAAGATGGGATAACAGCGCATTTGGAAAGTGTGAAATCATTGGACAAAGTCAGCATGGATTTACGAAGGGTAAATCATGTCTAACGAATCTTATTGAATTTTTTTGAGGATGTAACTAGTAGAGTGGATAAGGGAGAAGCAGTGGATGTGTTATATCTGGACTTTCAGAAGGCTTTCGACAAGGTCCCACACAAGAGATTGGTATACAAACTTAAAGCACACGGTATTGGTGGTTCAGTATTGATGTGGATAGAGAACTGGCTGCAGACAGGAAGCAAAGAGTAGGAGTGAACGGGTCCTTTTCAGGATGGCAGACAGCGACTAGTGGGTTGCCGCAAGGCTCAGTGCTGGGACCCCAGCTATTTACAATATACATTTATAATGATTTGGACGATGGGAATTAAATGCAACATCTCGAAGTTTGCGGATGACACGAAGCTGGGGGGCAGTATTAACTGTGAGGAGGATGCTAGGAGGCTGCAAGATGACTTGGATAGACTGGGTGAGTGGGCAAAATGCATGGCAGATGAAGTATAATGTGGATAAATGTGAGGTTATCCACTTTGGTGGCAAAAAAACAGGAAGGTAGACTATTATTTTGAATGGTGACCGATTAGGAAAAGGGGAGATGCAGCGAGACCTGGGTGTCATGGTACACCAGTACATTGAAAGTAGGCATTGCAGGGGGTGCAGCAGGCTGTGAAGAAAGCGAATGATATGTATGGCAATTCCTCATAGCAAAAGGATTTGAGTACAAGACAGGGAAGTTCTACTGCAGTATGCTCCTTTCGGCGCCCAGGGTCTTGGTGAGCCACCACACCTGGAGTAATTGCGTACAGTTTTGGTCTCCTAAGCTGAGGAAAGACATTCTTGCCATAGAGGGAGTACAGCGAAGGTTCACCAGACTGATTCCTGGTATGGCAGGACTTCCATATGAGGAAAGACTGGATAGACTCGGCTTGTATTCGCTGGAATTTAGAAGATTGAGGGATGATCTCATAGAGACTTACAAAATTCTTAAGGGGTTGGACAAGCTAGATGCAGGAAGATTGATCCCGATGTTGGGTGTTGGGGGAAGTCCATGGGACAAGGGGTCACAGTTTAAAGATAAGGGGGAGGTCTTTTAGGACCGAGATGAGAAAATAGTTTTTCACTCAGAGAGTGGTGAATCTGTGGAATTCTCTGCCACAGAAGGTAGTTGAGGCCAGTTTGTTGGCCATATTTAAGAGGGAGTTGGATGTGGCCCTTGTGGCTGAAGGGATCAGAGGGTATGGAGAGAAGGCAGGTACAGGATATTGAGTTGGATGATCAGCCATGATCATATTGAATGGCGGTGCAGGCTCGAAGGGCCGAATGGCCTGCTCCTGCACCTAATTTATATGTTTCTATATTTCTATATTCTTGTAGTGGGAGAACTTGTGTCAAGATCTCTTTAACAACTCGATATCCGGGTTGAACCCGACAGAGTAGTTCCCGTTTGTTGCAGCTGTAGTGTCTCCATAACTGAATTATTGTCAAATACCATTTAAGAATGAACTGGAAGATGTCAGTAATCTGTACCATATTAATGTAACATTAACATTTAAACAAAATAACTTCCGATCCCCTCAATAGGAATGTACTGCTTTTTTGGGTGCTATCCCTGCACTCTGCAGTGAGCACATTCATGGCTTGATGTGACAACCTGAGCCATAGGTCAATCCATTCAAAATGTGTAAGTCAATAATTGTTTTATTATGAAAAGTTCGGTCTCCTGAACCACAGTTCGAACCAGCAAGTTTTTGTTTTTTGGAATAACCATATACCATTGTATTATTATGCCTGATGAAGCAGGCAATATGGCTGCTTAGCCAGTCCGACAGTACGAACCCAAGCGAGGTCTTGCTGACTGTTTTAAGACCAAGGTAATGAGGGAAAAATGTAGGAAGACATAAAAGATAATTCCTCCTTTTTTAGCGAGAATGTATTTCTCCACACTGTTGTGCCAGATACTTTTGCAATCAGTGAATAAACATGTACCAACATGTCGATATTTGATGTAGCATTGAACCATACTTTCATAATACTTTGAGATCCAATACCTATTCTGTGTTCTCATCGATCTGAACTGCATGATATACAAATGGCAAAGGAGATTAGGTAATTATTACAGGATACTTTTACTTGATTGCCATATGACTAACATATGTCATCATCGTAGAGTAGCAACTTGAAATTGAGCATGTGGAATATGTATATTCGCTCAATAGCCCCTTAACCATGGGGTGCATCTAGTGTATATATTTAGTTGATACCAACAATTGAAGAATTGGTAACTCATGCAAATCTCCAATACCTCCAACTAGAGAAGGTATTCGGAACTTCTCACCTTAGTATCCTTAGCATCAGTTTGTAATAACTGAATACGACCGACCAAACTACTGCAGCGAGTTCAAGTTCAAGTTCAAATGAGTTTCTTGTCATGTTCAGCAATGCTGAATACTGTTTTTTTCATCATTGTTACTGAGGTAGCTTCAGCTGTCAATAGCATAAGGTTGTTAACAATGGTCTACATGTCCTTTGAGAGGTTGCTACTTTGCACAATATCAGTTCCTTGATTTGCTCAGCTGAAAAACAGCTACTATATTCCCAATTACTCTTGATGAAATAAAAGTCAGTTTTATAACAGGTTGCTATTAACTCCAATCTCTTGCCACAGGGCGGAGTCATAGGCTAATTAATAATTAAAGGTAAATCCCAATAACCAACGAGCAGTTTATCCCATTCCGCAATGTTTTACTGTTATTAGTACAGTTATATTGTCTTTGATAGCCTCTGTAATGGGAATTGCATAGCATGGATCTTTGAGACCCTTGTGAATCTGTTGTTAGTCAGGAAAATAAGTTTTCATATTCGGAAAGTTCATATGCCCGACACTCTCCATTTTTCATAATAAACATGCCACTCCTGCCTTATTCCATGGGTGCTTTGCATGAGAACTTTGTCCCGATTTCTGAACCTTAACTAATCCTCATCTATGAAGGTGCTATCAAACAGTTCTCTACTAGATACTGCTGGCGCCTTTTTGTTCAGGGTGGTGCTGACACTCCTCCTGTTGTCGTGTGCCCTGCTGTAGCACTGCATGCAACAGTTGCTGCATTTGGGATAGCACTATCCAGCCCCGGTGAGGAATCATCCCCCGACTCAGTGGGCCTTGCTATCCAGCCCCGGTGGAGAATCATCTCCCAACTCCGTGGACGTAGCAGACTTATGGGTGAACTTGAGCAACCCTGTCCCAGGCGTTGCTGGCACCGCCTCTCATAGAGGCCGGCGCTTTTTGACATGAAACAGCCCTGTACCAGGCACTGCTGGCACGGCTCTCCGGTAGTCCAGCAATGTCACAAATGAAACAGCCCTGTACCAGGCGCTGCTGACACGGCTCTCCCGTAGGCCGGCAATGTCACAAATGAAACAGCCCTGCATCAGGCACTGCTGCCGTGGCTCTCCCATAGGCCGGCACTTTCATACATGAAACAGCCCTGTCAGGCGCTGCTGGCGCGGCCTGTCCCATAGGCCCGTGCTATTACAGCGTAGGCTCACTAAATCAAATTTTTAGTGTACAGCTTTACCTGTGAAGGGTTAAAGCAATTTTTAACCCTTCACAACAACTTGTGCTAAACAACAAGAATTTCATTGTCAGAGACATATGACAATAACTTTTTATGACTTAAACTTTAACATTAAGAAAAACACTATAACATACATTAAACTTTATTATTGAGAGAAAACCCTTGTAGCCCGACACACCCGAGTCAAAATAGGGCTGAGCGAGTCCTTTCTCACCAATTTTATTCCCTGCCTGGGGACCGACGTCTGTGAGACGCTGACTGCACTGTCAGCGACTCTGGCGTTATTTGCCATTCCACGGCATCCCTGCAGGCTGGAAGCCGCTGACTGCCTTGTTAGCGGCTCCTTATCTCACAACCTGATCTTTTATCCCGTTCCACGGTCGGACTGGGTTTCCCCACAGTCCATAACCGGTTCACTCGTCGGTCTGTGAAACTGGCAGGAAAACCTCTGTGAACAGAGGCTCCTGCTTGAAAAAAACCCTGGTAAGTAAAACAAACTTACCTTCTAGGTTTAACTTCCCGCCGGCCGGAGCACTGCCCTGCCAGTCTGGTGCTTGCGCCAATGCGGCTGATGTACTGACGCGCCTGCGGCCTGAACAGGGTTCTTCACGCAATCACTCATGTGGCTCCAAAGTAAAATTGAAAGCTCAGGGTTGCTCCTGTGGACTGGATGCAGATGTTCCCAGAGCAATCAGTTCAGTTTTGTTTATTTTCAGTTCAGCTTGGTTTATTGTCATGTGTACCGAGGTACAGTGAAAAGCTTTTGTTGCTTGCTATCCGGTCAGTGGAAAAAGACAATACATGATTACAATTGAGCCACCTATATGTATGTGGATACATGATAAGGGAATAAAGTTTAGTGCAAAGTAAAGCCAGAAACGCCCGATCAAGGTTAGTCCGAGGGTCACCAATGAGGTAGATAGTAGTTCAGGACTGCTCTCTGTCACACAATCTGCATATGGTTTTTCCATTGCAGAGGTGACAAGGGAATCACTGCTTCACCTGTAAGGATGGTTTATTTACACAAGAGATGCAAGAAACTGGGATATGCAGAAATCTTGAGCAAAAAGCAAAGTGCTGTAGGAACTAACAGGGTCAGGAAACATCTGTGGAAGGAATGAACAGGTGGCGTTTTGAGTTGGGGTCTTTTCTGACTAATGGAGTACATATCATGTAGAACGTAGAAACAATAAAGGAACGGGCCCTTTGACCCACAGTTTCAGTGCCGAACATATTAAACTAATGTCATCTGCCTGCAGATGATCCATATCCCTCCATTCCCTGCATATTCATATGCCTATCTAAATGCCACTGTCATATCTGAATCCACAAGCGTGTTCTAGGCACCTACCAACAACTTGACCCATACATCTCCTTTAAACATTGCCCCTCTTGCTTTAAAGGTATGTCATCTAGTCTTTGATATTTCCACTTAAGATAAAGATTCTAACTGCCTACCCTATCTATGGGTCTCATAATTTGATATATTTCAATCAGATCTCAACCTCCCATGTTCTAGAGAAAACAGTCCAATTTTGTCCAACCTTTCCTTGTGGATAAAACCTCCTAATCCTAGAAGCATTCAGATAAACCTCTTCTGCACCCTCTTCAATGCTTCCACATCCTTCCTGTAATGGAGCAACCACAACTCAATTCAATACTCCAAATGCACCCTAATCAAAGTCTTAGAAATTTGCATCATTACTTCCTGATTCTTATACTCAATGACCTGACCAATGAAGATAAATATACCATAGGCCTTCTTCACCACTCTATTTACTTGCATTACCACTTTCAAGGAGCTGTGGACCTGGATTCCAAGATCCCTCTGCACATTGATGCCGTTAAGGGCGCCATCAATGTATATCTTCTATCAATATATACATTGATGGCTTCGACCAGGGGTTTTAACCCTACCAGAGATATTCTCTTGCTGAATCCATCCCTCACCCACCCTCTATGCAACGTAATACAAAATTGTTTCTGAAAACCTGAAACTAATGGCCCTGTCTCACGGTGCGAGTTGACCCACGAGTGACCCCGAGTGACAGACTCGTGGTTGTGCACAAGATCCTAAGTTGATGTTCAAGTGTTTGAACCGAGTTCCCACGAGTATGGTATTTTGCCGTTCACTGCGATGTTCCAAGTTCGTCTCCTGAGTTAACCAAGTTTGTCTCCCGTTTACTCTTGAGCTGACAACGTCTCCTGAAAAGTGACACTGTTTCTAACGGGCCCTTCGGCCCACCAAGTCCGCGCCGACCAGCCTACACTAGCACCATCTACACAACGGGAGACAATTTACATTTTTAGTTACATTTACATTTACTAAAATTTTCATTTTTAGTTACATTTTTAGACAAGTTACAACCAAAGCCAATTAGTCTTCTTCAGAAAAAAATCAGATATTTGAAGAATTGTCGAAACGTCTCCTTCCATATATTCTAGCCAGGCCACTGAGTTCCTCCAACATTTGGGTTTTGAGTGAAATCGGTAGGATTGGTCTGATAGCCACCATAGGACTCGATGGGCCTCCGGAACAGGTCCCGTGTCATAAGGAAATATGACAGGATTCTGCGTTTCGGCCATGCGCCTGTTCACGCTGGATATCGGGGCCAGATCGCGCTTTCAAAGTTCATGTTAGAAAACGAGAGGGGACATTCCAGGTTAAACAACTGAGATGAAGCATTTGTAGTGAAGAAAGCTGCTGTTCTTTCACATCAGTTGCACATCAGATTGTTGGGAGACGGGAGCTCAGGGTTCGCCTCCTGAGCTGCTTTGGTTGCCCAGGCGTAAGTTGAGGTGGAGGGTGGTTTGGGGTGGGGGGGTGGTGACAGACAAGGCTCTTGGGTACTGGGATCATTCTCTGCGGGATGGTCTTAGTGCGGGAGACGTGTAGGAAAGGTGTTCTGACTGCAGGCAGACACTTTGGTAGTGATTGCCCACCAGTCTCAAAAGCCGCTGTGTCTCCCTGATAGCAGGGGGTAATCAAGCAGCACAATAGCCCCTCCCCCTCCACGCCAACACAAAGGGCAACGATCCCAAGGCTTTAGAGGCAGAAACAGCGGGCAGGCGACAATCACCCGCCATAACGCGAGAGATTATCATGCGCTATTGTAGGTCTCCTTTGCACGTTGGTGTTTCTGTATTTTTCCATCTCATCGTTGGCCCTGTCTGTCATTTTCCCCGTGATCTGCGTGGGTTTCTCAGAGATCTTTGGTTGTAGGTTAATTGGCTTGGTAAATGTAAAAAAATGTCCCTCGTGGGTGTAGGATACTGTTAATGGGCGGGGACCGTGTATATCTCAAACTCAACTAAATTAACTATATCCACGACACTACCGCAACAGTCCCGGGCAAGTGAAGGTGTCTTGCCATTTCCAACTAACTTCCACGAGGGAGGGGTCATTTGGACATTAAACTGACCTGAAAGATAGGACAAAAGCTGAGAAAAAGGGTTTGGGAAAAGCTCAGTGTAACCTGACGAGGCGTTGCACCTGTTGCACCTGTTGGGCAGTGGAACCCACCGATCGCAGCCCGGGATCAGGACGGAGACCTCCCTCCAGCCTTATTTTAATCCACAACAGTCTGCACCTGTCTCTCATGCATCAGTCTTGTTTATTATTTAAAGGATATTATATGACCCTTTAATATTTATTTCAGTATGCAAAGGTTCACTTAGATTAGTTAGATTAGCGCGAAAACAGGCCCTTCAGGGCCACCGAGTCCGCACTGACCAGCGACCAATATACAATAGGGACAATTTTACACAAACACCTGTAATGTGCTCGATTGTAATAATTGTATTGTCTTTCAGCTGACCGAATTTCACTGTTCCTCGATACACGTGACAATAACTAAATTGAAAAAGCCTTATTCCCTTTCCATAGGCACAAAATGCTGGAGTAACTCAGCGGGACAGGCTGCATCAGGAGGAATGGGTGACGGTTCGGGTCGAGACCCTACTTCAGACATTCCTTCTCTCCAGAGATGCTGCCTGTCCCGCTGAGTTACTCCAGCTTTTTGTGACTATGTCCGGATGTTGTACACTGGACCTTCATTGACGAGGTTCTGGATTCCCGTTGCCATAACTGGCTGCACTTCAATGTGATTTACGCAGGTAAAGAACTGTGGTCTCTGAAAAGAGTTGTGAGGATATTGTATAAATAGTGTGTTGTGACTATGCAATGCTGAGAACTATATGCTGCACATTATATCTGTTCCTTTTCAGCTTGATTGTAGTTATCTTTGTTATTATTTACTTTGACTGGACAGAATGCAAAACAAAACCTTTATATGTGTGAAAAGAATAAACCTAGACCTAAACCGTTTGGGACTGGAGACACTGCTGCAGGTGAGGGTGAGTGCCGGGGATGGGAGGGGGCGTATTGGGGGGGCGGGGGGTTTCTCATCCTCCGGTGTTTGTGTTCGTACCCCGTGTTGTCCGTGATCCGAAGGGCCGCCTAGTACTGATGGTGGCCTCCGCGCAGAGACTTTTGGAAATTCTGTGAAGAAAGTAACATATCTGGAATATAAATCGATGACAATTTATCTGGGTGGCATGCATCTTATTTCGTCGATAAATTCACTGCACTGTCCCATCACAAACGCTGCTGTGCCTGGCGGAGTGTTCCAGTGTTTACAGCAGCCGCCAGCGAGATCAAACGACGTGGGTTCTGCCTGTGTGGACTTTCATTCAACCCGTCCCCACATGCTTTACCCGCGTGTGCTCCGGTTTCCTGCCACTTCCCGAAGGTGCGAGGGGCTCTCGTTGTATTGGCTGCTTGATGTGACCCCGGTGTAGGTTAGTGGGGGTGGAGGGAAGGGGGAATAGGGTAGGGTGAAGGGAGGTGATGGTACAAGCGCGATAAATAAGTGCAGGCAGTGGGGCAGATGGGAATACAGTGCGTGAGTGGCGGCACAGGGTTGAGACACAAGAGCCAGGAGATACTGGAATCTTGAACAAAAAACTAATTGCCGGACGATTCAACGGGTCAGGCAGCATCTGTGGCGGGACATGGATATTTCACGCTTGGAAGCATGATCCTCAGACTGGATGGACGATTGACCTCTTGTATTTTGAATCATGTGTAAAAAAGAACGAGCCTTCCCCTTGAAAAGAACTTGAATTTCCCCTTGAACCGTGCGGCCGTTGGTATGACTTAATACAACTTGATTGTACTCGCATACGGTATGATTTGGATAGCATGCAGGCAAAGTTTTTCATTGTACATCGTTGCACGTGAAACAATAAACCAAATGATATCAATACCACCATGTTGTTGTCAGTGTGTTAGTGAATAACTCCAGTCCCGTCCCGACCCCCTGAGAAACTGAAGGGAGCGACAATCAACTGCCACGGATACAAATAATGAAATACACAAGAAAGGGCAGATGCTGGTTGACAAAAAGTGAACACATGTGGCTGGAGAAATTTGGAAATGTCATCCTGTCACCCATTCCTTCTCTCCAGAGATGCTGCCTGCCCGCTGAGTTAAAGAGTTCCCACGGTAGACTCACGAGTCACTAAGGTAAACGCACGGGCCACTACGTTATTACAACGAGTTAAAATGTTTCAATTTTTAACTTGAACAGTAAATTTGACTCGTGGAAAAAAATCAAACATGAGTTTTTTTCACGAGTTAACAAGTTTCCCGAGTACCTGCCGTTAGCGCCACGAGTCGCTAAGTTGCTCGCACGAATTCCGACGTTCCCGCTACGTTGATTGTACGTGATTACTGCGAGGAAAAGCTCGGGGTCACTCGTGGGTCAACTCGCACCGTGAGACAGGGGTTTTACTGAGTTTGTCTTTCCATAGCCACTCACTGACCTGCTGTGTGTTTCCAACATTTTCTGGATTTGTCTAAAATGTCAACAAAGAATGCAACATAAGGCATTTCTGTGAAATGTGGCAAGTTGTATATTAGTACAAACATTGACACTGATTTAAGCCAATTTGGAATGCTGTATGAGGTTTAGATGACCTTTAAAACACAGTTCTGTAGCCTGATTATACAAAGTAGGACAAATATGGTGCACATTTCATAGCATGCCAATGATATATAGATCACATATAGTTCCTGCTGTTGTAGCTTCTTTTAGTCAT
Organism: Okamejei kenojei; assembly: GCA_035221665.1. Classification (NCBI taxonomy): domain Eukaryota; kingdom Metazoa; phylum Chordata; class Chondrichthyes; order Rajiformes; family Rajidae; genus Okamejei; species Okamejei kenojei. Next base: position 86,959,249 of record CM069135.1, read on the forward strand.
ATGTCACCTAATTCATCTGTTAGGAATCTAAAATGATTGAATGGGATATCAGTTTCAAATCCTACCTAGTCTTATTTTCTATTAATTTCAAGATACAAAAAGGACAAAAGAGCGAGAAGACTGTTTGGAACCATAATGATTTTTTTCACTACCGAGATGAAACTTCGAGAAAAAGCAGCAGAGGCAAGAATCTAGAATTATTTATGAAGCAGTTAGATAGTCCAATGAAAGGTCATCTACCTGAAGCATGAACTTGGTTTCTCTCTCAAACGATGTGTGTTTGCTGAATTTTTCCAATGTTTTCTGTTTTAATTTTTGATTTATAGGATTGTCAGAATCTCTGCAAATGGGTAAATTAAAACAGATTGAATGCCATTCCCGTATTTGTATTTTATTACATTATCGATGGCTTGCTTGACTCAGCAGTTTCTGATAACATTAAGTTTGAATAGGGCTTCTTAAAGTTTTCATAACCTTATTTGGACAATCAACAGACAGAGCTCCGCTCAAAAAAAACAGAGCAATAATTACTGATATAGATGCCCGAGTGAGTAATCTATGAAGGAAAAGATAACAATTTATACAAATGCTACACAGATTGAATTGCTGGCTCTGAATAATCATGAACAACACATTGGGAAGATAAAGTGTTCTTTTATTAATCTACCAGAATGATTCAATGTTTGATCCAAATCCACATCACCCACTATTTGCAGAGCATAGTCCACCTCAAATCAATTACGTTTCAAAACTAACATTTACACGAGATTGACAGAGGGAATGTTATAATTTTATTAGTTCTGGAATCTTCAACGCAAATTCTTCTCATATATATAATGAATACACTGACCTTAATACCAAAAATGTCAAACTTAAATCCTAAATACATCAAATATCAAATTATTTCACTTTATCCTAATGTCTTACTTGGAACCAAAATATTCCTCTGAAAAATGTCAGCATTTGCTCACGTTTCTATGCCAATACTTTCTTATGACCAATGTAACACATGCTTTACATTCCAAGGTCAAGAGAAAATATAATCTGAAATTGTCATAGCAGTGTTTTCAACTTATCTGAACACTGGAGCATTATGTAATTCTGTCCATAGTGAAATATGTCTGAAACGACCTTTTCCTCAGTTGTCAAATAGATATTGCTGGGTTTTTTAAATATTATTTTTTGGGATTTGGGCATTAAGATGATAGTTGAGATGCTGAGCTGCATTCTTGAGTAGCAACAATTCTTCTGGTGAAGATACTCAGGTAAAAGTATTGCAAAGAGTTTGATTTAGACCCAAATGCCAGGAAGGACATGTGATATATTTCCAAGTCATGACAATGCACAGCTTGGACTGGAATCTGCTGATAATGGTGATCCCACATGCCTGTTCTTGTTATTGTTCTTGGTTTTAAAGGTCATACTTTTGTGAGGTGCTGTCAGCTTCCTGTATAGGTAACTGGAGTGTATTATATAAATGGCACACATTCTAGTCACGTGTGTTGGTGATGTAGAAGATAAATGCTTATGGTGGTATCTGGTGTGTTGGTCAAGATGGGCTGTTTCTTAATAGACAGCGTTGAACTTCTTGAGAAAATTGAAGCCACACTTCTCCAGGCAAGTGAAAAGTATTACATCATGTCTCTGTCTTTTGTAACTGGTGGAATCCATTTATGCCATGAGGAGAGCCATGTGCCATTGGATACCTAACCTTATACACCTTTGCTCATGGTTTTTATGCGATTTGTCTAATTGATTTACCACCAGGGGCGGTAGCAGCCCTGCCGGCAGTGTTCGTTTTTTGTTTCTTTTTGCTATTTTTAGTTTGCTAAAAGTTTTGTTTTAATGTTCTTTTGTATGTGTTATGTGTTATGTGTTATCTGTTATGTGGAGGGAGGGGCGTGGGGATCGGGGAAAACTTTTTTTCAAGTTCTTACCTTCCCGGAGATATGATCAATTTTCGGATCACATTCTCCATGCTCTGCAGCCTAACATCGATGGAGCTGGAGGCCTCCTCGGACTGTCGTGAGCCCCACCGCGGGGTGTGGTCTTAACATCGGAGCGGATCCCTTGCCTGGGATCGCTCCCACCGTGACCACTGTGGACTTATCAACAAGGGTTCGCAGTCTGGGGTGAGACTAGTCGGGAGCTCCAACGTCGCGGAAGGCTCGACCTGCCCCGACGCGAGGTTCGATCACCCGGTGCTGGGGTGCTGACATCCCCCAATGCGGGAGCTGATCGCCTCGACGCGGAGGGCCCGAACGCTGCCGGCTAAGGGAGTTCAGATCATCCCGTCAACAAAGGGCTCGAGGTCCCCGACTGAGGAAGAACAAAGGGAAAGACTTGAACTTTATTTCGCCTTCCATCACAGTGAGGAATGTGTAGGAGTCACTGTGGGGGATGTTCATGTTAAAATGTGTTTTTGAGTGATCTGTTACTTTTAATTGTATGACTGACCTGGCCAATGAAATTCCTCGTATGTTGCAAAACGTACTTGGCGAATAAAGTGTGATTCTGATTCTGATTCTGAGTTTCTGAACAATGATGGTGGGAAACTTAGGGATGATGAGGCCGCTGAATGTCAAAAATAAGTAATTGGAATCCCTCTAATTGGAGATGGGTATTCCCTGACACCTTTGTAGTGCAAATGTTACTTGCTATTTATCTGCACGTGCTGAATATAGTCTATGTCTCACTGCATGCAGGCGCAGGCTGCTTTATTTACTGGAATTAGATATTGTGTAAAAATGCTACAAAGAGTTCTAGGAATTAGAACCTAAAGACAAGGAAGAACAAGTGACATATTTCCAAGTCATGAGTGCAAAACGTGGGTAGATACAAAATGCTGGAGTAACTCAGCGGTACAGGCAGCATCTCTGGAGAGAAGGAATAGGTGATGCTCGGGTCGAGACCCTTCTTCAGACTGATGTCAGGGGAGTGGAGGGGACAGATATAGAATGTAGTCAGAGACAGTAAGACTGGTGGGAGTACAGGGGAGGGGGAGGGAAAGCATGGGCTATTTGAAGTTACAGCAGTCAGTGTTCATACTGCTGGGGTGTAAGCTACCCAAGCGAAATATGAGGTGGTGTTCCTCTAATTTGAGCTTGGCCTCACTCTGATAATGGAGGACACCTAGGACAGAAAGGTCAGATTGGGAATGGGAGGGCGAGTTAAAGTGCTAAGTAACTGGGAGATCAGGTAGGTTAAGGTTGGCTGAGCGGAGGTGTTCAGAGAAATGATCGCCGAGCCTGCTCTTGGTCTCGCCGATGTACAGGAGTTAACACCTGGAAAAGCAGATACAGTAGATGAGGTTGGCGGAGGTGCAAGTGAACCTCTGCCTCACCTGGAAAGACTGTCGAGGTCCTTGAATGGAGTCAAGGGGGGAGGTAAAGGGACAGGTATTACATTTGTGGTTGCAGGGGAATGTACCTGGGGAGCGGGTGGTTTGGGTGGGAATGACGAGTTGACCAGGGAGTTGTGGAGGGAACGATCTCTGCAGAAAGCAGAAAGGGGTGGAGATGGGAAGATGTGGCCAGTAGTGGGATCCTGGTGGAGGTGGCAAAAGTGTTGGAGGATTATATGCTGTATGCAACGGCTGATGAGGTGGAAGGTGAGGACAAGGGAGACTCTGTCCTTGATGCAAATGGGGGGAGGGGGGGCAAGAGCAGAGCTGCAGGATATCGGGAAGACCCTAGTGAGAGCCTCATCTGTAATGGAAGTGGGGAACCCCTTTTCCTAAAGAATGAGGACATCTCCGATGGTCTAGTACGGAAAACCTCATCCTGGGCACATATGCGGCATAGACGGAGGTATTGGTAGTAGCGATAGAGTCTTTCCAGGAAGCAGGGTGGGAAGAAGTGCCTTGGGAGTCAGTAGGTTTGTAGTAATAGTGGAGGAATTGTGAGTCTGAAGAAGGGTCCGAACTCAAAACAACTATCCATGATCTCCAGAGATACAGCCTAATCCGCTGAGTTACCCCAAAACTGTGGGTCTTTTTGTTTATGGAATAGGGGACTTTGGTGATCAAAGAAACACATTTATGGATTAGAAAATTCATTCAGTCCACAATAATTAGTATATATACACTAAATCCCCCCCGTCCCCTTTCCCTGTGCCCCACCTGGACCTACACCCATTACTCCCCTTCCATCTCCCATTCCACCACCTTCTGTCTTTTCATCTCTGGCCTGTCATCTATATCCACTGTGTAGGAAGGAACTTAAGATGCTGGTTTAAACTGAATATAGACACAAGAAGCTAGAGTAACTCAGCGGAAAAGGCAGCATCTCTGGAGAGAAGGAATGGGTGACGTTTAGTGTCAGGATCCTTCTTCAGTCCACTTATCACTTTCCAAGCTTTATCTGTGCCTTCTTTATTCCAGCTTTCGTCCACCCCACCCCCACCCCCATCCCCACCCCCATCCCCACCACAATCTGTCTCATCCAGAAACATCACCTATCCATGTTCTCCAGAGGAGCTGCCTGACCCATTGAGTTGCTCCTGTAGAAAAGGACATAAAGTGCTGGAGTAACTCAATGGGTACTGCAAAATCCCTGGAGAATATGGATAGGTGACATTTCAGGTCGGGATCCTTCTTCAGACTTCAGATTATTCTGCAATTTGATCACATCCTTTCACTAGTATTTTATCATTTCAGCTGTAAAGTTTCTCACCCTTTTGCCTTTGTTGGTTGCCGATTTACAATTAATTGGCTGTATTGATTGTGAAATATATTAAGATTCTACTTATCTACTAGAGCACTGAATACTGGATTCAGTGAAAGGACATCTACATCACTTGGGACATGCTTAGGACAATCAAGAGCACTTACCGGTAGTTCATTGTCACACTGTTTTGAATAGGGAGGAATTTATTATACCATTGAAAAGTAGTATTTGCCTCAGCTAATTAAAGCATAAGGAGAGAACCAGCTGCAGATGTTAGTGGGAATCTGACCCAGGCAGAACCCTAATGTTCTGGTTGTGGCTAAACTTCCAACACTAATTCTAAGAACAGAATGAATTAATAAAAACGTTTATTGGCCAAGTATATTCACATACAAGGAATTTGCCTTGGTGCTCCGCCCACAAGTGACAACATGACATAGAGTGACAGTTAGAAATGACACATAAAACATTAAACATTAATAATAAAACATTATTGATTAAACATGTGAATTAAATAAAATATCAGAGCAATAGGAGGCTACAGATGTTTGGTTATTGAGTAGAGCTACTGCTCGTGGAAAAAAACAGTTTTTATGTCTGGCTGTGGCAGCTTTGACAGTCCGGAGTTGCCTTCCAGAGGGAAGTGATTCAAAGAGTTTGTGGCCAGGGTGAGAGGGGTCAGAGATGATCTTACCCGCTCGCTTCCTGGCCCTTGCAGTGTACAGTTCATCAATGGGGGGAAGGTTGCAGCCAATAACCTTCTCAGCTGATCAGACGATTCGCTGCAGCCTCCGGATGTCGTGCTTGGCGGCTGAGCCAAACCAGACCATGTTGGAGAAGGTGAGGACAGACTCTACGATGGCCGTATAGAATTGGACCATAATTGCCTGTGGCAGATTGTGCTTCCTCAGCTCCCATATATAACCATATAACCATATAACAATTACAGCACGGAAACAGGCCCTCTCGGCCCTTCCAGTCCGTGCCGACCATTTGTTTTCCCCTAGTCCCATCTACCTGCACTCAGACCATACCCCTCCATTCCCTTCCCGTCCATATACCTATCCACTTTAATTTTAAATGTTAAAATCAATCCTGCCTCCACCACTTCTGCTGGAAGCTCATTCCACACAGCCACCACCCTCTGAGTAAAGAAGTTCCCCCTCACGTTACCCCTAAACTTCCGTCCCTTAATTCGCATGTCATGCCCTCTTGTTTGAATCTTCCCTACCCTTAATGGGAAAAGCTTATCCACGTCAACTCTGTCTATCCCTTTCATCATTTTAAAGACCTCAATCAAGTCCCCCCTTAACCTTTCTGCGCTCCAAAGAATAAAGACCTAACTTGTTCAACCTTTCTCTGTAACATAGTTGCTGGATCCCAGGCAACATTCTAGTAAATCTCCTCTGTACTCTCTCTATTTTGTTGACATCCTTCCTATAATTAGGCGACCAAAATTGTACACCATACTCCAGAATTGGTCTCACCAATGCCTTGTACAATTTTAACATTACTTCCCTGCTCCTATATTCAATGCTCTGATTTATAAAGGCCAGCACACCAAAGGCTTTCTTTCCCACCCTATCTACATGCGATTCCACCTTCAGGGAACTATGCACAGTTATTCCTAGATCTCTCTGTTCCACAACATTCCTCAATTCCCTACCATTTACCATGTACGTCCTATTTTGATTTGTCCTGCCAAGATGTAGCACTTCACACTTATCAGCATTAAACTCCCATATAAGGTCCTTGGAGATGATCGTTCCCAGGAACTTAAAACACTCCACAGATGTGACTATGGTGTTGTTGATGGTGAGTGGGGTGAGGGGAGGGGGAGCTCTCCTAAAGTTTACTATCAATTCCACTGTCTTAAGAGCATTGAGCTCCAGATTGTTGCGATGGCACCAGGCCGTCAGCTGTGTCACTTCCTGTCTGTAGGCAGGTTCTTCCCCATCCTGGATCAGTCCAATCAGGGTTGTGTTGTCCGCAAACTTGAGAAGCATGACAGAGGAGTCAGTGATCCACTGCCTCACCTGGAAAGACTGTTGTGGTCCTTGGATGGAGTCGAGGGGGGAGGTAAAGGGACAGGTGTTGCATCTCCTGCAGTTGCAGGGTAAAGTACCAAAGGATGGGGTGGTTTGGATGGGAAGGGACGAAATGACCACGGAGTTGCGGAGGGAACAGTCTCTGCAGAAAGCAGAAATAGATGGAGCTGGGATGATGTGGCCAGTAGTGGGATCCTGTTGGAGATGGCAAAAATGTTGGAGGATTATATGCTATATGCGACGGCTGATGGGGTGGAAGGTGAGGACAAGGGGGACTCGTTATGAATGGGGGGAGGGGAAGTAAGAGCGGAGCTGTGGGATATCGAGGAGGCCTGTGGACTTGAAAATATGTATTGGAGTTCTCACACGATGCTGCTCTGGTCCTTGGTATTAGAGGTCATGTGTTACCACAAACATTCCCACTTCTGACCTTATCATGCAAGGAAGGTCACTCACTACGTGCCACAGGCGACATTTCGTCTTTCGGGACATATCGTGTGGTGGTGCTGCCATGACATTCTTGGTGATGGTCAAACCTAACATCAAGGGACTTTATGTTTAAGAAGGAACTGCAGATGCTGGAAAATCAAAGCTAGACAAAAATGGTAAAGAAACTCAGTAGGTGAGGCAGCACATATGGAGTGAAGGAAATAGACAACGTTTCGGGGAAATCTGAGGAAGTCTGAAGAACAGTTTTGACCCGAAACGTTTCCTATTTCCTTCGCTCCATAGATGCTGCCTCACCCGCTGTGTTTCTCCAGCATTTTTGTCTACCAAGGGACTTTCTGGTGTCTGGAGTTCATGTTGAAAATGTTAAGGGCTACTCCCTCCAACCTATTTACAACCTGCGCCGCCACCTCTGGTGGGATATCTTGTTAGTGAGATGAGGATTTCAGATGGGAGACTCCTGCACATTGTCTGCAAAGATAATTATGTGAGAACAACTATCTCAGCCTATTATTAGGATTGTATGTGCATTCCCAATTATTAGGATTGTCTGAATTGATATTAGCTCAGCCGATTATGAGGATTGTCCGAGCTTTCCCAATTTAGACGACAATCCTAAGCTGTTTGTGAGGAGAATTTTGCAAAATGTATTGGGTTATGTAGTGTGCAGTGGTATGCTAAATAAAATTGTTAATTAAAAAAATCAATATCGTTTCAGTAGTTTTGATCCACGTTAACATGTTAAAACCAAAGATCCTAGAGGAGCTCCTCTAGTATCTTTGGTTAAAACTATTTTTTGTGTAATTCGCAACAGTAGGTGTCTGCAGTGATTACAGCTGCTACATCGTTGCCACATGAAGCTTGGGAAAACAGATGCAACATCAAAGGAAATCTTCCATGCAGGCATGGAGTGACTGTCAGTGTGAAGAGGGAAAATACAGGAAGATGGGAACATGCATCTTCTGTTTGCTTGACCACCAATTGCTCATAGGATCAGCTTCACAGACCAGAGTCTTGCATCTCCAGTGGTCTCATTACACTGGCAGAGATCACAGCAGGCACATGTGCAGTGATTTATTAAAATGCTGCTATAAATAACAAGAAACCCAGTCATGCTGATGAATTAAATCTTAGGGCTGACAAATGCAGATTTCCATGGAACAGTCAGAATCATTAAGTCACATCCCTTTGCTGATCTGTTTTGAGGTTCATATCATGTTATATCATAATGGACGCAAAATGCTGGAGTAACTCAGCGGAACAGGCAGCATCTCTGGAGAGAAGGAATGGGTGACGTTTCAGGTCAAGACCCTTCTTCAGACTAGTCACCTGACTAGTCTCGACCTGAAACATTACCCATTCCTTCTCTCCAGTGCTGGTGAGGAACACAAAACCTTTTTGACCGGGTTAGGGACAGCTATTTGCGTTGCCTCGATTGTGCATCTACCCAGTCTATTCCTCTCATGATCTTATACACCTCAATAAGATCACCCCTCATCCTCTTACGCTCCAAGGAATAGAGTCCCAACCTAATCAACCTCTGTCTATAGCGCAGACCCTTCAGTCCTGGCAAATTTCCTTTGTTATTTTATACATCGTTTGTTGCCATATAGAATAAGGGAGAGAACAAATGTTCCCAGAAATATCCTCCATGAGCAGAACCACTACCCCTCCCCTGACCCCATCACTCACTACCACCATGATGAGTACATTGGGGTGGGGAGTGTAAGGGTTTTCTGCATCGAGCTTTCGCCCGACCTAAGGTCCCTGTGGTTTGCTCTGGTCCCTCGACCAGGCCGCGCACACTGGTTCCCCGTGAGTGGCTCGACCCACTCACCCCCTACGGTTCTAGACACTGGACTTAGTTGCAGGAGCGTTGATAGTGCAGAAAGTTCAACCAGACCAGATTTGAAGACCAGGGTTTAAACAGGAAAATAACTTTTATTTAGCGGTTGGGACTACAGTACACGAATACTTTGACACAGTTCTATAAGGCATATGCATAATTACAGTTCCTGTTTCGGGATCATAGATGCAATAACTACGATACAATACTCGAGTGCGGGATGGGGAACGTACAGCACATCGTAAAATTTGCCAACACATCTACACTTACACCCACGTTAATATAACCCCCTCCCCCCTCCCCTCTACACTAAACTATGTCCAGGATGTGCAGGATCGGGGTACATGCTCACCATGGGGCGATTACTGAGGTTACTGGCTGGTCGTGCTGCTTCCTCACATTAGGTGGCTGTGGAAGGGTCGTTGGCGGTCGTCTCGGTCTTTCAGGTGGTCCCGGGGGTTCACCTCACCCAGGGGTCCTACTGCTTTCCTTTTCTTTCCACGTGGCGGGGACTCCAGCCGGAGTGTGTGTCACACTAGACACCGTGTACTTTTTAAGCGCTGTCCTGTGTCCTCTCTCTCTTTCCGCAAGTCTCCAGATTCGTTCAGTGACTCCTACTGTGTCTCCCTCCTTTTTCTTTTCCCTTCTTAAACCCAAAAATCTTGGCCAGTTATTCTAATCCTGACCCGTCCCATCTCCCGCCAGATCTCGGGATCTCTTTGCTTACAAGATGGGTTTTCGAGCTCTCTCTTTGTTCTGCGTTATGTCCGGGAGTACCGGTGATGGCTAGAATGTCTGTTAATTTGTTTCTCGATAAGAGGTGATGGGTTTAACTGGTTTTCCCATCACCAGTAAGGTAGGTTTCTATGGGCTATTGTGCTCCCTTAACGAGATTAACTATGGAGGTTGACTTGGGGCATTGTGATGCCTGCTGATGTCAGCGCCCCAGTGATGTCTGGAATTCAACCTGGTTTTGGGGGTTTCTTTTTTTTTTTTTTTTTTTTTTAATTTATTTATTATAGAAACAAAATAACAACCAGTTACATTATATTTCAATAGTAAAAATACATAGTCTTAATATTTGATTCATACTAATAATATTATTTATACTGTATTATCCATAATTATAAATTTCAAAGTTGTATATTTTATATAATTAGAGATACATAATACTAATAATACATTCATAATATTAGCATTATACTCGTACTATTAGTAATTTTCATTTTATCTCTAATTTTTTAGGTATAAGGCCAAATTTTATGATATTATTGATACAAAAAGTTAGTAAAACTTCTATAATTTCCATTATTTCTTCCTAATGTTAACAATATTTATCTTATCGCTAAATTTAAATTTAAAATTATTGTACCATTAAAAGTACATAATTTGATATAATTAAAAATATAAAATACTAAAAAATACTAATAATACTAATAATGTTCTCATAAATCTAATAATATTTATATTCGTACTAATATTAAGATAATGTGTTTCTATATTGTTTTTTAATTTTTTATATAGATATAAGAAAATAGAAAAGTTAGGAAATAGAATAAAGAATAAGAAAAGGTTTGATGGAGAATAAAATATTCGTCATTAATCCGTCCTTATAGATATATTCATGATTTATTATATGTATCTCTTCATCCATTCAAATATCCAGGTCTCAGTCAGGTTCTCGCACCGAACCATTATGACCCTGTAAATATTCAATATATGGAGACCAAATCCATCTGAAGAGATCTAACCTATCCATAAGGACAAGCCTCAATCTCTCCAAATGGAGTGTCTCCGACATTTCTATATTCCACATTTTGATTGTTGGGAATGCAGGGCCTTTCCAAAATTTTAATATTAATTTTTTCCCAATTATTAAACCATAGTCAATAAAAGTTCTTTGATTCGTTGTTATTAATTGGTCAGTTTCAATTATTCCAAGTATAATTAACTTTGGGTCAGGGGTTATATTTATATTGATAACGGTCGAGATTATTTTAAATATTTCCTTCCAGTATTCTACAATTTTTATGCAGTTAGTAAATGAGTGTGTCAAATTTGCTTCTGAAATTTGACATTTGTCACATATTGGAGATATTTTTGGAAAAATATTATGTAATTTAGATTTAGAGTAATGTAATCTATGTAATATTTTAAACTGTATAAGAGAATGTTTAGCGTTTAATGAACAATAATGTATATGTTGTAAGCTTTCATCCCATATTTCTGGTCTTATTATTTGGCCTAATTCCTTTTCCCAAGACTCTCTGTATATTTCTGTTGATGGGGTATCATTTTCCAATAAAATATTATATATATATGATATCATTTTTTCCATATTTGGATGTTTATTCAAACATTCATCTAAAATTTCTATTTTTCTATTTCTAAATTCATATATATTTGCAGAGGCATAGTTTCTGATTTGTAAATATCTGAAATATTCTTTATTATGTAGCCCATAAATTTGTTGCAACTCTTGAAATGAAAGAAAAGTGTTTTCCTTATAAAGATCACCCATCTTAGAAATTCCTTTATTTTTCCATTGTAAAAAAGCCTTATCCAAAATTGAAGGTTTAAACATAAAATTATTAACAATCTTAAGACTTAGTGGTATAGATTTTAGTTTTAATGCTTTCTTTATTTGTTTCCATATGCGGATTCCATTTTCTATTATCGGATTTTCACTATAAACTTTCTTAGCTACATTAATATTAGCAAATATTATAGAGCTAATTTCTAATGGAGAACAATCTTCTTCTTCCATATTTAACCAATTTGGTTTATTGTCTATTTCTCCTAACCAAAAATTCATGTTTTTAATATTAACTGCCCAGTAATAAAACATCAAGTTTGGTAACGCTAATCCTCCATTTATTTTAGATTTACATAAATGTTTTTTATTTATTCTATGGGTCTTATAATCCCAAATGAAATTCGTAATTAAAGAATCTACTTTTTTAAAAAAAAATTTTGGAAGATATATCGGGATTAATTGAAATAAATATAATAATTGTGGGAGAAAAATCATTTTTATTGCATTAATTTTCCCTATCATCGAGATAGGTAAACTTTTCCAATATGAAATATTCTTATTTAATTTATTTAGTAATGGGGGGAAATTAGATTTAAATAGAGAATTAAATCTTTTTGTAACAAAAATCCCAAGATATTTAATATTTTCATTTGTTATCTTAAAAGGAAATTGTTGTAATATATGTAACTTATTCATTGTTATAGGCATAAGTTCACTTTTATTCCAATTAATACTGTATCCTGAAAGTGATCCGAATTCCGTTATTAGTTTTAACAAATTTCGAATACTTATTTCTGGTTGAGTGATATAAAGTAATACATCATCTGCATATAAGGAAATTTTATTCTTAGTATTTGCGGTATCATATCCATATATTTCCGGGTGTAGTCTTACCCTCTGAGCAAGTGGTTCTATTGCTAATGCAAACAATAAAGGTGATAAAGGGCAACCTTGCCTACAACCTCGTGATAAATTAAATTTAATTGATAACATTCGATTTGTTGTTATTCTAGCTATTGGATTTGCATATAATAATTTAATCCAAGTAATAAACTCCTCTCCTAGTTTAAAGGCTTCCATCACCGAAAATAAATAAGGCCATTCCACTTGGTCAAAAGCCTTTTCTGCATCAAGTGAAATAACTACTAAGTCTTTTTTATCACTTCTTTTCGAATATATAATATTAAACAATCGTCTTAGATTATATGAAGAATATCTTTTTGGTATAAATCCAGTTTGATCCGGATGTATTAATTCATTAACAACTGAACTCAATCTTTTTGCTAATATTGTTGTTAATATCTTTTGATCTGTATTTAATAGAGCTATTGCTCTATATGATCCTGGTTCGTCCAAGTCTTTATTTATTTTAGGTATGAGTGTTATAATAGATTCGTTCAATGTATCTGGAAGCTTCTGTTCTGTATATATCTGTTCATATAATGATTTTAGATATGGGACTATATATTCATGAAATGTTTTATAAAATTCCGAACCTATACCATCAGGTCCCGGTGTTTTACCGTTTTTTAATGATCTAATAGATTCTTTAATTTCATTTATTGAAATATCAGCATTTAATAATTTTCTATTTTGTAAATCCAGTCCTTTCAAGTTACATTTTTTTATAAATGCATCTATTTCTATTTTACTTACTGTTGTTTTAGCAGTGTATAAATTTTTATAATATTGCATAAATCTTTCATTAATATCTTTAGGTTGTATTAATAAGTCACCGTTTTGTGATTTAATCCTATGTATAATTTTTTTTCCGCTTCAATTTTCCTTAATTGTCGAGCCAGCAGTTTTTGGGGCTTATCCCCAAATTCAAACTGTAATTGTTTAGTATGTTGGTAAAATTTTATCACTTGATCTGTATATATTTTATTTAATTTATATTTCAATATAACAATTTTATTATGTAATATCGTATCTGGTTTTATTGGATTCTGTATATCTAATTCCTTAATCTCCTTTTCTAGATCTTGTTGTTCTTTCCGAATCTTTTTATTGTCAAATGCTTGTGAAAAAATCATTATTCCTCGAAGATATGCCTTAAATGTTTCCCACAATAAGGAACGCGATATCTCTGGTTGATCATTTATTTCAAAAAAAATTTTTAATTTGAGTTATGATATATTCCTGAGTGGCTTTGTATTCAAGAATAATCTATTCTTGAGTAAGTTTTATGCACTGGGGAGTAAAAAGAATATTCTCGTCCTGTAGGATTTTCTGTTCTCCAAACATCTTTAATATTGGTCGTTTGCATATATGCATTTAGCAAATCACTAGAATGTGATTTGTTTTTTTCTTTGTTTTGTAGATCTGTCTAAGTAAGGATCTAATGTACAGTTGAAATCTCCACCAATTATCAAATTATATTGCGTTAATTCCGGAATATTATTAAATACTTTTTTTAAAAAACAATGGACTATCGAAATTTGGTCCATATATATTAACAAGAATCACTTTTTCTGTATTTAATTCTCCTATCACAATAATATATCTACCATCTTTATCATCTATGGTTGATATATGTTTAAATAAAGTACCTTTACGAAATAATATTGCTACGCCTCTTGATTTATGTGTAAAAGAAGAATGATATATTTTTATCTATCCATTTAGCTTTCAACCTGTTTTCCGCCTCTTTTTTTAGGTGGGTCTCTTGAATGTAAATTACATCAGCTTTACTTGCCTTTAAATATGTCAATACTTTTCCTCTCTTTATCGGTTCATTAATACCTTTAACATTCCAACTGCAGAATGTTAATCCCTCATTCCCCGTATTTCTTTTTAAGTCTTGCATTTTAGATTTATGGGGATCTGCAGGATCTAAGGATCAGCGCGATAAACCCAACCTTACACCTGAACCCTGAATGGATGTAATTTAAATCTCTTTTTTTGCCCCTCATGAATATATCTCCCTTGGTACATTATATTACTCCAGTCAAACCAAAGATTACTATAGATATAAAAGATAGATAAAAAATAAATAGAGGTATTGTGTGTAGAAGTAAAAAGAACTACATCTAGAATCGATGTAGTTTGTGCCAGCCATATTAAGATGGCTATACATCTAACGACTTCCGTCATCGATGTTATTAACACGACCAGCTCCTGGAATTAGGGAATTATTATTCCTTAACAATATTTTAACGGGGGTATAATATATATAATTTTAAAAAAAAAAAAGGGAGGGGGAATGATAATAAAAAACAGGAAGGGGAGAGAGAAAGAAAAAAGAGGAAGAATAAAAAAAAATTCATCCTTTAAAAATATCAATATCTAAAGCTAACTTAAAAATCTAAATAATATTAGACATAAAAAATACAAAGGCTATATAAAAAGAAGAATAACATACAATTAATTCAGTTCAAAAAGGAAAAATTAGTTATTAATTATTAGTAATAGTGATTAATAATAGTGAACATTTCTAATTAATAAAAAAAAGGGTGGGAAAAACTAATAATAAAACCGTGTTATAATCTTAATGTGTGTGTTAATTATTTATATTAGTTATATGTTAGAACTAATTATCAATGTCCAGATATCCAGATGACGTTGTCGAATCTCGTTTTATTCCTCTCCATTCCATTCGACATTGTCTCCATCAAGTCCAATATCATCTTGAAGAGTCTCAGTAAATATTAAAAGTCCATGTTGAATATCTGAGGATGATAAAAGTCAGTATATTACTTGCTTGTAGGTACTCTTCAAGTCTTGAGCTGCTGAGCAAACTCCAATGCTGCGGTTGGGGTCTTGAAAAAGTATTCCACATTCTTATAAGAAACTCTTAAAGTCGCTGGGTAGTTCAAACCGTATCTCAGATTTTCTACTCCACGCATAAGACTTTTGGCTTCATTGAATGCTTTTCGTTTCCTGGCGACCTCTGGTGGATAGTCTCGATAGATACTAATCCTTTGACCTTCAAATGTCAAGTTTTTAGTTTTCGAAGCTTTCCGCATAATCTCATCCAGAACAAAATCAAATTGTACCTTTATAATCATTTGTCTGGGAGGAGCGTTGGGTCTGGTCTGACGTCTACTGACTCTGTGAGCACGAGCTAATAAAGGCATTTCTTCCAGAGATAGAACTTCTTTGAGTAATTTAGCAGTGAACTCTCGAGGGCCGTCGATATTCTCTAGACCCTCAGGAATCCCTACAATTCTCAGATTTTGCCTTCTCTGATGTCCTTCTAGCTCAGTACATTTCTCTGCTGTTTTAGTCAGCATGCTCATCAGACGTTCGTTTTCTGTAAACAGGTTCGCTGTAGTCAAAGCATTCGTCTCAGCTGTTTGCTCAAGGTTCTTTATTTCAGCCATCTGTTGTTTCTGTATTTCTTCAATAGGATTAATCCTATTATCGATGTCTTTTTTAAACTTTTCCAGTTTCTTATCCATCTTTTTCTCCATGTCGTTAAACATTTCAATAAATTCTTCCTTTAATTCATCCGACATTTTCTTAACCTTTTTTTCAATATTTAACTTTGTTTCTTGTTTTAAGTCTTTCAGTTGATTTTTCATCTGATTCAGCTGAGTATCCATCAAACTATTTATGTGATTTATTTCTTCCTTTACATCTTTTATTTCTCCCTTTAATTCTTCCTTTAAGCTAACCATCTGATGAGAAATAAAAGATTTCAGTTCCTCACCTTCCATTTTTGTCCCTGGTTTTTTGGACACATCTTCCAGGGATCGAGTCCTACTCGACTCCGAGGCTTCACTTGGGCCTTCTCCCGGTCTCTGCCGGGTTGTTCGACCTTTTACCTTGTCGGTAGGGCTCCGTGAGACCGACATAGTTCGTCGCGCGCCTGATGACGTCACTCGGCACAGTCGGTGAAGAAACAGCAAGCAGTTTGTTGCAGGCAGCCGGTAAGTCTTTTAAAACCCCCGTTTTTTACAATTTTTTTGCGGAGCTGGCTGGCGCTATACTCTAGGGCTCCATAGCGCCACCGGAAGTCCTTGGGGGTTTCTGCATGGCCAATATCCATCTATTGTTCAGGCCGTGACTTTGCAGAAACCCAGAGACTGGGCTGTGGGATTTCGCTTTTGTGGCTGGTCACGAGGTCCCGCGGCCATCTTGGGCCCCACTGATTGTGACATCCCTTGTTAAAACTGACCGCAGCTTTTCTCTCTCTCAGTCCCAGTCCCGTATAAAAAAATGGCCAAAATGCAGCTCTCTGGTTTTGTTGATTGTAGCATGAGGGAAAACTTCTCGAATCTTACAGGAAGGAGAATTGAACATTTGAAAATGGAGTTTGTGTCCCATAGCCTCTGCATACTTTCATGATGTAAAGCTCTGTTTATTTTTGTTTGAGAATCCTCCCATCCAAATACGTAGCCCTTCATTGATATATTTCAATTAAATTCACAAAGAGTGATTTGGAACCTAATTCAAATTTAACAACGAGTAAGCAGGAACTTCTAGCACAGGAAGCTGATTGCAGCTCAGTGGTGTTGTTAGTAGAACTGCTGCCTCACAGCTCCAGAGAACCATGTCCAATCCTGACCTCTGATACTGTCTGTGTGGAGCTTGCACGTTCTCCCTGTGGCTGCATGGGTTTCATGGAGTCAGAGGTGATGCAGTCTGAAATGGGAACTTCAGCACACCATATCCATGCTGTTATTTTTGTCCATGCATACTAATAAAAATTTGCCCACATTAGGATAATGCTGGAATAACTCAGCGGGACAGGCAGCATCTCTGGATAGAAGGAACTGGTGATGTTTCGGGTCGGGACCCTTCTTCAGACATAGTGATGTCCTTGGTCTGGGATGATGACCTTCAACACCAACAAACGTCTTCCATAATGTTTCATAAGTCTCCCAGCACTGTAGGACACAATGCGCTGGAGTAACTCAGCGGGGCAGGCAGCATCTCTGGAGAACATGGATAGCTTCTGTTTCGGGTCAAGAAAGGTCTCAACGTGAAACATCGCCTATCCATGTTCTCCAGAGATGCTGCCTGACCTGATCAGTTAATCCAGCACTTTATATTCTTTTGTGTATAAACTAGCATCCACAGTTCCATGTTTCTTCTGGCACTGGAGTGTTTTCACCTTCAATACATATTGACTTCCTTTTCAGCAGAGTTCTGTAAGTTACCATGAAAGCTAAGGCGTAATGATTAGTTCTTCCAGTCAAATGACTGTCATTTACAGGAAGAAGATCTTACTGCATGCCTCCAGGGGTACACTGGTTGGCCTAAGCATGCAAAGCACCTACAGTACTACCAGACTGAAGGACCCATGAGTACCAGCACAAACTAAATATCATTCAATATATAGACACAAAGTGCTGGAGGAACTGAGCGGGACAGGCAGCTTCTTTGGAGAGAAGGAATAGGTAATGTTTTGTGTCGAGACTCTTCTTCGGACCTTCTTCAAATATATCTTTGGCAGACCAATAAAAGTTCCTCAATCTAAAAAGCCTTGGCTTATAAGAAGGAATTGCTCTATTAAACTTTAAAAGACCACAATATTTATCAATTGGACCTCAGAAATGTGATATCATGTATTTTCTAACAGCCAGAGAGATGAAGCATAACTGCACATTATTATGTTGGGAGACAATTGACTCTTTGATTCCCTTAGATGGAAGATGTACGGATGGCAGATCCATGATAATGAGATATTCGGGAAATATTCTAACCCGGATACCACGAGTATGCTGCACTTGTCTTCCCATCTTATTTATTAATTGAACGGTGGAGAAATCAATCGGCCTGCACATTTGCACATGAGCTCCCTTTGTAAGCTTGGAAATAAGAAGAGCATGAAACAGAAAATAGGTGTATGTTGACACGGTCAGCTCACAGGCATACATAACTTCTTAAAAAAATACAGGCATGTAGCATTGCCACATGCCAAACTTTGAAATGTGGCAATGGAAGGAACTCGTAAAGCACCTGTTTATACATTGAATGTATTTGTTTGCTTATCCTTTTTTGAACTACTATGGAACCATCAGAATGACATTGTGATAAAGACCACAAACAAGTTTAAAATGGCAATTTTCAAGATATCTATTTTTAAGGTAATTTATTTCTGAGGAATTTGTAAGTCCCCTTAGCGAATGGAATTTAAGGCATGTTATTCTTGGGAACAACAGTTAATTGGAACAAGCTATCCAAGTAACAGTGTTTCACATATGTTAAGAGAAGGGAGCTAAGAAGACATGTACAGGTACCTAACATCTTGAGAAAACAGAAATCGATATGCAAAAAGAATGGAAGGTTGTCTGTAAAGAGGTGGACAGAAGGATTCTGATCAGGTTCTTAAGATAAATAAACAAGAGATAGATAATTTTACTTCGGAGTCACGTGAGTCGACCGCATGCGAAGCGACAGGCAGGGAGGAGGGTCGCTCCTCCACCGGAACGCAGGTAAGGTTTTTTCTTTCAGGGAATCTGTGGGACAGAATACCCCACCAACAGGCCGCCTCAAGAGACTGACTGCGGACCGCGGGCAGTCAGCGGCGGCAGAACTCCACAGAAGTCGGGCAGCCCGTTGACCCGGCAGTCCGGGCACACAGACTCGCCGTTCGCAGGTAGCGACGGCAGAGCGGCAGCCTGACTTTAACACCGCAGCCCGCAGGAACACCGCGGACTGACGGCTTCCATACACACCAGGAAGTTGTGTAGCCCGTTGACCCGGCAGGGTCCGGGTACACAGACTCGCCATTCGCAGGTAGCAACGGCAGAGCGGCAGCCCAGACTTAAACACCGCAGCCCGCAGGATCACCGCAGACTGACGACAACGCTACCCGGAGGTTGGGAGCTCCAAGACAGAGCCGGGGCCCCGATTCTAACACAGGCGGAACAACGCCTGGAAGTGGGCATACCGTTGACCCGGTGGGGTTCGGGCTCACAGACTTGCTGTTTGGGGCAGTCTATATTCCCACATGAGCAGATGGGGAGCACTACCTCCAACATGGCACACTCCAGCAGGAGTCTGGTCACCATGGGTCTCCGAGCAGACCCATGGCAGTACCCTTTACAGGGCTGCCAAATGCTCACCCTCTTCGAAGGGGAGCATAAGGAGTCAGGCCTAGGCTGACTGAAGGAGGGAATAGCATTACGCAACGTCTGGCTGAGGGGAGCGCTGCTCCACCAGGGGCCAAACCTGACGGAATTATGACCAACAGGTAAGTTGTACTAACCTTGAGTTGGTTGGGTTTCTGTATTGTTTAAATCCCTTACAGAAACTTCGTAATGCAGAAAAGGAGCAAAAAGAAGGCTGCTTCAAGCATGCCATTGAAGACGCGGGACGTAGGAGCGAGGTTGGCGGCCAATATTCCCGGCGCTGACCGCTGATTTCTGGCAGCACCCGTACCTCAGGCCGGGAAGTCAGCGCAGAAGTCGGGGAGCCCCACTCAGTCGGGACCCGACTCTCCACCGTAGTAATCCAGGGAGCTACATACTGGCGGTAGGACCGCGCGGGATCTGGGTAGCCAAGATCCCGACTCCCCACCGCTTCAGTCTGTACAAAAACAGACCAGTGGCAAAAAAGTGCGGAAGACGGGGCCCGGTTAAGGGCACACCCTGACTCACCACCACATCAGTTTGCTAGATTACGGACCAGTGGAAAAACAGCATAAAAGTTGTGTAGCCCCGCAGGAGCGGCTGGCACCAGCTCTCCACCGCTTCAGTCCGGAAGACTGCGGACAAGCGGCAAATCCACACGGGAGTCGTGTAGCCCCATAGGAGCGGCTGGCACCGACTACCTACCTCAGTCCCATAGACATCACCACGACGAGGTGCGGACTGTCGATAGAGGCCCCATTTGTTCATCAGAACTTGGGGAATACGACTTGCTGTCCGCAGATAGCGGCGGCGGTCGCATAGCTCGAATGGAGCGCATGGTTGAGCAGCTGCTAGAAAGGGACCTACTCCATCAGGGACTTCTGTCCCTAGGATCCTGGAGATCCACGGCAGGGCCCATGACAGGGCTGTCCAACATCTCTCCCTCCTCAGTAGGGAGCGCTATAAGTCAGGGATTAGCTGACTTCGAAGAGGGGTTGGCTGAAGACCCACAGTTGCAAGGGATGCAAGAAGAGGAACTTCTGGGAATGGTGTCTAAGTTCACTCAGAAAGGGCAACCTCTTCAGCCAAGGTCAACGGCAAGCATAAACTACCTGACAACACACCAATTACAGGAACAGGTAATTTCGGAGACCACAAGCAAATACATGGCCCCGGAAAATTGCATGTCACTGAATGTCCATACCGTGAACACACCCATATGGGGAAACATCAACCCTGGGATAAGGGCACAGGGAAAAATTTTAAAAATCCTGAAACTACTGACCTCAGGCATCACTGCGTTTGCCAGGTCAGTCGACAGTATGGACATGACGGAAGAGCAGCAGGATGCATCAGCGCTGCTCTGCGATACGCAATATGAGTTCAATTGCTTCGGAAAAGCTCTATCTATCCTACACTCAACCCCAAAAATTGTGGGTTTGTGTAAGGCCACCGCTACGCCACCACCAAGACAGTTGTTTGGTGATGACCTGCTCAAACAGGTGAAAGACCTAGACGAGGAAGCTAAAGCAGTAGGTTTGATAAAACCGCCTTCCTCCGGCAGACCTCCAGCGTATCGTCGGCAGCATCCATATGCAACATCTACCAGGCCCCAGGTTCAACCCGATAGAGTGACGGGAGCAAACCCAAAGGTCACTCCTTATCATCAGAGGACTGTTTAAGCCAAGGCCCACAGCGACCAGCCTGAAAAATGCATTAACCCTACACCCCAGCACCACAGCAACCCAAGAACAAAGGACAGGAGCATGTCCGTCTACAGATAGACAATACCACAGTGGTGGATATTGGGATGAATTGGCAAACATAACTTGGCACTGGTGCATTGAAATATTTGGATATCAGTTACTTACCTTCCAGGTAAGCTTAATACAGTGGCGGACACCAGGTCACGAGTATTCAATGACAACACCAAGTGGATGTTGAACCCCCAAATATTTGCTTATATTATAGCTAAGTATGGAACACCAGATATCGACTTCTTTGCGTCCAGGTTGAACCATCAAATACCAACATATGTCTTGTGGGTACTAGATCCTGGGGCAGTAGCGATGGATGCATTCTCACTACATTGGGGGAAATTGTTCTTCTATGCATTTCCCCCTTTCTACCTCATCAGTCGGGTATTGCGGAAAATCCAGCTAGATTCTGCATCAGGGATTCTGATAATACCCTTCTGCCCCACACAGTCATGGTTCCCGGTGGTCCTCGACATGGTGAAGAAACCATGGGTGCAGTTTCCTAAATGCCCGAACCTACTGATACATCCCATATCGGGGGAGAATCATCCGTGCCGTGTTCATCTGAACCTGTTGGCTTGCAGGTTCTGAAGAGACCTTTGCTGGAATTCGGGCTGTCGAACAGGACCATGGATATCGTCACGGCATCGTGCAGAGAGTCCACGAGGTAGCAGTACCTTACCCATGTAAGGAAATGGGAGGCCTTCTGTTCCAGGACTAATATCACCTACAACTCTGCCACCATCACAGATGTGCTGGAATTCCTCGCGGGCCTTCACTATGATGAGGGCCTCAGCTATAGTGCCATCAATAATGCCAGAAGCGCATTGTCACCCTACCTCACTATCTGAGTAGGATCCCATCAGTTGGTGTCGAAACTCATGAGGGGTATTTTCAATTCTTACCCTCGTAGACCACGATACAATATGACCTGTGATGTTGGGGTAGTTTCGGAATTCCCACTGGCTTAACTCACCTACAAAGTGGTGATGCTAATGGCACTTATACAGCTCAGCAGGTCCAGACCCTCCATAAACTAAACTGGACAGGATGGTCTCGACCCCTACCAAGGTAACCTTTTTCATCGATGAATTACTTAAATACCATAGACCTGGTACAACTGGTCTTAAATTAAAATCTATGCATATCCCATTGATGTACACATCTGTATAGCCACCTATCTCCGACATTATATTAATGTCACCCAATATGTAAGGAGAATGGAAACAGGTCTATTCATCAATTTTTAAAGCCCACATCACAGGGTAACTGTGCAGACAATTTCCAGGTGGCTCATGTTGGACGCAGCAGGGGTAGACACTGATATTCAAATCTCATTCTACCAGGGCTGCATCCACATCAGCAGTGAGGACCATGGAGGTACCCATGGACCATGTCTTCGCAACAGCGGGCTTGACCAATGGAGACACGTCTCAATAAACCTGTGGCCACTCCTGCGATGTTTGCAGATATTCAGGGGTTTTGTTTGTTATTGTTTTTCAGCTCTGTTACAAGTCTGAAATACGTTAACACACTTCCTCCATCAGTTATTACGCAGTGTGTGAGCATGGACGTGGTCCAGGGCATGAACTCACAGAGCTTTGAAATCTTCACAAAGTCATTCACGTGACTCTGAAGTAAAATAGTAAGATTAAACGAGAAATTACCAGTTTGAAGTTTGAGCCTTATATTATGAGGAGTTACGATGAGGGATTCCGTGCCCTCCGCTCCCAACCCTCTATCATAAGGTCAACTGGTCTATGGTTTCTCTTAATCTTACTATCTCCAGTCAGTTCTTCTATCTGTGATTTCACACCGCTGCTTTGAAGAATGTCGCGCATGCGTGCTGGCGGGATCTTCACGACATCCCTCATCGTAACTCCTCATAAAATAAGGATCAAACTTCAAACTGGTAAGTTCTCATTTAATCTTACTATTTTGTATTATAAAGATGAGGTCTTTCAGCTTGGGGAGGGGTTGTAAAAATGCTGCTGGAGTTATGGGAAAGCTATTGTTAATATGTAAAATCATCCACGGATGCCCGCATTTAACCATCAGTTTCTTCTGAACCAACCCAGAGCTAAATAATTCTTAGCTTCCACTCCAGTTACATAGTTTAGTTTAGTTTATTGTCACTTGTAAGTCAAGTTAAGTCAAGTCAAGACAGTTTATTGTCATTTGACCCAGATAGGACAATGAAATTCTTACTTAATTCAGAGTTTGTTTGATGGCGAGTTTAATAGACTGATGGCTGTGGGGAAGTAGCTGTTCCTGAACCTGGATGTACCAGATCCTAGGCTCCTGTTCCTTCTACCTGATGGCAGCAAAGAGATGAATGTGTGGCCAGGATGGTGTGGGTCCTAGATGATGTTGGCAATCTTTTTGAGGCAGCAACTGTGATAGATCCCTTTGATGATGGGGAGGTCAGAGCCGATGATGGACTGAGCAGTGGTCAGAACATTCTGCATTCTTTTCCGCTCCTGGAAGTTGCCGAACCAAGCCACGATGCAACCAGTCAGCATGCTCTCTAATGTGCACCTGTAGAAGTTCGAGAGAGTCCTCTTTGACATATCGACTCTCACTAATCTTCTCAGGAAATAGAGGCGCTGATGTGCTTTCTTTATAATTGCATCAGTGTGTTGCGACCAGGAAAGATCTTCAGAAATATGCACGCCCAGGAATTTGAAGTTCTTGACCCTTTCCACCATCGATCCGTTGATATAAACGGAACTGTGGGTCCCCATCCTACCCTTTCCGAAGTCCACAATCAGTTCCTTGGTTTTACTGGTGTTGAGAGCCAGGTTGTTGTGCTGGCACCATTTGGTCAATTGGTCGATCTCACTTCTATACTCTGACTCGTCACCATCAGTGATTCGTCCCACAACAGTGGTGTCATCGGCGAACTTGATGATGGAGTTCGCACTATGTCCAGCTACGCAGTCATGAGTGTAGAGTGAGTAAAGCAGGGGGATGTGGTGCTCCCATGTTGATTGTTATCGAGGATGACACATTTCCACCAATACGGACAGACTGTGGTCTGTGGATGAGGAAGTCGAGGATCTAATTGCAGAGGGATGCGCAGAGACCCAGATCTGTAGTCAATGAATAACAGCCTGACATTTGAGTTTTTGTTGTCCAATTGGTCCAGAGCGGAGTGGAAAGCCAGTGAGATCGCATACACCATTGATCTGTTGTGGCGGTAAGAGAACTGCAGTGGGTCAAGGTTCTTGTCGAGGTAGAAGTTGATATGCGCCATAATCAACTTCTCAAAGCACTTCATCACCACAATCGTTAGTGCCACTGGTCGATAGTGATTGAGCACGTCAACTTGCTCTTCTTGGGCACCGTTATTATTGATGTCCTTTTGGAGCAGGTGGGAAACTCAGAGCTCAGAAGTGAGAGGTTGAAAATGTCCGTTAAAACTCCAGTTGGTCCTCACAGGTTTTTAGAACACGACTGGGTATACCATCAGGTCCAGGCGCTTTTCGAGGGTTCACCCACCTGATCTTCTGACATTGGCCCCTGTGACTGACTGAAATACCATCACGGCAAATGGGGGCTCGGGAAGGCACATCAGTGTTCTCCCTATCAAAGCGTGTGTAAAACGCATTGAGCTCGTCAAGGAGTGATGCTTCTCTGACAATTGAGCTGCCTCCTGATTTTGCCTTGCAGGAGGTGATTGCATTCAAGCCCTGCCACAGTTGCTGAACATCCGTCTCATCCTACAGCTTGGAGCAGAAGTCTCTTTTGGCCTTTTTGATGGCCGTAACCTCTGTAGCTCCAGACCTGAATGCCCGGGATCTGGACTTCAGAAGAGTGCGGATCTCATAGTTCATCCAAGGCTCTGGTTAGGAAAAACTCAGAATGTTTTTGTTGGGATGCAGTCCTCCACACATTTCTTTATGAAGTCTGTAACGACTGTGGCGTATTCATTCAGGTCCGTTGACGAGTCCCTGAACATTGCCCAGTCTACAGACTCCAAACAGTCCTGGAGTTGTTCCTTTGCCCCCCCCCCCCCCCCCCAGACCAGCTCCGTACAGTCCTCACCTCTGAGGATGCGCTGTTCAATTGCGGCCTGTAGGCAGGAAGAAGCAGCACTGCAGTATTGAAGGATTCACCAAAGGGAGGGCGAGGGATGGAGCGATAAGCGTCTTTGATGGTCGTTTAGCCATGGTTGAGGGTGTTTGATCCTCTGGTGCTGCGGGAGACATGTTGGTGGAAGTTAGGGAGTGATTTCTTCAGGTTGGCTTTGCTGAAGTCCCTTCAGGCTGGACAGCTGAGACTGGGCTGCTGGGGGTGAGCCATGTCTCTGTGAAACAGAACACAGAGCATTCCCTCAGCTCCCTTTGGTAAAGCAACCTTTCCCTTAAGTCCTCCACTTTATTTTCAAGGGACTGTACATTGGCCAGAAGGATGGTAGGTAGAGGGGGTCGAAGTTCACTGCGCTTCAGTCTGACCTGAAATCCTGCCCGTAGGCCATGTTTCTGGATACAATGGAGGCCTCCTTGTTGTTTCCAGGTACTGTGTTTACTGTACCTGCTGTTTCTGCGAACCTGAGCTGGAATGAGGATTCCCTTGCAGACAGCAGCTCCAGCTCTGTAGCGATCGGGGATTCCCTCACAGTCGGCAGCTCCAGCTCCATTGCTCCTGGGAGATCCTGCCTGTCGGCTCCGGAGGTCTCCTCGGTGTTTCCAGGTACAGTACCTGTGATCCTCAGTCGGGTCGGGTGTTCTCCAGCGATCGGGGGATCGCTTACAGTCGGGGGCTCCCGCAGCTGCGGGAGATCGCGATATTGCTAGTGCCTTCCAGTGCACTAGCAGCTTGACTGTTATGGCGCCGATTTCTGCCATTTCTCTGATCCAGGTGAGTTGTGTGAAGCAATACATAATTCTCTTCTGTTGAGCTGCTGGCAAAATATCGCCACAGGCAGGCGCCATCTTAGCACACAACAAGGTACAGCGAAAAACTTGGGAGCACGTGGGTTATTTAATGACTAATAAATCATATGCAGATTCTGCCACGGGTGGTTAAGGTAGATGAGTTATTTGGAATTGTGTGCGTTCCTTCCACTGTTTGTGCTTTCCCTCCACGGGTTCCCACTGGAAAGATTTAAAGTTCTTGCTTCCTTCCTGTATGCTTCTGTGGCAGTTTGACTGCTATGGGATTCTTATGAATCAGCAAGAACGTGACTTTTTATTTTGAGTGCCCTTTGTGACTATCCATGCAGCATTTTCCTTGTTTATGTGGCAATTTCTTGCTACGACAGTGTTCAGAGGAGATGATTTATATTGGAACCTTAGTGTCAGGCCTGTGAATGACATGTACCACCACTACACTACACACCTCTCTGACAATCAATATTAAGCCTTTTGGGGCCAGCAACTACAAATCCATTAGCTTTAAAAGAGTTAAGAATAAGGACAGAGGACACACAAGTTAAAAATCTGAATTGATGATATTAGAAAGGAACTTGCTAAAGTTAATTGGGGTGGGGTGTTTATGGGCAATTTGACCTCTGGAAAGTTGAGTTTTGGTTAGTATAGTTCATTATTGTCACGTGTACCGAGGTACACTGAAAAGCTTTTTGTTGTGTGCTTTCAAGTCAAAGAAAATAATATAAATGATTACAATCAAGCCTTCCACTGTGTACAGATAAAGGCATAAAGGGCACAACATTTAGTCTACGAGAAAGTCCGATAAAGAATGATTAATGATAGCTGAAAGGTAGATGGGAGGTGAGGACCGCACTAGCTGCTGAAAAGATGGTTCAGCTGCCACATAAAGTCTGTGATGGGGAGAGATTGAGGTATGCATCTGTCTCTCTCTATATCTCTCTCCCTCTCTCTCCCTCTCCCTCTCCCTCTCCCTCTCCCTCTCCCTCCCTCTCCCTCTCCCTCTCCCTCTCCCTCTCCCTCTCCCTCTCCCTCTCCCCCTGCCTCTCCCCCTGCCTCTCCCCCTGCCTCTCCCCCTGCCTCTCCCCCTGCCTCTCCCCTCCATCACTCTCCCTCTCCCCCTCCCTCACTCTCCCTCTCCCCCTGCCTCACTCTCCCTCTCCCCCTGCCTCACTTTCCCTCTCCCTGCCTCACTTTCCCTCTCCCTGCCTCACTTTCCCTCTCCCTGCCTCACATTCCCTCCCCCTGCCTCACTTTCCCTCCCCCTGCCTCACTTTCCCTCCCCCTGCCTCACTTTCCCTCCCCCTGCCTCACTTTCCCTCCCCCTGCCTCACTTTCCCTCCCCCTGCCTCCATCTCCCTCTCCTCTCTCCCCCTCTCTCTCTTTCTCTTCCACTCCCTCTATCCCTCTCCCTCTCTCACTCCATCTCTCTCTATCTCTCTCCATCACTCTCTCCCCCTCTCTCTCCCTCTCCCTCTCTTTCCCCTCCCTCTCCCTCTCCCTGTATCTCTCCCTCTCCCTCTCCCCCTCCCTGACCCTCCCCCTCTCCCCCTCTCTCTCTGACTTACTCTTCCTCTCCCATTCTCCCTCTCCCTCTCCCTCTCCCTCTCCCTCTCCCTCTCTCTCCTCTGTTTGTCTTTCTAACAATGGTGCCTGATTGCCGGGGGGCGCCGTCCTGTATGGTATGGCTGCCCAGCCTGCAGCTGTTTGTGTTTCTCTGCTTTTTAATTTTTAGTGAGTTTTAGTGTTTTGTTTGGAGTCTATTCTTTTTTGTGTGTGGGGGGGGAGGGGGGACGGGAAGGGTGAAACTGCTTTTCCTGGTCCCTACCTGGTCGGAGAGGCAGCTTTTCTCCGGGCTGCATCTTCGACCCGTCCTCCAGCGGGCCTGGAGCGGCGTTTCTTGAGGAGACCGCCCAGAACCTCGGCTTCGGCAGCGGCGCAGCGCTGGAGCGCCATGGCGGATCGGAGCGGGTGATGCCTTGCCTGGGTCACCGCGCTGGAACTCTGGTGAGCTGAAGACCGCCGACAAAAAACATCATGGAGCCGCGGGCCTGTGGAGCGGCCGGCTGCGGGCGGCGGCGCTGACGTCAACATCGGGAGCCAGAGGGGGAGTTCCATTCAGCGCGGCCTTGTTGGCTTTGGAAGCCACGGACTCCGGTAAGGAAGTGGCCGTTCCAGGTGTCCCAAGCCGCTGAGAGGATTCTCCCGAAGCCGGAGCACCATTATCCGGCCAGAAGGGCCTGGAACATGGGGCCTCCATGAAGGCGACTGCGGAGGCCTCAATAGGCCCAACTATGGGTGGACATGGGATGGGGACTGGACATTGTGCCTTCTCTCATAATGGGAACTATAGTGAGGGGATGTGTTTTGTGTTTAAAAATCTCTTTATTATTGTTATGTCTGTATTTTTTTTATGTGCTGCATTGGCAAGAAACATTTCACTACACCAATTGGTGTACGTGACCAATGAAATAACCTTTGAACCTTTGATCCATTAAGTCTTTCCATGTTCCTCTGCTTTTATGAGCAAGAAGGAATGGTGGCAAACAATATTGTACCTTGAAATCTCTGTCTGCAACACAATCCTGTGCTACGAACCGCACCTTTGCAAAGATACAGACACATTTTTGGCTGACTGCATACATGTGCTCCTATTTCTCTGCATCACTATTGGCAAGGGTTGCTAGTCTTTTTCTCTGAAACTTTCTTTTTAAATGTTTGACATTGCCACTGCTCTCATTGTCCACTCTGACTGTTCCACCAATGTTGCCATTAAGCTTTCAGCAGCAGTGATTTTTTACCTTAGTGCCCTGAGTTGCAGCATTCCCTTCAGTTCTCTACCACCCAAATTGAATATTTTGGGAACAAACAAAAACTGGATTAGTGGTGGGCCATTCCGTTCTTCAAGCCTGTTCCGGCATTCAATGTGTTTGTGATTGATCTTCAATCTCAATACCATCAATTACACTATCTCCCCCAAATCTCTGTTATATTTTGTGTCTATAAATCTCTGTCTCCTTCTTAAGTTAATTCAGCATCTTAACTTCCACAGCTTTTCTGTGGCAGACATTGCGCAGATTTGAGTGAACACATTCATCCGCATCTCAGTTATAACGTCTTGTCCCTGACCCTGAGAATGTGACATTTTAAATTCCACCATCCAGCCTTTCAATCTCCTGTCAGGCTTTTGTATATTTCATAGGATATCCTCTTATTCTTCTAAGTTTTAATAAATAAAAGCCTACTTAACTAAATCTCGTCTGATTCAACATCCTACCATGCCAGGGAATAGTCTTATCGCACTTTATTTTATTCTGTAGAAAATAAATAATCTAATGCTGAAGATGCTGACTTTCAGATAACGTTGTGAGAAGATTAGATAAAACCTCACCTGTTCAAGTGAGAGCCAAACATCCTTTACTTTAGACTTTAGAGATACAATGTATCTTCGGCCCACCGAGTCGAGCCGTGCAGCAATCACCCCGTGTACTAGCACTATCCTCCACACTAGGGACAATTAACAATTTTACGGAAGCCATTTAACCTATAAACCTGTACGTCTTTGAAGTGTGGGAGGAAACCAGAGCACCCCGGGAAACCCCACGCGGAATAATACAGAAGGTGCAGGATCAGTTCATTCCTAGGAGGAAGAATGATTTCAAGGGGAGTAAGGAGCGACCGTGGCTGACAAGGGACATAAGGGACAGTATAAAAATAAGAGAAGAAGTA
Organism: Okamejei kenojei; assembly: GCA_035221665.1. Lineage (NCBI taxonomy): Eukaryota > Metazoa > Chordata > Chondrichthyes > Rajiformes > Rajidae > Okamejei > Okamejei kenojei. The sequence continues at coordinate 86,989,195 of CM069135.1, forward strand.
TAACGTAGCAAAGATGAGCGGGAAACAAGAGGATTGGGTAATGTTTAAAGAGCAACAGAAGATAACTAAAAAGACATTACAGGGAGAAACGATGAGGTACGAAGGTAAGCTAGCCAAGAATATAAAGGAGGATAGTAAAAGCTTCTTTATGTGAAGAGAAAACAAACCAGTTAAGACCAAAGTTGGCCTTTGAAGACCAAAAAATGTGAATTTATTATGGGGAACAAGGAAATGGCAGATGAGTTGAACAGATACATTGGATCCATCTTCACTAAGGAGGACACAAACAATCTTCCTGATGTACTAGTGGCCAGAGATCTGGGGTGATGGAGGAACTGAAGGAAATCCACATTAGGCAGGAAATGGTGTTGGGTAGACTGATGGGACTGAAGGCAGATAAATCCCCAGGGCCTGATGGTCTGCATCCCAGGGTACTTAAGGAAGTGGCTCTAGAAATCATGGATGCATTGGTGATAATTTCCCAATGTTCTCTAGACTCAGGATCAGTTCCTGTGGATTGGAGGGTAGCTAATGTTATCCCACTTTTTAAGAAAGGCGGGAGAGAGAAAACAGGGAATTATAGACCAGCTAGCCTGACATCGGTGGTGGGGAAGATGCTGGAGTCAATTATAGAAGATGAAATAGCCGAACATTTGGAAAGCAGTAACAGGATCGGTCCGAATCAGCATGGATTTACGAAGGGGAAAACATGCTTGACTAATCTTCTGGAATTTTTTGAAGATGTAACTAGGAAAATGGACAAGGGAGAGCCAGTGGATGTAGTGCACCTGGACTTTGATATTTGATAAGCATTTGATAAGGTCCCAAATAGGAGATTAATGGGCAAAATTAGTGCACATGGTATTGGGGGTAGAGTGCTAACTTGGATAGAAAATTGATTGGCAGACAGGAAACAAAGAGTAGGGATTAACGGGTCTCTTTCAGAATGGCAGGCAGTGACTAGTGGGGTACCGCAAGGCTCGGTGCTGGGACCGCAGCTATTTACAATATACATCAATGATTTGGATGAAGGGATTCAAAGTAACATTAGAAAATTTGCAGATAACACAAAGCTGGGTGGCAGTGTGAGGGGATGCTATGAGAATGCAGGGTGACTTGGACAGGTTGGGGGAGTGGGCAGATGCATGACAGATGAAGTTTAATGTGGATAAATGTGAGGTTATCGACTTTGGTATCAAAAACAGGAAGGCAGATTATTATCTAAATGGCGTCAAGTTGGGAAAAGGGAAGTACAACGGGATCTGGGTGTCCTTGTTCATCAGTATATAAAAGTAAGCATGCAGGTACAGCAGGCAGTGAAGAAAGTGAAAGGCATGTTGGCCTTTATAACAAGAGGATTCGAGTATAGAAGCAAAGAGGTCCTTCTGCAGTTGTACAGAACCCTAGTGAGACCACACCTGGAGTATTGTGTGCAGTTTTGGTCCCCTAATTTGAGGAAAGACATTCTTGCTATTGAGGGAGTGCAGCGTAGGTTTACAAGGTTAATTCCCGGGATGGCGGGACTGTCATATGTTGAGAGAATGGAGAGGCTGGGCTTGTACAGTCTGGAGTTTAGAAGGATGAGAGGGATCTTGTTGAAACATATAAGATTGTTAAGGGTTTCGACACGTTAGAGGCAGGAAACATGTTCCCGATGTTCAGGGAGTCCAGAAGCAGGGGCAGCAGTTTAAGAATAAGGGGTAAGCCATTTAGAACGGAGATGAGGAAACACTTTTTCTCACAGAGGGTGGTGAGTGTGTGGAATTATCTGCCTCAGAGGACGGTGGAGGCAGGTTCTCTGCATGCTTTCAAGTGAGAGCTAGATAGGGGTCTTAAAAATAGCAGAGTCTGGGGATATGGGGAGAAGGCAGGAACGGGGTACTGATTGGGGATGATCAGCCATGATCACATTGAATGGCGGTGCTGGCTCGAAGGGCCTAATGGCCTACTCCTGCACCTATTGTCTATTGTCTATTGTCTATTGTCTATTGTCACAGGGAGAACATACAAACTTCGTAAAGCCAGTACCCGCGGTCAGGATTGAACTTGGAGGCAGAACCTCTGCCACAGCACCACTGTGTTGCCTAAATGATATTGCACTCTTACAAGAGGAACAGCTAATTCTCTTCTTTCATCAAAATGTGTTGCATTATTGAGACCAGCAAGTGGGGAAGATAAATACTTAGAGGAACGACAGGATAAGTGAAGAAGCTCCCAGTACTTAGGGCACTGAAAGCTAAAGGCACAATTACGAAGAGCAAAATATATCAAGGATGTGCAAGTGATTCAAAGTGAAGAATCGCAGAAGATTAAATACGTTTGCCCCTTGATAAAATTCAGGGAGACCACAATGTATGATTAAATTACGTTCTTTCAGTGCATTACAGGCAACTCTCTAACTCTGCGATAACTAATTATTAAATTCAGAGGACACAGCCAACGCAAAGCTATTCTTTGGTTGGACATTTCAGCGTAAAAGGTCATGACTCATTAGCTTGAAGATAGCCTTCATCTTTTAATTAGAGGCATATTATAGTGAGATCAGGAAATTAATTTCATCTTGAATGATTATCAAGTAAGTTTTTAATTGTTTCGTTGACGGTACATATGACAGTTAAACACTTCTAAATCTCTTGACTCTTGGCAGGCATCCTATAACTATAGCATCAGTCTATGAAAGTAAGCATGCAGGTACAACAGGCAGTGAAGAAAGCGAATGGCATGTTGGCCTTTCTAACTTGAGGAGTTGGGTATAGGAACAAAGAGGTCCTTCTGCAGTTGTAAAGAGCCCTAGTCAGACCACACCTGGAGTATTGTGTGTAGTTTTGGTCCCCTAATGTGAGGAAGGACATTCTTGCTATTGAGGGAGTGCAGTGTAGGTTTACAAGGTTAATTCCCGGGATGGCGGGACTGTCATATGCTGAGAGAATGAAGCAGCTGGGCTTGTACACTCTGGCGTTCAGAAGGATGAGAGGGGATCTTATTGAAACATATAAGATTGTTAAGGGTTTGGACATGCTGGAGGCAGGAAACATGTTCCCAATGTTGGGGGAGTCCAGAACCAGAGGGGCACAGTTTAAGAATAAGGGGTAAGCCATTTAGAACGGAGATGAGGAAACACTTTTTCTCACAGAGAGTTGTGAGTGTGTGGAATTCTCTGCCTCAGAGGGCGGTGGAGGCAGGTTCTCTGGATGCTTTAAAGGGAGAGCTGGATAGGGCTCTTAAAGATAGCGGAGTCAGGGGATATGGGGAAAAGGCAGGAATGGGGTACTGTTTGGGGTTGATCAGCCACATGGTGGTGCTGGCTCTAAGGGCCGAATAGCCTACTCCTGCACCTATTGTCTATTGTCTATTGCCTATTGAAAGTAACATGGATAACAATGAATTCTGGCACAGTACAGAGAGATCCGGTTCCACAAATGTTGATGGAAGAGATGAAAGAGAAGATAGACCGATGAAAAGCTGTTCAGATAACACTGAAGAACATCGGGGTGATGGGTCTTTTATCCTACCTATTCCCCTTATGATTTTACGCACCTATGTAAGATTAGCCTCCTACACGCTAAGGAATAAACTCCTAGCTTTCTCACCTCTCCCTATAGCTCAGGTCCGGGCAAAATCTTCGTAAACCTTATCTGCACTCTTTCCAGCTTAGTGACATCTTTCCTATAGCAGGGTGACCAAACCTGAACTCACCAGTCCAAGTGTGGCTTGTTATACATCTGGAACATAACAACCCAAATTCTATACTCAATTCCCTGACTGATGAAGGCCAGTAACCAAAAGCCTTCTTCACCACTCTCTCTACCAGCAATGCCACTTTATGGGAATTATGCCCCTCTGCTCTGTAACACTCCCAGTTTCCATCACCTGTGAACGTCCTGCACCAGATTGACTTACCATTTATGCAACACCTCACACATGTCTGAATTAAACTCTATTAGCTATTCCTCAGCCCACTTACTGATCTGATCAAGATCCCGCTATACTACAATTCTTGATAACCATCTTCACTGTCCACGATACCACCTCTTTTAGTGTCATCTGCAAACTTACCAATTATGCCTCTTAACCCTCCAGTCCATACACCCTCAAGGATTTCAAGAAGACATCTGCTCATGTGGTGTACTGCTGTTCCAGGAACCTGCTCTCTCTGTTGTTACATGTTGCTGTGCCAGAAATCTGAAGTGAAAGGCTGCTCTCCACTGGTGCCCTTGTGGATAGGCTTTCTGCAAGGACTGATATTGGGTGGGCAGGGATGAGCAGTGTGGCTACTCTGCATTGGGACATGGGACTATTTGCTGCCCGCTTGCAGAGTGAATGTGGGTCTTTCCTGGGGAATGGCAGCACCCACTCCAAGCATTGGCAGAACACCCAGCACCCGCAGTCCCTCTCTTCACTTCCTATTGATGTACTCTTGTCCTTTTCTCTTTGTTTGGCCGCATAAGCTCAAAGCCAGCATACACCATTAACTTGTTCACTGCCAAGTTTTATTTCTTCACTATCGGCCATGACCTGAATATACTGGGGTTGGCACTGAACATGTTACGTTTGTTACTATACAAGATGCACGATCATTGTTCTTGGACCCAATATTACTTCTCTCAGGTTAGGCTTTTGAATTTGATCCTGAATGTCAACATCTGATTTACTAAATTTGCTGGTTTTAAATTAGTTTTAAAGATGGAAGTAAGAACACAAAAAACATGTAACCTAAATGATAGTCGGTAAAGGAATTATGTGCACAAATATATTTATTTCTTTGATGTGAAAGGCAGGGATTATTCTGACCACATGTAGCTGATGCAAAAGAGACCATGAATAGGAATGTAATTCTCGGATCTCTGCCATCTGCCACTGTGTTTGGAGAGATCGGCCAAGCCTTATATTAGCAACTTGTACACCTTGTCCTCAATATGCCCCTGCGACTTCTTAGCATGGGTTACAACACCATTATCTGGTTGTCCGGAAATATACCCTATAATCAACATCGAGGAACAATTGCACCGAAAATGATTTTTTAGAAAAGAATAGTGCTTTTCAAAAATTTATTGAATGGATCATGACAAGTAATGTTCTTATAAAATAATCATTTATTAGTCCATTTTTTCTTTGCAGTTAAAATTATAGTGACTTTCTAATGTACTCCTTTGAAAGGAAGGAACAAAATAAGCAATGTATAGCGAGCCACGTGTTGTGAATCAAAGTGAACTTCATTAAGGCAATACAGAGAACAGCACACACAAGACTCTGGAGGGTTTTCCTAGGGCTCTCAATATATACCAGGGCACACCCCTTAACCACGTGATAACTCCTTCCCGCCAAACACTGTCACGTGACCCTGCCAGCCCAAGTGCCGAGGTTTCGCTCAGTAAGTGGCCTAACCACCAGGTGGCACGGCAGGAACCCACCCCCCCACCCCAGAACCAGAGGCACGAAAATGAACCAGCAGACAAATGAGGCACTACCCCCTCACATCCACCAACAGCAATTGAGCCCGGAGGAAATCGGCGCCCAGCAACGGCTGGGAGACATCGGCAACTGTGAAAGTCTAGGTAAAATGACAGGGGCCAAAGATGAGCGGGACCATATGAACCCCATACGTCCGGATGGAGCTGCCATTTGCCATGGTTAGAAAGGGCCGGAACGAGTGTCAACCCCCGATGGGGGCAAAACGCTAACATCCGCACACAGGCAAAAGAGGAACCGTCGTCCAAAGGTACGGAGAAGGAGCACTTTGAGGCCTGCGTACTTGTCCACAGCTGGAGGCACACAAAGGTAATGGACCAGGCGACCGGCCATCTCCTGATCCAATGCGCCGACCACATAATAGTACTTGGTGTCATCAGCCATGATGCGTCTAATGTGGAACTGGGCCTCGGCCTGCTGCAACCACACTTCGGGCTGCAATGTCCAGAACACTGGCAGCTTAAGCAAGATAGTCATCTGCTGGGCCGGATCTACGGTGATTTTGTGTTGCTGGGGTAGATCGTTAAGCGAGCCACGCATTGTGAATCAAAGTGATCTTTATTAAGGCAATACAGAGAACAGCACACATGCGACTCCAGAGGGTTTTCCAAGGGCTCTCAATATATACCAGGGCACACCCCTTAACCATGTGACGACTCCTTCCCGCCAAACACAGTCACATGACCCAGCCAGCCCAAGTGCTGAGGGAACGCCATCAGGTGGCGCCACAAATGCATCAAATTGATTGTAAAAGAATTGTTCCTCAGCGTGAGCTGATGTTACAGAAATATTCCTGCTGAAAATATACTGTATGTAGATTCATGCCTTGCATAAATGGCATTGGATAACCTCGCACAATTTCCACTCTTAAGTTACAAAGCACAGTTGTCTTTAAACCATCATAAGATTTTTGGTTCAAATCCTGCTCAATGAAACTTGAAAATAATATTCCAAGTTGACATTCTAATGTGCCACAGGTGGACCTCTGCAATGATGGATGTACTGTCTCTCCGATGAGTTATTAAAGTGAAGACCTCCCTGCTCTCTCAGGTGAAGGCAGATAATTTATGGTATTATTTTGAAGAGCGTCCTGACATTATCCTGCTGGCACTCGCTGGAGCTTGTGTGGAACATAAACACCTTTCAGGATGCTCCCAAGTGCTTCACGGCCACTGTTGATGCATAGTCTTCTCTGGGATCCTCAACACCATTCTGCAAATAGCCCAGTGAAAGGACGTCACTGCTTGGATTTTGATAGATGTTCTTGGCTCCAAACATGTCTTTTTATGCAATTGCTGGACTTGATCAGAAATGCAGAAGTCGCAAATCTACTTTGCATTTGTTGCCACAAAATATTAGTTAACACATTACAGGAAATAATCTTCTTTAGTCAGAGGGTGGTGAATCTGTGGATTTCTTTACCACAGAACGATATGAAGGCCAAGTCTGTGGATATTTTTAAGGCAGAGATAATTATATTCTTGATTGTGAGAAGGCAGGAGAATGGGGGCAGGAGAATGGGGTTAGGAGGGAGTGATAGATCAGCCATGATTGGATGACAGAGTAGACTTGATGGGCCGAATGGCCTAATTCTTTCCTATTCCTTATGACCTTATGACCTTATGCGGAAGCCTTTGATTACACTGCAAAGGATGCAGAGGACTACAGGTGCTCTCTGTACGGAGTTGGTACGTTCGGTCTGTGAGAGCGCGGATTTTCTCCCGGCACTCCGGTTTTCTCCCACATTCAAAAAGACGTGCAGGCTTTTGGTTTAATTGGCTTTTGTAAAAAATGTTCCTCGTGTGTGGGGTAGAAATAGATTTAAGAGATACACAAGGAAATACAGATGCTAGAATCTTGAGAAAAACACAAAGTGCTGGAGTAGCTCAGCAAGTCAGAGTGTATTTGTGGAGGCAATGGATAGATGATGTATCATGTTGGGACCCTTCTCTAGACTGAATATTCGTCACTGATGATATAGGTGATTTAGAGGGAATTTTCTGAACCATTTTTCAGCCAGATTAAAATCCAATTTGTACTGCCTGAGGAAAGGGGTATTGTGCCCGATACTCACAAGACATTTAGATATTTTAATCGTTCGCTCGTGTGTCAGACAACGCATAGCTCGCTATTGGTTTCCGTCGTCGTTCAACATGTTGACAGAATTGATCGCCCGACGCGTCACAGAGTGCTTCGTGTCATTGTTTCCGGGGACCGCCACGAGGAGGCTTCTGTCATGATACCCAATATTTAGATGTGTGTTTGATACGGCGTGACCTAGAAAGATATGGGTCAAGTGCTAAAAAGTAGGAATGGTATAGATAGATTCTTGATAACCAGCATAAATAAGATAGATTGAAGGTCCGTTACGCTTGCTGTATGACTGTATGATTTCAGTGGGCATAGAAAGACCATGGGGATAAAGTAAGTACCACTTTTTAAATAGATATTTACATTTATAATGTTTATACTATTGTTTATTACAAAACGATTCAAATGTTTTTTTTTTCCTTACCGCTTTACTTGAATTTTAATTCTTTGAAATATTTTAATATAATTTTTTAATTTTAGAGTCCATTTTAAATATTTTTAAAAAGTGGCGCAGCAGTAGAGTTGCTGCCTTCCAGCACCAGAGACCCGAGTTCGATCCTGACTACGGGCACTGTCTGTATGGAGTTTGTACATTCTCTCCATGACCACGTGGATTTTCTCCGGGTTCTCCAGTTTTCTCCCACATTCCAGAGATGGCATGTTTCTCGGTTAATTGGCTAGAATGGTAAATTGTTCCTAATGTGCAGGATAGTGTTAGCGTACAGGGTGATCGCTGGTCGGTGTGGATTCGGCGGGCCGAAGGATCTACTTCCACGCCGTATCTCGAACCTAATCTAAATAATTTGTGTCATTTAAGTACTCTTCCAACTTTGACAGAGCACAAACTTGTGTTGGGGCTTCAACAGCTGCAGAAGGTCATCAAAGCTTTGGGAAAGGCAGGGATTTTTCATTGTGAGAACTGAAATTCAAACATTATTCAGATCCTTGCTGCTGGTTGTAGTGAATATCAGGCAAAGAGTGACTCTGGGTGGTAAATATAGCTAATGAACTCGTGCCAACAAAATCTGGGCTAATCATTTTCACAAATGATGTTGATTGATTTAACTATTGTCTAGATCACTCGGGATGACTCTACTGCCCTCCAAAACAGTATCACGTCTATCAATAGCGGTAGCGTACTTCAATAACATTGTATAGTACTCATCATAGATTACTTCAGGGATTTAGAAAGTAGAGCTCAGCCACTAAAAAAAAACCACAGCAGAAATACTTAACAAGGAAATTTGTTGATTGGGCAAAGTGCCATATTCTGCTTTAAACTTAAACTGCCAATCCAGGGCAGCATTTAAAGGAGATTTGGACAATTACACTGATAGGGAGGGTTTAGAGGAATATGGGACAAACACAGGTAAATTGGAGTTGCTTTGATGGAGGCCATTGGTCCACATGGACAAGTTAGGCCAAAGGGCCTGTTTCTGTGCTGTATGATTGTATGACTCTATAACTTGGTGCTTTAGTCTAATCTATATTACTAAAAGTCTCATCTTGACCACTTCCTGTTTTTCTGTGTATTGATTTTTGAAAAAACGCTGCCACTTACGGCTGTGATGTATGGCCATCTTACTCTGAGTCCCCCTCCGCCGCGCAGGACAAAAGGATTTTTCCCATCGATGAAAAATAAAAGAGTTATTAGTGTTTAAAAATGTTGAGATTCTCTCTCCTGAAGGCTGGGGGGAGGGACTCGGGTAGAGGGGGCTAGGGGACAGGATGTGGGGCAAGAGGCAGAGAAGGGAAGCACTCGGACCCAAAATGTAGGCGAGAAAGAGGAAAGAGATAATAGACAGAGAATAAGGGGTGGTGGGTTTCTAAAATGTGTATATTTTAATGCTAGGAGCATTGTAAGAAAGGTGGATGAACTTAGAGCCTGGATTGACACCTGGAAATATGATGTTGTGGCAATCAGTGAAACATGGTTGCAGGAGGGCTGTGATTGGAAACTAAATATTTCCAGGATTTTGTTGCTTCAGGTGTGATAGAATTGAAGGGACCAGAGGTGGAGGTGTTGCATTGCTTGTCAGAGAGGATATTACAGCAGTGCTTTGGTAGGATAGATTAGAGGGCTCGTCTAGGGAGGCTATTTGGGTGGAACTGAGAAGTGGGAATGGTGTAGCAACACTTTTAGGGGTGTATTATAGACCGCCAAATGGGGAGCGAGAATTGGAAGAACAAATATGTAAGGAGATAGCAGATAGCACAAGGTAGTGATTGTGGGAGATTTCAATTTTCCAAAAATAGACTGGGAAACACATTCTGTAAATGGGCTGGACGGTTTGGAGTTTGTAAAATGTGTGCAGGATAGTTTTTTGCAGCAGTACATAGAGGTATCGACCAGAGAAGGGGCAGTGCTGGACCTCCTGTTAGGAAATGAGGCAGGTCAGGTGACGGAGGTGTGCATTGGTGAGCACTTCGGGACCAGTGATCACAATACCATTAGTTTCAATATAATTATGGAGAGGGTCAGAACTGGACCTAGGGTGGAGATTTTTGATTGGAGAAAGGCTAACTTTGAGGGAATGCGTAAGGATTTAAAAGGAGTGAATTGGGACACTTCGTTTTATGGGAAGAATGTAGAAAAGAAATGGAGGACATTTAAAGGGGAAATTGTAAGAGTACAGAATCTTTGTTCCTGTTAGGTTGAAAGGGAATAGTAAAAATTGGAAAGAGCCATGGTTTTCAAGGGAAATTGGCCACGTTTCGAAAAAAGAGAGATATCTACAATAATTATAGGAGGCATGGAGTAAATGAGGTGCTAGAGGAGTATAAAGAATGTAAAAAGAATCTAAGAAAGAAATTAGGAAGGCTAAAAGAAGATATGAGATTGCTTTGGCAAGAAAGGTGAAAGTAAATCCAAAAGGTTTCTATAGCTTTATTAATAGCAAAAGGATAACGAGGGATAAAATTGGACCATTAGAGAGCCAGAATGGACAGCTATCTGCAGAGCCAAAAGAAATGGGGGAGATATTGAACAATTTATTTTCTTCGGTATTCACCAAGGAGAAGGATATTGAACTCTGTGAGGTAAGGGAAAAAAGTAGAGTAGCTATAGAAACTATGAGATTCAAAGAGGAGGAAGTACTGACACTTTTGAAAAATATAAAAGTGGATAAGTCTCCCGGTCCTGACAGGATATTCCCTAGGACATTGAGGGAAGTTAGTGTAGAAATAGCAGGAGCTATGACAGACATATTTCAAATGTCATTAGAAACGGGAATAGTGCTGGAGGATTGGCATACTGCGCATGTTGTTCCATTGTTTAAAGAATAAACCTAACAATTATAGACCTGTTAGTTTGCCATCAGTGGTGGGCAAATTAATGGAAAGGATACTTAGAGATAATATATATAAGCATCTGGATAAACAGGGTCTAATCAGGAACAGTCAACATGGATTTGTGCCTGGAAGGTCATGTTTGACAAACCTTCTTGAAGATTTCAGTAAGGCCTTCGACAAGGCTCCCCATGGAAGGTTGGTTAAGAAGGTTCAATCTTTGGGTGTTAATGGCGGAGTAGCAAGATGGATTCAACAATGGCTGAATGGGAGACGTCAGAGAGTAATTGTGGATGGTTGTTTGTCAGGTTGGAAGCCGGTGACCAGTGGGGTGCCTCAGGGATCTGTGTTGGGTCCACTGTTGTTTGTCATGTACATCAATAATCTGGATGATGGGGTGGAAAATCGGATAAGTAAGTACGTAGATGATACTAAGATAGGTGGTTTTGTGGATAATGAAGTAGATTTTCAAAGTCTACAGAGAGATTGGGCCATTTGGAAAAGTGAGCTGAAAGATGGCAGATGGAGTTTAATGATGATAAGTGTGAAGTGCTACATCTTGGCAGGACAAATGAAAATAGGACGTACATGGTAAATGGTAGGGAATTGAGGAATGCTGTGGAACAGAGAGATCTAGGAATAACTGGGGGGGGACTTAATTGAGTTATTTAAAATGATGAAAGGGATAGACAGAGTTGACGTGGATAAGCTTTTCCCATTGAGGGTAGGGAAGATTCAAACAAGAGGGCATGACATGAGAATTAAGGGACAGAAGTTTAGGGGGAATGTGAGGGGGAACTTCTTTACTCAGAGAGTGGTGGCTGTGTGGAATGAGCTTCCAGCAGAAGTGGTGGAGGCAGGATCTATTTTAACATTTAAAAGTAAAGTGGATAGGTATATGGACGGCAAGGGAATGGAGGGGTATGGTCTGAGTGCAGGTAGATGGGACTAGGGGAAAACAAATGGTCAGCACGGACTGGGAGGTCCGAGAGGGCCTGTTTCCGACCTGTAATTGTTATATGGTTATAAGGCCATGCCCCTTCAGGAGGGACTATAAAACCCGGAAGTGTTGAGTACCTCAGTCAGTCTCTGCAAGATCGGGGAGCGAGAGGGTCATGTCTCTCTGTCTGAGCTGTGAATAACACTGAACACATGTCTACTAAACTGTGAGTGGTTTTACTGACCTGTCAGTGCCCTTAATGTGGTTTGAAAATATAGTTTGGAAATGCTAAAGTTGTCTTGCCTAATTAAAGTTGTCTTGCCTAATTAAAGTTGCCTTGCCCAATTAAAGTTGCCTTGCCCAATTAAAGTTGCCTTGCCCAATTAAAGTTGCCTTGCCTTCTATATAATTAAAAGTCTAATCTTGACCACTTTCTGTTTGCGCTTCATATTGATTTTAGGAAAAAACGCTACCACACGGCTGTGATTTTTGGCCATCTTACTCAGAGTTCCCCTCCACTCAACAGGTGCCGAGGATTTTTCCCATAGATGAAAAATAAAAGAGTTATTAGTGTTTAAAAAATGTTGAGATTCTCTCTCCTGTCAATCGCGCCATGAAGGCCACGTCCCTTCTGGTGGGAGCGGGGACAATAAAATGCAGAAGTGTAGGCGTGGCTCACTCTCTGCAAGATGGAGAAGGGATAGGCCATGACTCGCTGTCTTTAGTGGCCTTGCACCCTACTTGAAATTGTAAGAAACTGCACTTGAATTTGGTGGCTTTGCACCCTGCTTTAAATGGAATTTCAAGGAATAGCCATGAGTCAACTGCCATCCCACCAGCCGTGAGTGAGTGAGCTGCCAGCACAACAGGATTGAGTGACTGAGCCGCCAGCCCATTAATCCATTCGGCCCACAATGTCCATACTAGCCCTCTGGAAACCAGTCCCTTCAGCCCACAACACCCACACTAGCACTTCAGAAAGCCCCCCCTCCCCCACTGGCCACCAATATAGGAATTGGTGGAGAGGTGAAATATTGTGTCGGGGGACCAGCCTTCCCGTGTGATGTTGGGACCCAACGGGTCCCACTTAGTCTAGTATCTATCTATTATTAAGTCATTATTGATTCTTTACGTACTAAATGGAAAAGGTGGAGAATATTATTGGTCAGATGGTGAGTGCAGAAAGGCAGACTTGTTGGGAAACAAAGGCATAGACTGGAAATAGGCAATCATGGTTCAAATAGGAAGAAAATGGAGTGTGGACTGGGACCTGACAATACACTGCAACCTTAACAACTGAAACAAAGTCAGAGGTAACCAAACGCCATGCTTAAAATGTTAATATATGGAAGCAGGCCCTTCAACCCCAATTGTCCATGCTGAAAAAGATGTCCCATGTAAGCAGGTCCTATTTGCCCATAGACACAAAATGCTGGAGCCAAACAGCCATTTGCAGTGCATTTCCCCTTGAACCCAACCCACCCCCCCCCCCCCCCAACAGCCATTTGCAGTGCATTTCCACTTCAATCCACCCCCCCCCCCCAAACAGCCATTTGCAGTGCATTTCTACTTAAACCCAAACCCCCCCATCCAACAGCCATTTGCAGTCCATTTCTACATCAAACAACCCCCCCACCCAAACAGCCATTTGCAGACCATTTCTACATCAAACAACCCCCCCCCCCCACCCAAACAGCCATTTGCAGTCCATTTCTACATCAAACAACCCCTCCACCCAAACAGCCATTTGCAGACCATTTCTACATCAAGCCAACCCCCGCCCCCCCCACCCAAACAGCCATTTGCAGTCCATTTCTACATCAAGCCAACCCCCCCCACCCAAACAGCCATTTGCAGTCCATTTCTACATCAAACAACCCCCCCACCCAAACAGCCATTTGCAGACCATTCAACATCAAACAACCCCCCCACCCAAACAGCCATTTGCAGACCATTTCTACATCAAGCCAACCCCCGCCCCCCCCCACCCATACAGCCATTTGCAGTCCATTTCTACATCGAGCCAAACCCCCCCCCCCACCCAAACAGCCATTTGCAGTCCATTTCTACATCAAGCCAACCCCCCCACCCAAACAGCCATTTGCAGTCCATTTCTACATCAAACAACCCCCCCACCCAAACAGCCATTTGCAGACCATTTCTACATCAAGCCAAACCCCCCCACCCAAACAGCTATTTGCAGACCATTTCTACATCAAGCCAAACCCCCCCCCCCCCCACCCAAACAGCCATTTGCACTGCATTTTTACTTCAAGCCAAAACCCCCCACCCAAATAGCCACTCCTTCTTCCCACCCTTCTCCCCCTCTTCTCTCCCCTTCTCTCCCCTTCTCTCCCCCTCTCCCCTCTCCCCCCTCTCTCCCCCTCTCTCCCCTCTCTCCCCTTCTCTCCCCTTCTCCCCCCACCCCCACGGTCTCTAAAGGACTTACCGTTACTGTGCAGCCATTTTACCTTTCTCTTCATCGCGGGTGTGAATTTCAGACAGTACCCCCGTTTTCCCTGGCCCCCACCTTTGCGATGTGTTTGTGTGTGTGTGTGTGTGTGTGTGTATGCGGTCAGTCGATCCAGCTCGCGGTTTCAACGTGGACCGTCGTTCCAGCTTGAGGCTTTCCAGGTGAATGCCCTCGAGGTGGAGCGACCAAGTGGGGCAGCACTTTTATATCTCAGCCCCTCAAGTCCTGACAACATTCTCATAAATCTTCTCTGCACTTTTTCCAGCTTTATAACATTCTTCCCATAGCATGGTGACCAAAACTGAACACAATACTCCAAGTGCAGCCGTACCAACATCTTGTGCAACTGTAAAATAACATTACACCTTTTCTACTGACAAAAGATGTCCAATGTACCAAAAAACTTGACCACCCTATTTGCCTGTGACATCTTTAAGGGAACTATGTACTTGTACTCGAGGTGAGTGACCTAGATGCTGATTAATTCCAGAGAATGCAGCTTCACAGCCCACCATAATGATGTGAAACATTTAACAAATGCAATCAGTAGAATTTTTTTGTCCGCCAATGATCATTATGTTTCAGTATGAAAGGAAGTACCCAAAGGGATTATTACTTCCAGGATGATTTAAACAGTTGGTTCCTTTATGGAACCGCCTCGTTCAATCTGCAATCTTGACCCCGAGCTTCCATCACCATCTCTTACATTTGCGATAGTGCCAGAGCTGCAACCTTACAGCACCAGAGACCCAGGTTCGATCCTGACTCCAGGTGCTGTCTGTACGGAGTTTGTACGTTCTCTCCGTGACCTGCGAGGGTTTCCTCCGAGTGCTCCAGTTTTCTCCCACATTCCAAAGATGTACAGGTTTGTAGGTTAATTAGCTACTGTAAATTATCCCTAGTGTGTAAGATAGAACCAGTGCATGAGTTCTAGCTGGTCGTCGTGGACTGAGTGCACCGACGGGCCTGTTTCTACACTGTATCTCTAAACTAAACTAAAGTAAACATTCCCACTCTGACTTTTCTGCTTGGGCCACCTAATGTGTTCCAAGGATGCTCAATATAAGTTTAAAAACCCGAATAACCTGAGAATCTAAACATGCTACAGGCTACTGAACACGACAATGAGTTCATCATTACTAAATTATCAGCATTTTCATTTCAAATTTCTAGCCTTTGCACTTTAAATTCCACTGCAATTTCATAGAATTATTGTGCTTCCTCCATTTATACATCTATCGAAGTGACCTTTTGTTCCCTGAATCATCATTGCAACCTCTTTCCTCTTGTACTATCATCTCATATGTCTTTTCCTCTCTCCTGTTGCTCTGCTCTATCACAACCCTTCTAATTTCTACTCAACCTTTTCTTTGAATGCTGAAATCTATTTTTTTCTAACTTTTCTCTTTTTGAAAAAACATTTTGAATACATTTTGACAGGTACATGGATAGGAACGGTTTAGAGTGATATGGGCCAAACGCAGACTAGTGTCGATGTGGCATCTTGGGCAAGGGCCTGTTTCCATAATTGTCTCCTGTATTTTTGACATTTTCAGTGTTTTCTGTTTTTAGTGAGACAACCAATTCGATTAAATTTTTGCTGTGGTGATTTAAGATGGAGGTTTACCAGCATCTTCTCGGGGACCCTGGAGAGGAGCAATAAAACTTGCCTTTGATGGACATTGATCAGACAAAAATTTTGTTTAACTTAAATTTTTGTTTTGAAAATGTCAATAATGATTGCTAATGAAAAAAAAAAAGCTTATTTGCAAAAAGAAGTATGCTTTGATCAGGATTTATCCCTGAGGGGAATGAATAAGTCTGCTACATCTATATTCAATTAATCAAAATGTTACCATAATCAAGTGTAATTTATATTCACTCGCTCTCCATCCCCTCCCTCTTCCCAGTTCTCCCACCAGTCTTACTGTCTCCGACTACATTCTATCACTGTCTCGCCCAACCCCCGATACGTCACCCATTCCTTCTTTCGAGAGATGCTGCATGTCCCGCTGAGTTACTCCAGCAGTTTGTGTCTAACTTCATTTATATAGAGTCAGAACTGCAAATATTCTGGGTAAGTGTTCTTTGTTACAAAGTCTAAACATTTCAAATATTCGTGGAGTTGAATGGGAAACTAAGTGACTGACCACAAGCCTCAGGAAGTGGTGCTTGAGCATTCTTTCACAACCATTGAGGATGGTATGGCAGACATAAATACATCTGCAAATTACAACTCTGAGATAATTATGCACTCAGAGGTTTTGTGTCTAGTGGTTTTACTGCTTCTCTGGTGTTTCAGAATCCACCCTGTCATATAAATTGGAGTTTGAAGAAATGCTGCATTATAAGTAATGCCAAACAGTCAACATGACTTATCACAGAAGTACTAAACATGGCAACAATATAAAAAAGCAAGTGTTATATGTCCTTTGTAAAAATCCATGAACAATTTGGCTGTATGTGAGAAATCAAGTCAAAATAGAGACCAGCAGTAAACTTATTTCTTCAAGTTGTGGCAAGAAACAAGAGAGTTGCCACTCTTTCCTTTTATCTATTTGTGTCCCTGTTGAATTTTTGTTTCATTTTTGATTGTCAAGAGCATTGGGGTTTGGCCCACTGTGGGCAGATTCTCATAGACTATGCTCATGCGCAAGGAATGTCAAATTCAGAAATCAAGGCTGATGTTGCCTTGAGGAGGCAATTAGAAATAAGTGAAAAGGTTGCCCCGCAGGTTTCTATTAAATCTTTCCCCTCTTACCTTAAACCCATATTTCCTGGTTCTTGATTTTCCTATTCTGGGTAAAAGATTGTGCATTCACCTTATCAATTCCCCTCATGAATTTATACACATATATAATATCACCCCTTAGCATCCTGCTCTCAGAGGAATAAAGTCTTAGCTTGCCCAAACTCTCCCTGTAGCTCAGGCACTCATGTCTTGGCAACATTACTGATTGTGGATGATCAGCCATGATCACATTGAATGGCAGTGCTAGCTCGAACAGCCGAATGGCCTACTCCTGCACTTATTGTCTATTGTTTATCATAAAAGTTCAAGGAAATTGGATTTATTAGAGACACCAGGTACGATATCTAACTTTTCTTAACATAGTTATTGGAAACTTCCCATATAATGTATCTAGATGATTTCCAATGTTAATTTATGTTCCAATCCCAATCTCAACATTTAGCTGAGTGAATGAGAATAGAAGAATGAGAATAGAGTAAAGCATGTTGGCTACATCATTGGCTATATTTAAGAGTGAGTTGGATGTGGCCCTTGTGGCTAAGGGGATCAGAGGGTATGGAGAGAAGGAGGTACGGGATACTGAGTTGGATAATCAGCCATGATCATATTGAATGCAGGCTCGAAGGGCTGAATGGAGCACTAATTTCTATGTTTCTATTGTAAAGCATGTTAGTGACTGCATTAATTGTGGGGGATCACAAACCCAATAAATCAATAATTGGGCAGCACAGTGGCGCAGTGGTAGAGTTGCTACCTTACAGCGAAAGCAGCGGCAGAGACCTGGGTTTGGTCCCGACTACGGGTGCTGTTTGTATGGAGTTTGCACGTTCTCCCCGTGACCTGCTTGGGTATTCCCCGAGATCATCGGTTTCCTTCCACACTCCAAAGACGTACAGGTATGTAGGTTTATTGGCTTGGTAAATGTAAAGATTGTCCCTAGTGTGTGTAGGATAGTGTTAATATGCGAGGATCGCTGGTCGGCACGGACCCAGTGGGCCAAAGGGACTGTTTCCGCACTGTATATAGTGAAACTAAACTAAACTAAATTATTTACCCCAGGTGTTAAAATGTGTTTGGAACAGATTGGCTTCTTTGGTTGACACATGATCAACTCTTGAGTTCCCTTTATCTGTTATTTATGGAAAAGTAGAATATATTTTATATTTCAGCTATTACTATTTCCCTTTTCATTGAAGATCTATTAAAAAGTCATTATAAAGTCATAAGTCATAATGATAATCTTAAAGCACATTAAGAGAGTTACTTCCTCAGGGCCTGACCAAATGCATCCACAGATGTTGTGGGAAGCTAGGCAAGAAATTGCAGAGGCCTTTGCAGAGATATTTACGTAATCTTCAACCACAGGTAAAGTTCTAGAGGACTGAAGAAAGGCTACTGTTGTATGTTCATTTAAGAAGTCCAGGAAGAGAAAGCCATGGAACTACAGCCTGAGAGTAAGCCTGATATCAGTGGTAGGTACAATGCAGGAGGGAATTCAGAGAGGCAGAATCCATCGGCATTTGAATAGACAAGGAGTAAAGAGTCAAGTGTTAAGAATATTTTATGGTATTTTATATATATATATTCCCCCGAGTAATTCAGAGCTTATTTGGAATTTATACTGCTTAATAGCCCAATAGTTGTAGGGAAGAAGCTGCCCCTGAACCTGGGCATTATAGTTTTCAGGCTCCTGTACCTTCTTCCTGATGGCAGGAGTGAAAATTAGAGTGTGGGCAGGGCGGTGTGGGTCTCTGATGATACTGGTTGCCTTTTTGAGGCAGCAACTCCTGAGGATCCCTTCAATGGTGGGAACATCAGTACCTGTAATGGACAGGGCAGTATCCAACACCACTTTTTGCATGGGAAATTGGTGTGTGTCATAAATCTGTTAGAGGTTTTTAAAGAAAGACCTAAGGATTAATGAGGGCAGGGTAAAGGATGTTGTCTATATGGGTTTTATCAAGGCCTTCGGCAAGCTCTTGCATGGTAAGTTAGTCTGCAAGGTTAAATTCCATGGGAGCCTGGGACAGCTGGCTAATTTGATGCATAATTGTCTTGGGGGTGATAGGAAGCAGAGGGTGATGGTGGAAGGTTGCTTGTTGGACTGGAAGCATTGGTCTCGTATTGTGCTACAAGGTGTCATTGCTGGGCCCGTTATTTTTCATCATTTATATAATTTGTATTTATATGCAGTAGTGTGTATAGTTTTGGTTACTTTGCCACAAGAAGGACATAATTAAATGGAAGTCATGCAAAGATGTTTTACAAGAACGTCGCAAGGACATGAGACCCAGAATTTTCACGAGAGATTGTGTGTACTCGGACTTTTTTTCTTAATGGTTCAAAGGTAATTTATTATCACATGTACTGAGGTTCAGTGAAATTTCTTTTTTAGCATACAGATCAGTAGAAATATTACAATACATAAACGCAGTTAAGTTCAGTACAACCGAGACAGTGTACGTCGCCATGTTTCTGGTATCATTTTTCATGGTTCTAAAGTCTAAAGTTGTTTTAATTTTAGAGTTCCCAACTTTGCCATAAATGCCTGTTGTCCCAGCGGCATTGCAGGGTTGGCTTGGCCAAGCAAAGTTGATGGTGTCCTCCACCTTTGCTCCATGCCACTGCAGGCCCTGTCCAATCCACGCGCCGAGCCTCTTGGAGAGGGGTCCAATTCAATCAACTCTTAAATTAAATGACAGAATTGGCCTTTGGAGAGGAAAAGGCAACTTTGCTGAGCAAAGCCCAGCATGAACAACAACCACATTACAATGCACTTAAGAAACTGAGTGGTGAACTTGTAGAGATGCATAAAACCATGAAGGCCATGGATAAGGTGAATCCACACCAACTTTTTCCAGTGAAAGGCAATGACAATCTAGAGGTCACAAGGTGAGAGGGGAAAGATTTAATAGGAATCTGAGGGACAGCTTCGTCATAGAGGGGATGGTGGGTATATGAAATGAACAGATCAAGGAAATGGTTGCGGCTGGTTAGATAACAACATCAGAAAACAACATCAGTAATGGCCTGAATATTTGTACTGTGTGGATTTGAATTGTCCTTTTCCTTCCATCCCAACTAAGTTCAGTTTAAGTTTTAACTAAATTTATTTATTCAAATCAAATCCCTGTCTTTTTTTATGATGATTGGACTAAATTTCCTGCACTTTGTCTAAAACCTACCAGTTTTAAATATCCCCTATTTGTTCCTTTTTGCACAATCACTTTAGCTGCAAGTAAAAAATAATTAGTTTAATAAGCTTTCCACTTTCCCTGGTCAACATTGATAGAGTGAAGTACTCTCCAAAGTGCCACAGCGGTGATTTAAAAAGTTACTTTGCATTTTCCTAACAGACTACGGTCTGATTAACTCTAAAATGTGGGGTGGGAGATTGCAACCTTCACGTGGTCCGCCCTATTTCGACAAATGCAATCAACCCGGCTTGCACAATCTAATAAGATCAAATAGAACAAGTTGTCCGACAACTTTAGGCTGTGCACGCCATACGCATGAAGAAGAACTCTAAAATGGCAGTTAGAAAATGAACTTGCAAAAAAAATTAACTTTTGATTAAAACAATTTCTAACTGAAAGATAAGAGGTGTGGAATGGTGTCAGATTAGGAAAAGGGGAGATCCAACTAGACCTGGGTATGCTTGTACATCAGTCCCTGAAAGTAAGCATGCAGGTACAGCAGGCAGTGAAGAAAGCTAATGGCATGTTGGCCTTCATTGCGAGAAGATTTGAGTTTAGAAGCAAGGAGGGCCGACTGCAGTTGTACAGGGCCCTGGTGAGACTGTACCTGGAGTATTGTGTGCAATTTTGGTCTCCTAATTTGAGGAAGGATATTATTGCTATTGAGGGAGTGCAGAGGTTCATCAGGTTAATTCCCGGGATGGCGGAACTGACATATGATGAAAGAATGGGTCAACTGGGCTTGTATTCATTGGAATTTAGAAGGATGAGAGGGGATCTTACAGAAACATTTACAATTCTTAAAGGATTGTTCCTGATGTTAGGGAGTCCAGAACCAGGGGTCATAGTTTAAGAATAAGGGGTAGGCCATTTACGACTGTGATGAGGACAAATGTTTTCACCCAGAGAGTTGTGAATCAGTGGAATTCTCTGCCACAGAAGGCAGTGGAGGCCAATTCACTGGATGTTTTCAAGAGAGAGTTAGATTTAGCTCTTAGGGCTAAAGGAATCAAGGGATATGGGGAAAATGTAGGGACGGGGTACTGATTTTAGATGATCATCTATGATCATATTGAATGACGGTGCTGGCTCGAAGAGCCAAATGGCCTACTTGTGCACCTATCTTCTATGCTTCTATGTTTCTAAAACATATCCAAACTCAGTAATGACGTTGTGATGTATCAGCTGCTCACAAAGTTAATGTTTTTTGTGTTGTATTTTTGCAATGGGGCAGTGGCCTATTTTAACTATTTCAGTCCCTCTGGTTAAGATTAGCTAAAGTAAAACATTCCCACCTTAATGTTTAACAGGCTAGAATATAATGAGAATATCACAGTGAGTGCTGTACATAGTACAGTATAGTCACTGTTACCTTGGCAGTAAAGTTGGCGTTAAGCTATAACATTAAGGTAGGAATGCTTTTACATAGTACAGCAACTCAGCTCAGGAACAGATGCACAATTAAATGGGAGATCTGAAATTCAGCTGTCATCTTGGTTTAAAACGGTCTTTTGCTGGTATCTGTGCTTTTAACAAACACTAAACTAAGTGGGACACGTTGGGTTCCTGTCACACAGCAGGCTTGGTCCCCCAATGCAATATTCCACCACTCACCCAGAGGCCCCAACTGCACAGGCGCAGCTCATTTCCCCTCATCCCTAGCACTCTCTCCCCTCCTCTTCACCCTCCCTCTTTCTCCTCTCCTTTTCCCCTACCCCAATCCCCCCCTCACCTCTCTCTCCCTCTCCATTTCCCTACCCTCAGTCACTCCCTCCCTCCCTCCATAACTCCTCTTCCGTCTCTATCCCCCTCCTATCCTCTAAACCCCAACTCCCCCACTCCTCACCTCCCTCTATCCCCCCACTATCCCTCCTCACCTCCCCCACTGCCCTCCTCTCCCTCTATACCTCCCCACTCCGTACCTCCCACTGCCCTCCTCTCCCTCTATTCCCCCTCCTCCCCACTCTCCCTCCTCACCTCCTCCCCTCCTCCCCTTCTTTTCCCTCTCCTCCTACCCTCCCCCAAACCCTCCCTCACCTCTCCCTCTCCTTTCCACTACCCTCAGTCACTCCCTCCATCCCTCCATAACTCCTCTTCCCCCCCTACTCCCCTCCTCTCCCTCTATCCCCTCTCCTCCCCCCACTCTCCCTGCCCAAGATCTCGAGGTTGCTGCTCTGCTCCCTTCTTGCGTGCTCCGGAGGAGCATCAGCCATCGGCTACCGATCGGAACAAAACTTGTTGCACTCGCAGCACAGGGGAACAGTGAGAGAGCTGATGAAAAATCGTACCGCTATCGTGTACCGTTTTTTGCGCAAATAGAAAAACCGTGCAAACCGGAAAAGCACAAGATCAGAGTTTTAGTTATGTATAGATAGAAGATAGATAGATAGATTAAATGTTATGGGGTGGCTGTATATTTAGCCATGGATATGAACTGACTGCTCTAAAGATAATTGGGTTTTGATAATTAGTAATTGAAATGCACTTTTAACAATTCAACAATTGTTAATGACAATCTCAAAATGGCTGAAAATGAATTATATTAAGATTTATTCTTTTGAATTTAAAATTCTTGGCAGATATTTTAAAGTATTAGTTTTAAGTTGAATGTTATTTTCTGACTATTTCTTCTTTCCTTCTGCATTTCCCTTGCTATATCTGATTTAATGTCAATTCGCCTATCTCCTAAATCCTTGCATTATTTATTTTCCAAACCTTCAATCTGGTTGGTTTAGGAGTCATTGTTGGTTTCCCTATTCAATTCAGCCTGTTTCTCAGGCTATTATGAAGCTGCTAATTCAGCAACTTTATGGACTAACCTTCCTGAGCTAAAGTTAGATGCTCCAACAAGTTATGTTATTACAGGGACTGTCATGGTATGGGTAGATTTGGGAGATCTTAAACTATGATGTTGGTCTTTATGAAAATTTATATTGCAATTGATATAATTGACATAGAATGCTGATTTTTAGGGTCGACTATTTTAGTCTGTAGATGCAATCTTTGACATAGCAAGTAATATTGATCCAAAAGATAGGGGTTTAAAAAAGTATCCAAACCCAAGAGTGAGACTACGATGTATCTGCTGCTGGCAAAGCTGATCTTTATTGCCCATCCCCAAATGTATTTTAAGAATGTGGTGGTAAGCCGCCTTTTTGAACTAGTTGAATCCTTCTGGTAAAGACATGCTCACATTGTTTTAAGGAAGGATCTTAATTGCTGGTAGACAACATTTCTTGTACTAAAATAACACTTAGAAGTCTGAAATTTGATTCAGGGATTATGAAATATGGGTTTTAAATATTTCAAACTCAGAAGTAAAAATGGTTTTATTTTCCTTTTATTTGCATCTTCTTAATGCGATCTTTCTTCCTACTTCTTTCTCATGTTATGTCCGATTTGATGTTGAATTTAAGGGAATTGTACTTCCCAGTCCCTGTACTACAGAATCTACCAGTCTCTGAAGAAATGTCCTGTCCTGAAATGTCATCTGTCCATTCCCTCCCCAGATGCTGCCCGACCCATTGAATTATTCCAGCATTTTGTATTTTGAAATAGATGTCAGCAATATGGTAGAGGGCAAGTTCAGTGCAACTTTGAAAAGGAAAATGAATATTACTTCATTATAACTGGAGCAGTGTAAACTGGAATAGGAATGAGTAAAAACAAACAATATTTTGGAACTGTAAAATGCAGAATGGAGAGCTGGTAGAGTGGATAGTGGCTATTCCTGGATTATGAATGCCCAATTTATGGACACCCATACATATGAATGAGGTAATACAATATTACTAAATTCAAATGAGTGACATACATGCAGATGCTTGTTCCCTATGAATAGTAGAACCAGTTTCCTCTCTCTTTCTCCACTCTTAGTAATTGTTGTTTCTTATGGGCTTTTGATGGTTTCCTTTATTATACCGTAAAGATATGGTTTTGTTTAGTTTATAACCCACATTTAAAATGGTGATTTTTTGTCAAACTAACACAGTTATCTGATGGTTAGTTTTCAACTGCAAAAATGGAAACCGTTTTACTAAAACAAAAAAGATGGCCTTGGGCACAATCAGCAGTTAGGAAAGAAGCAACCTTGATTACTTTTACAGTTAGATGACCTTGTATCAGAAATGGTTAACTCTGACACATACAGTAAGAACTGGTTAGTTGAGTTTGAGCCTTGGGAACTGTAACACGCTGAGACAGAAGATAAGGTGCTGTTCGTTGAACATATTATTATTATTATACTACTCAAACTATTATTACTATCTTGTAACAGTATAGGCAGCCAAAGATGGAGAGATGAGAGTGGGAGTGTGAAAGAGAATTAAACTGACAAGGGATTAGCAACTCAGAGTCACCCTTGTGGAATGGTCGTGGGTGTTCTTCAAAGAGGTCTGCATTTAATTGCCCAGTGTGATTTATCTTCATTTCTTGGATGGATAATTTCCCTTATAATGTTGCTATTGGCTGACGTTTGACAGCTTTCATAACTAAATATTAAAGGTACTAAATGTGCAGTGGCAACCTTTTGTGGACGTGTAGAAGTTTGAAAACACACTTCACCATATTGAGTAATAGACTCCTTTCCACTGTTATCACGCTTCTGAACAGTCCTTCCATAAGTTAGGGTATAGTCTACCCACATTGTATTTCTGAAACTGTTGTGCTGCAATGCAACTATATTCTGCACTCTGTATCTTCCCCTTCACTCTACCTATGTACTTGAGTTTTTTTTATTTGATTTTGATTCATTATATTTATATAGTAGTATTATCTGAATTGTTTGATGTGTTTTGGGTTGATAAACAGCATACAAAATAAAGCTTTTCACTGTACCTCTGCACACATGACAATAATAAACCTAGACCTAAGTACAACAAAATAGGAAATGTAGTTAGATGCCTTACAGTGGCAGAATTTGGCCCATGTTCATGTTACAAAATGCATTTGTTTAAATATATATATTTTTTAAAGTAAAATAATAGAACAATAACACAGAGGCAATGTAGGAAGCAAATCCTGAGGCAAATTGCTTTGGTTGAAGAGGGATCATATGTACATTGCAAAATGTACAATATCTGTCAAAATGCATTGTGACAAGTGGAGAACTGACAGAATGTGTGGGTGAAATTGATACAGAAAGCAATATCCTCAAATCATTGCATCTTAATCAGAGGAAAGCACAAGCACATCAAGCAGCCTTATGAATTAGATGTTCCTAATCTCTGTTATTGATCACAGCTATGAGAAAAGCTTTGTACTAACTTCAGGGGTTGAAAGATTGCCAATAATCAAGGCAGGGTAACAAACTAAACAAGAGATACAAAATAATAAATAAAAGACTATTTGTCGTTGGAAAACCATATATAATATAAGTATTTGAGTAGCCTGACCTTGAAATTGCAAATGATCTTGCTGTTAGTAATGAGCATTCTATTTATCCATGTGTAATAAAAGCATAGATAGGGGTGCTTCAATAATATCATCACTTCTATCACCATCAATGGGCTGTTAGTAATGTCATACTGGCAATATTCACAGCATTCCAGCAGTGAAATGGTCAATCAATCAGCATATTTATTTGAAACAATTCTCCATATAATTTCACTCAATTTATTAGATACATTTATTCTTGAAAACCCATCACTGTGGGTGTTGTCGAGTGATCACAATTGTACAAAATAGACAAATAGCATCTTCAACAGCAAATGTCATTCCATTAAGGTCATGTCAAAGTGTTTCAAAGTTAATAAATGAGCATCAAAACAAATAGGCATGATAACTGCATCTATATGTAGGTGTTGTCCATTGCTGTTCAACAAGTATTAGATAATATAATGCATTGTGCTACATGCTGCAGAGCTTGTAACACAATATATTATATTATCCAAAACTGGCAGAACATAATACTACCTTAGCTGCATTCTTACATTTTCAATTTTCATTTTACACATTTTCCCCTCTGAAGGTGCCCAGGGCTAGTTTCCATAATATTTTGTTATCCTCAACATATCCAGTGCAATCTTAGTGCATCTAATCGCTCAAGACAATATAGAATTGCAGGTGAGAAAATTTGGTTACAACAGAGTTTTGCAAGGAGAGCAAATGTTTGTTTATTGAGGTCAACCAGAATCCATTAAATTACCGATCAAAGACTTTATAGTCTTCTAAAGTGGAAATAGCAAATTCTAGAAATATTTAGCAGATTAGGTAGTAACTGTGTAGGGAATAATAGAGTTAACTTTTCAGGTTGGCGATCAGTTCAAATGAATGGTCATCAACCTTAGAAGAAACTATATTTTTCGACACAGATACCTTCTGAGTATTTTGAGTGATTTGGGTTTTTTTTTAATTCAGATTTACAGGATCTGCAACGTTTGCTTCGTGAGCGTTTGTTGTTTTTAGCCTAGCTGAACAACACCATTATTATGTAGACACAAGAAACTAAAGAAAGTTCCAGACACAAAACATAATCTGTCCATTCCACTGCAGGTCCACTGAGTTCCTCCAGCACTTTGTCCTTTGCTGAAAACCATTATTATCATGGCCTTTCATAAATAAATAGAAAGCAGCCTGGATTTTATAATTACTGTAGCAACAATAATGATAGATTAACAAACCAGTAATTTTCAGACTACAAAAATAAGAAGTGATTAACAAAGGAATCGGAATGTCACTTCTTAATGCACTTGACTGTATAATGAACATGATTCATATGCAAACAGACCAGCAGAAACCTCTATAGCTTGAAGGTAAGGAAATGCATTAGACACCACAGAGTGATTGGAAACAGTAGGAATGTCTAGTCTGGAAAATATAACTACAGAGGAAAGTGGAAGTGAAAAGAACAGAATGGAGTTAAGACAATGCTCTAGGGCAATCCTACATAAATAAATCTCTTCAGTTTACTTGAACTTGAAGGTAAACATTTAGCTGGCATGGTGTTAAGAAGTAATCTTCAAAAAGTTTGGACACATGTAAAATGAATTGTAAAATAAATTTGAATACTAGTGAATACAAACGAAGGTCTCTGAATAATTGCAGCATAAACACCATACATCAACAAAATGCAATGTACTTCAGAGACTTTCATTGTTACAAAACAGAACCCATGCTGTGAAATTACTTTTACAATGGGAGTCCCAGGCTGGCAAGAAGATGAAAGATGTCTCGTTATCAAGGGCTTTTATTTTTCCTCCAATCAAGGATAACTTGCTTCCACTCCAATAATTTGGCACCTGTGGTGGTTGATTAGGCTGATGTGTGACTGTAGGGTAGGTATTTGATGGGATGAATGGATGGGTTGGGTGGGTGGGAAGATGTGTGCTCTTTCTGCTGTTTGTGTTTGGCTTCTATGTACAACCTTCAGGTGCCTTCCTGAGAGTTTCTTCGCAATTCTGAGTAATCACAGTAGACATATAGCTGAGTAATAACTGTAGAGTTGACCATTTTACCCAACTAGGCCTTGAGAAGAATCTAGACGTATTTTTGCTGTCTTCCTAGAAATCTCTTGTCTCTACAAGTCTCAGAATAAGATTTCTTGATTCAGAACTGATTGAATGTGATCAGAGGATCAGTACTGGGGAATTGGCCAGGGAGAAGAAGTTGACATTGGTTTGGAATGTGTAGAAAGGAACTGCAGATGCTGGAATTTTCCAAAAATAGACACAGTGCAGAAGTATCTCAGTGGGTCTGGAGCATCTCTGGAGGAAAAGGATGGGTGACATTTCGAGTTGGGTCCCTTCGTGATGTCTATGTGATCATCGTTTAGCTCTTTGGGGATCTTATTGAAATAACATTGAAGAGACATCTCCAATGCATAGAGATGCCCATGGTAGGTTGTCCATGACTCGGAGGTATATAGAAGAGTGGGTAGATATTGAGTTTTGTGGCAGGCTTGAATTCTTGATCAAAGATTTTAGCACACTTGGAATTTCTAATTGCTTAGCTTTACTTTGAACCACAAGCTATAACGAAGTTAAACTGATTTAATTGATTTAAATGAAAGTCTAATGATGCTATAATGAAAATCTAATAACTTCAGCTGTTAATAGATTTACCTTCTCAACAGAGAATTTTGGCTCCATAGGTGATTTCAGAATGATCTTAAATGGTAGCCGGCTTGTTTTGAGTTCACTAAAATTTGATCTGATAATTATGTGATCTGCAATTATAAAAAAGCTTGACCGTATAGTTCGCATTTAACTAATTAAAATAATAATCATCAACTATTCTGATGTTTAAAGGGAGACAAAAACAAGCTGCCAGTGTAAGTGCGAGGTATTTATTTAAATGTTAAATGTAAATTTGTGTTGGGAAAAGTGACAAAAGATGATGAGTGGTGTACATTTGCAATTCACTTTATGCAAAATGCAAATCCGTATCAAAATGTTTCTTCATTGCCAATGTACTTCATTAAATGTCCCTTTTTGCATTCCTTATTATCTCCGAGTAGTAATGCCCTTGGCTCAGAATTAAAAAGCTGGAGATTCAAGCTCCAGTCCAAATCATAGCAGTACCAAGGAAAGGCTACATTAATGGAAGGGCTTTTCTTTTGATCAAGTATTAAAGTGAGGTTACCTCTTCCTATCTGATTGGAACTAAATAATCCCTTGGCACTATTTGAAGCAGAATAGGGAGCTTTTGTATCTTGATCAACATTCTTCTTTTCACAATCAGTTTTGCAAGCAAAGTTTTTTGATTTATATTCCTTAGCACTTCAGAATTTAACTGCGTGCAGTATGGCTGTTCCTTTTAATTACAAAAGGACTTTGACAAGAATTAGTTAGTTTGATTTGATTTAATTTATTGTCATTGTCTTCAATGAAGAGACAACAAAATTATATTTCCCTTACAGTCAAACAAAAAAATAATAAAATACAAAATAAATTAAAAAAACACAAACAGAATATAATAGTCCACAACACAAACATCCCCACAGCAGCAACCAAAGTTCCCCACTGTGAGGGAAGGAACCAAAGTCCAGTCAACCTTCTCACTGATGTTCCCCAATGTTCACCCATGGTCGGGGCCTCCCGAGCACCCCGTAGTCGCTGCTATGGGCGGCCCGATGTTCAGGCCCTCTCGCCAGGAACCTCTCGTTGGCCACCTTCCACCGCAGTCCGCAGCTCGCGATGTCCACAGGCTGCGCTGGACGGAGATTCGCGCTGGCGACCCCCGGCAAAGGGTCCTAGGACTCCGCGATGTTGAGGTCAGCGCCACCAGCGTTGGGAGCTCCGCACCCACAGCTCCGCGATGTTGGAGCAGCGCCGGAGCTCCAGGAAGACCTCGCCCCCTCCGCGATGTTTACAGTGCCTCGCCGCCGCTGCTGAATCTCTGGTCCGGTCCGGCATGAAAGGCCGCGCCGATCCAATTGGTAGGCCGCGGGGGTGGGGGGCGAGGACGCGACTCAGATAATAGCCGCATCCTCGCCTGGAAACGACTGAAGGACGATTTCCCCCTTACCCTACCTGCTTCCCCCCACATAAAACACCGAAAAAAACTACAAGACACACTCTAAACATAACAAAATTAAAAAAGACAGCCAGACCGTGGGCAGAGGCAACTAGCAACAGCGCCACCGGATGTCCAACCAATAGTTGTGAAGCTCTTTGGAGCATCTCAGCAATGTAAAGGATGTGCTGTCAATGTAAATTAAAACATATTCAACATGAAAATGCTACAGATTCTAAAAGTAAAAATAAAATCAGGAAATGATCAGGCAGAAATTTGGAGGGAGAAACAGAAGTAACCTGTTAAGGTCAATTACCTTTTATCAGAATAAAATTTCAAATCAAAAGTGAAAGTCTAGAAATTAATCGCTGGTGAGCAACATTAGAAAAGTTATATGATAATGACAGTGAGTAAAATTCACATCACTACTATTAATAGCAGAGTACAGCACACTACCACTACTATATAAAGTGTTTAGTTAAACAGATGGTTGATGTAATTTAGGAGCAAGTATTTAATTTTTAATCCTTAGATCCATTTGAGATCTACAAAGCTTTATTCTCATCATGGATGTAAATTCCTTCAATTAATGCCATCAAAACAGATGTTGAGAGTAACATGCAAGGAATTATTGATTTTACTTCGGAATCACGTGAGTGACTATGTGAAGAAGCCCCGCCAGGCGCATGCGCGTCATTACGTCCGTGCATGTCGCACTGAACGGGCTGGAGGGCACAGCTCCACCAGCGGTAAGTAGGAACTTCTCTGGTAAGTGTTTTAAAAACTTTACCAAGAAGCATTACAACTCCGTAAAGCTGGCTCGAGCAGTCAGTAGGAGTTGGAGAAATGGAGCTGTCAGTTAGGAGGATTCGTTCTAAGCGTGGGTCCAGGGAGGATTCACAAATTCGATCGGGTCGGGAGATTAGCGCGGCAACGCCGCTTCCGATGCCGGGTGCCGTTTTACCGGCAGCAGTTATGATGGCGAGCGAATCGTCTGCACTAGCTCCAGATACTAAGCAGCCTGAGGCTGCTGATAGCCATAGGAAGGCAAAGAGAAAGTCTAACAGACCTGTGTTGTCTAACGACGATGGTGACTCTCCCCCAGATAATAAAACAATGTGGGGGAGGATGGAAAAATGGAGCAGATGCTCCAAACTTTGATTGCACAAGGGTGCAAGGGCCCAGTGCTTCCCCAGCCAGCTGTCCAAGAGGGCCCATACCAAGAACAGTATATGGAGTACCAGCAAGGGGATTTCCTTCCAATGCCTTGTTTAGGACTGGAGGATGCCTCCCTACAATATGATTTGGGAGAAGCAGGGCAGGATGCAGCTGACCCTGATTCTGGTGTCCCTGCTTATGTGCAAACACCAGCGCACAAGAGCCACGCTCTGGGTGTCCCGGAAATAGCAATGAGTTTTGCTATTCCGGAGTGGACTGGTGAGGCAATGGAAGAATACCTTGCCAGCAATATCAATTATTTAGTATCTCACCAGCTCCAGCAAGCTATGAAGCAAGAGACTACAAACAAATATAAGACACCTGTTTAATGTGTATCACTGAAAGTGCCCACGGTGAACCCAGCTATCTGGGCACCCATGAGTCCTTCTATGAGGGGACAGGAGGTTCGGTATCAACACATCCTCCAACTGGTGGCTGCAGCAATTACTGCATTTGGCACTATGGTCAAAGGGACAATCATAAACTCAACAAAGATATGTTGGCTATTTCATGCAATGCATTTTTGAGGAAAATTGCATCAGGGAAAATTGCCATCAGGCCAACACTCAACCAAAAATTTGCTGCTCTATGTAAGGCGACTAATGTACAAACGCCTGAATTCCTGTTTGGAACGGAACTTGTCAAGAAAATTTGTGAAATTAATGATGAGGCCAATACAATTGGCTTAATGTAGCCAAGCATTTCAAGGCCACCTATTCAAAAACCTGGGTTAATATACTGAAGGTCCGATCCAGGTGCTGGGCCCAGCAGGGGGAGGCCAGTGGGGCAACGAGGCTACCCACCAGGACAGACCGGCTACAACCCCAATGTGGG
Organism: Okamejei kenojei; assembly: GCA_035221665.1. Classification (NCBI taxonomy): domain Eukaryota; kingdom Metazoa; phylum Chordata; class Chondrichthyes; order Rajiformes; family Rajidae; genus Okamejei; species Okamejei kenojei. The sequence goes on from CM069135.1 coordinate 87,020,910, forward strand.
CAGACAACAGACTTACAGGGCAACTGTAGAGGTACAGGAAATTTTGTTAACAATAAAGTTCTGGTGGCCAATCTCCTATTGGAGGTAGATTACAATTGTTTTCTAATGAATGGTGCTGTATAACGTCTGAGATGTTTATACTAAATACTGTCTCAGGTCTACCATTGAGTTTATCTCTGGGATAGATCCACCTCAACAGCACAAGCCTAATAAAATGTTGGTGGTTTCTGCTCCAGAGACTGAACAGGTAAACAATGATGATTAAGAAAGCCATTAGTCATCCTCAACAATTGTGCCTAATATTTTCCCCAGACCTCAAAAAGATGGGTGTTGTAGAGTAATTCTGAACCTCACTCACTTAAATTCTTCAGTTCTCTATAGGCATTTTAAACTGGACACCTTCGTTACTGCTAAACAGCTGGTATCACAGGGCTGTTATATGGCAACTATTGATTTGCACGATGTGTATTATTCAGTGCCAATTCATGCTCATTATCGCAGGTACTTGAAATTTAATTGGATGGGACAGCTGTGGCAATACAAAGCATTGCCTAATGGATTAAGTTCAGCACCCAGGCTATTTACTAAATTGTTAAAACCTGTGCTGGGGCTATTGAGGTCCCATAATCACATTGTAATGGCTTATTTAGATGATAGCTTAATTATCAGCAATACTAAAGAGTCAGCTGAAGAATCAGTTGCAGCAACCAGAAAATGTGTTTGAGTCATTAGGGTTTTGGTCCATCCAACTAAGTCCAAGTTACAGCCAACCCAAAATATTGAGTATCTGGGGTTTCTTATTGATTCAGTTGATATGACAGTAACATTACCAACAGCCAAGGTTGCGGATATTGTTGATGTCTGTACTTGCCTCCCACAAAAACTTTATCCCTCCATCCGAGAAGTCGCTAAGGTCATTGGGAAATGGGTAGCAGTTTTTCCTGCAGTACATTTCGGGCCTTTGCATTATCAACATTTGCAGAGAGCACGAGAACAAGCACTAAAATCGAATGCAGGCAATTTTGATCGGGTTATGCAGTTACCAACCACAGCTCGCGCAGAATTGCAGTGGTGGATTGTTAATGTAAATCAAGCTACCAATAACATTTTGGTACAAAACCCTTCACTGATCTTACAGACTGATGTAAGCGCTCTCGGATGGGGGGCTACGGACACCGAGTACAGCTGTGGGGATAGATGGCATGAACACGAAGGGTTGATTCGCCACACACACGGGATAAATTCTTTGGAATTATTGGGGGCATTTTATGGGTTAAAGGCATATTGCTCCTCAATGAAGGATTTACACATTCAACTCCAGATTGATTACACCACAGCAGTGGCATATATTAATCATATGGGAAGAGCACGATCAGTATCATGTGTTAACTTCGCTAACGTCATGTGGCATTGGTGCTTTTCAAGGCATATCTGGGTTTCAGCTATTTATTTACCAGGTATAAACAATGTGGTGGCAGACCATAGGTCGCGTAAGTTTAATGACAATATAGAATGGATGTTGAATTCTAAAATTTTTCACACAATTGTCACTCGTGGGTTGCCAGAGATTGATCTGTTTGCATCCAGATTAAATCACCAGTTGCCTAAATATGTTTCATGTGAGCCAGATCCAGGAGCAGTAGCCGTGGATGCATTCTCGTTACATTGGGGGCACTCATTTTTTATGCAATTCCTCCCTTTTGTCATCCCGAAATGCCTCACCAAAATAGAGCATGACTCCGCCACAGGCATTTTGGTGGTCCCAGATTGGCCAACACAACCATGGTTCCCATTTGTGCTTCGAATGATGGTTCAGCCATTCATGATGATTCCCAGCTGCAGTAATTTGTTGGTGCATCCGGTTACAGGAGAAAGTCACCCTTTACATGACCGTATTAATTGTTGGTCTGCAGTTTCTGACCAGACCATTCCAAGAACTTGGATTGTCGAAGAGTGCCATGGAGGTTCTCACTGCAGGCTGGCGAAATAGCACTCAAAAACAATATATGGTTCACATAAAGAAATGGGAGCTGTTCTGTGTATAATCCAATATATCTTATCATAATGCAAGCATATGTGATGTGTTGGAGTTCCTTGCTAAGTTGCATTTTGATGAGCACCTGAGTTATAGTGCCATTAACAGTGCTCGGAGTGCATTGTCCTCTTATTTAGGGCAGTCTTCAGAACAACATCCTATCGGGTCTCATCCGTTAGTATCCCGATTTATGAGAGGAATTTTTAATAAAAACCCTCCAAACCCTCGATATACAGAAATCTGGGATATCAGTCTTGTTCTCACACTTCTTCGGCAATGGGCTCCAATTACTTCATTATCTATGCAGAGATTAACTCTTAAAATGGTTATGCTAATAGCGCTGGCTCAGCACAACGTGTACAAACATTACAATTGTTACAAATAGATTGTATACATTTGTATGTAAATGACATTACCTTCTATGCTTATGATTTAATCAAACAAAGCAGGCCAGGTATGGCAGGAACCAAGGTGACGTTTAAAGCCTATCCTGTTGACCAAATGTTATATGTAGTTAAACACTTAAGCCAATATATTAAGGTAACAAGGAGTCTCAGAGGTTCTGAGACAGGACTGCTAATTAGTCACAAAAAGCCATATAAAAGAGTGTCAGCACAAACTATTTCTAGATGGTCTCAATTATGCTGGAGTCGACACTCATGTCTTTAAATCTCACTCCATCAACCTCCGCAGCGAAGGCTCAGGACGAGCCGCTAGACCAAATCCTCGCGGCCGCAGGATGGTCTAGAGAAGCAACATTTTCTCAATTTTATGACAAACCTGTACAGACAGTGCCACGGTTTGGGCATGCTGTTTTGGGTTCCATTTAATTCATTTGCTTTGTTTTCTATCATTGTTTGTAATTCCCCCTGGGACAGAGGGGTTATTCCTGGTTTTGTTATTATTAATAATAGTTAATAGTAACAAATGGCCTAATTCTACTCCTATAACTTGTGAACTTGTGACATGCTAAATCAGGCATGTTGTCTACATTATATTGACTGCATTATTCTTTACAATAAAATTGAATTAAACAATTTTAATGTCAATGTTTGCATGTGCTTTGTAATAAGATCAAAAATATATATTAATCAAAATATGTAATGCTTTTGGCTCATCAAAAGATCATGCATAATATGTTTGAAAATAGCAGCAATAAATCAACATTATAAGAAATATTTTCAAAATAATAGGACTGCTTATAATAATATGCAATTATCTGCAGGTATATAAGAATTCTGGTATATATTTTGTGGGCTTTATGAATTGTACTGATTTATGAGCAATGCCTGTCAGCTACATCTGAGCTTTGCTGACGTTTTTTTAATTTATACTTGTCTAAACTTGACTTGGTTCTTGGTTTCTTAGTCCTCCAAAATATTCCAAATTTAATTTAAACTGGAGGTGGTGGAGGGAGGACTTAAGCCAGAAAGGGTGTTTGGGAAGAAAGAGCTACCTTAAATTTAGTTGCATCTGGTTGAGTAACTATGGTAGGGTGAAGACTATTCCATGCTTTAATTGTGCGGGGGAAGAATGAACTGCTGTACACATCTGTCTTGGTAGTTGGTATCTCAAATTGGATCGAATGCCCTTATCTGCTCCTAATTGGTTGGGAGTTGTAGAGTCTCATCATAGAGTCATATTATTATTATGACCCATTTGATCTCAGAACAAAACTCAGAGATCTACTGTGGCCACGGAGCAATGCTATGACAAAGGAGTTAAGAGTTAATGTAACCTGGATGCCAAAGGACAGAACAGTTCGGGCATGACAACATGGTTGAAGTTTTTCTCACAGAGCACCATCTTTCTCAGTGCTGACAAGCCTGAGAAAACTAAGTGAGTCATTCATTCAGCAGAGAGGTCCAGGTAGGCTGTGGATTCTTAAAATAATTTCTGGGAGTAGGTTCTTCTTGGACGATCATGTGTCTGTCTTGTGCTCTGAGATCTTCATCTCACAGTTTGTGAAGACCCATCACTATAATGGTACCTCCAGTTACGCAGTGCTGCCAACATTGTCACCAGTGACAATCCACCTAACGACTACTTCGACAGATAAATGCTGGAGAAAATATTCCTTATTACTTTGACACATTCTCTATATGTTGAAAGGTGTTTGAATACTCCAGTTTACTTCTCAAGGTAGAAAGGCCAAGTTTTCCAATGTCAGCAGGCTGTCTCTTTACATGGCAAAAGGGAAACAAGTCCGATATTGTGCAATGGCACAAGGGACTGCAGATGCTGGAATATTGAGCAAGAAGCAAACCACTGGACGAATTCAGTGGGTTCAGGCAGAATTTGTAGAGGAAAATGGACAGAAAATATTTCAGATCAGAACCCTTCTTCAGTCTGATCAATCGGAAGAAGTGTCCAGACCCAAAATTTCATCAGTTCCATAACACTTAGAGTGTTGACCTTGCTGTTTCGATATATGTCAATTTTGAAAGACAAGTTTGTTACAAGCATCATTTATGATGTGGCATATTCCTAATGGCATGAAAATACCAGATGTAATACAGGATTAGAACATATAGGAGTCTAGTCCATATGTGGTGCACCTTTATCCAGAAATGGTCTCCTGTGCAATCTAATTTGAGCAAAGTTGAAACGCGATCACATTGTTCCTGAAAAGACAAGCATTGCAATATTATATTTTGAGACTAACATTGTCAGGATGGAAGATAAATACATGGATCCCACAGATTATTTCCCTTTGATTACTAAAATATTTTTGTTGGAGCAACTTTTAAAGATCTTGACCAGGTAAGTAAATTGTCATTATTATAATGATTAAGGCTAATAATATCTTAATTTTTTTTTAACTCATTCATTTATTGTTGCATTTCAATCTTCTCGTTAGTATTTTGGCATCAATCTTAAACAAGATTAAATCTGCCATTGAGAGAGGAAATCATTTAAGCAATGATTTATTTTACAAACATACAAATTAGAAGCAAAATAGGCTCCAAGCCTACTCTGTCATTTAATAAGATTAGATCCCTTTGTAACCTTAACACTACATTTCCATACACCTGCAGTAACCTTTCACCTTTCTGCTTATCAAGAATCTGCTCCCGATTAATGGAATCAATGGCTTTTGTGAGGTCAGAAAGGTCATGAAGAGTGCCTGGTGCGATGCCTGCATTTTGGGGCTTTAGACTATTAGGTTTTAGACTTTATATAGCAGAGATACAACACGGAAACAGGCCCTACAGCCCACCGAGTACCCACCAACCAGTGATCACCCTGTACACTAGCACTATCCTACACACTGCGGGCAATTACATTTTTTAACCAAAGCCAATTAACCTACAACCATCACAGGGAGAACATACAAACTCCATACAGAGCAGCACCCAAGGTCAGGATCGAACCCAGGTCTCTGGCACTGATATATCCCCTTTTCCCAGTTGTAGGTGATGATAGTATGGATTTGCGACTGATTTCAGGCCCACTACTCATAAGTCCTTATTATTTATTAGTCCTTGTGGCCTTTTGTTCAATCAGGAGTGGGGCAAGCTGGCCCATATTGTTACTATGTGATGTAGTCAAGCTGCTCATGACAAGGGCTGACTCGTGCATGGGGAGATTTTCAATGTTTCTTTCAGTGGGTGTCTCCCTGTTCTTGATGGATTCACCCTACATTATTGACTCAATGGAAGGGGAGATGAGCAAAGTTTAAAGGAGATGTGCAGGGCAAGTTTTTTTTTCACAGAGAGTAGTGGGTGCCTGGAGCATTCTGTGGTAGTGGTGATGGTTGAGACAGATACAACAGTGGTGTTTAAGAGTCTTTTGGATAGGTACATGGAAATGCAGGGAAGAGAGGGATATGGATCATGTGCATGCAGAAGTGATTAGTGTAACTTAGCATCATGTTTGGCACAGATATGGTGAACCACAGGGCCTATTCCTGTGCTGTACTGTTCTATGTGAATACAGTGTGGCATTAGATATTCGGACCATGGATGAATCTGAGAGCCGGAAAGAACTCATGCATGTTGTGGCCATCTGCGGGTTTCTGAGTCCCCTGTCCTCTCTTCATCCCCATTGGAAATTAACAATGTACAGTGGCCTACCACTGATACCCTGTGTGGCTGTGAATAAAGTAATCCCGTTGCTGCTGTTCATCTCAATGTCCACCAGAGTATTACATTCAGAACAAATGTAGCCATTAGCATTCCTATGCATCTTGTTCATTTGCAGAGTGTCTGTCTTATATCAACCTTTAGTTCTCCTATAGTTTTTACTCTGTGTTCCCCCCTTGGCTGCTGAATGACCTAATCCTAACCTAAACCAGGAAAGATAACTCAGAGCAGCCCTGTGAGCAGATGATTCAACTTCAACTATACAATCTTGCACTGAGGTGCCATGGGATTGGACAGACTAGATGCAGGAAAATTTTCCTGATGTTGGGGGAGTCTAGAACCAGGGGTCACAGTTTAAGAAAAAGCGGTTAGCCATTTAGGACTGAGATGAGGGAAACCTTTTATCAGCCAGAGAGTTGTGAATCTGTGGAAGGCAGTGGAGGCCAATTCACTGGATGTTTCAAGAGACAGTTAGATTTAGTTCTTAAGGCTAACGGAATCAAGGGATATGGGGAAAATGCAGGAACAGGGTACTGATTTTTGATGATCAGCCATGATCATATTGAATGGCGGTGCTGGCTCGAAGGGCCGAATGGCCTACTCCTGCACTTATTTTCTATGTTTCTATGTTTCTAACTGACTGTAGACAGCAACAAAGGCTTGGATATAATGGTTGTGATGGGTGTGAAGTGGCTGTAATGCGGAGGAAACAGGAGGTTTACAGTCCATAGAACGGTTCCCAATACCTCAGGCCAGGCTTCTAATGATCTGCAGGAGGCCAGATTGTTTGAATATCATGACACCTTCAAAGAGTAAAATATAACAATGATATCCAAAGCCCAGTCAGCATCAGGCTAAGATTAGATGCAGAGGTCAAAGCCTTTAGTGCATCATTCAGACCTTGGGTGGCTTTTACCTGTGCTGGAATAGATGGTGTGACATTAGCCACTGAAAGCTGCTCCATGTTAGTTTCAGAAAGCTGCTCCATGTCAGTCTGAAGAAGGGTTTCGGCCCGAAACGTTGCCTATTTCCTATGCTCCATAGATGCTGCTGCACCTGCTGAGTTTCTCCAGCATTTTTGTCTACCATGTTAGTTTAATTTAGTTTATTGTCACATGACTACGTGGGTTTTTTCTGGATACTCTGATTTTCTTTCACATTGAAAAAAGATGTTGGTTGGTGGATTAATTGCTCAGGATTAAGTTGATGGGGATGCAAAAACTGTTGGTTACAGGGAAATACATGAAAGGGATTGATGGAATTGGTCAGAGAGTCTGCATAGACTAAATTGATCAAATGCGCTTCTAAATCGTGTAATTATGAAATGAAAGCATGAGAGGGCAAGCGAGGATCAACCCATAATTAAATCATCGAATGATAGAGCACAGCATTTGTTCTTTTGCTATAACCCTGCAAATAGTTCTATTTCAAAAATGCATCCAACTCTTCTTTTTAAAGTTATATCCAATAAAATTAAGGCGAAACATTCAAAATCATAATAAGCTGCTGCACAAGCGATGCTTCTTCCAATTGCCTTAAATCAGTGCTGCCTGGATACTGACTCGGTTTATCCTCAGTTACTCTGGCAAAACCCATCATAACTTTAAACACCTTAGTTTAGTTTAGTTTAGTTTAGAGATACAGCGTGGAAACCGGCCCTTTGGCCCACTGTGTCCACGCCGAACAACGATCACCCATATACTAGTTATATCTTACAAACTAGGGACAATTTACAGAAGCCTAGAAACTAAAAACCGGCACACCTTTAGTATGTGGGAGGAAACCGGAGCAACTGGAGGAAACCTATGTAGTCAGAAGGAGAACGAACGTGCAAATGCCGTAAAGACAGGATCGAACCGCACCCCATTTGGGAAGGCCAGAGTAAACTCCCTCCTTACACTTGTGCCTATTGTCCTTTTGTTGCTCCATTAAAGAAAAAGCCTTTGGTTGTTTCTCTAATAACTGTTAATGCAGTTCAGTGTCAAATTTGATGTTTATATGAAGTGCTTTGAAATGTTTTGTCATGTAAATAGTATTATATTAAATCAAGTTGATATTGTTGTTATATTCGATAATCTCCTGGTTGCTGAAAGGGATGTGTAACTTCACAATTCTTTATCCTGTATTTTGTCAGCTACATGTTTAGCCATTTCATCAGACTCCTCCCAGTATTCATTGTTCTCCACATTTTTTCTAAGTTTTCAAAACTAAGTGCTATCTGCCATCTTTGAAAACTCTGTAACTAGCGTGGAAGTCATTAATAACAATCAGTCATAGACATTCACTGCAGTTTGGAAAATATTCACAACTTCATTCATCTATCTGTTTTCTTGGACAATTTAGTTAAGACAATTTTTTTATATGGTTCATAATCAAATGACCTTTGAGTGCCTTTTGCCTAGCAGTTCACCTCAGACTTGGTTGGTGGATTAATTGGCCACTGTGCATTGTCCCTAGTGTGTAGATGAGTGTTAGAATCTGGAAAAAAGGTGATGGGAATGATAGAAGTGTAAGTTACAGTGAAAATTAGTTGGGGAATAGGATTGCTCTGAGAGCCAGCATTAACTTGATGGGCTTCAATGGCATTGCACTATGAGATAAGGAAATATTGCTGAAAATTGGTTCCATTCTCTTCATCCATGATGTATTACTTTATTAATAATGCCCGGGGATGAATTTCTACACAAGGTACAGCATTTATCTCATCATTGTTCTCCATTAATTCATTAATATCTCTTGCTGATGCACTAATCGCATACAAAAAGCCTTTACAAAGTACATATCCAGAAGTTAAACTACTGATAAGTCTACTTTATGGGTGGCACATAGTGAAACTGATAGAGCTGCTGCTTCACAGCACCAGAGGCCTAGGTTCGATCCTGACCTTGGATGTTGTCTGTGTGGAGTTTGCATGTCCCCTTGTGACCACGTGGGTTTCCTGTGGGTCCTCCGGTTTCTTCCCACATCCAAAAGGCATGTGGGATTGTTGGTTAATTGGCCTCTGTAGATTTCTCCCAGTGTGTAGGGAGTGGAAAGGAAGGTGGGAGAGCATAGGACTTGTGTGAATGGGTGATCAATGAGAGGCGTGGACTTGGTGGGCCAAAGGGCCTGTTTCCATGCTGTATTTCTAAACTAAACTAGGAACTATATAGAATATAGTTGAACTTATTACACAGGCCCTGACTGGCCTATAATGCTCCCGAGGAAGCCCAATAACTGAGAAAAGCAGAGACATTAAGTAAAATAAATTAATAGAGAAATTAAAAGATACTAGTATAAGATATTTAACATTAATATGAGACTTTTAACTTTAATTTGGATGTTATGAAGATTTTCAAGGATGTTGTCATGAAATGAGGGCCCAAGCTATTAGAAGGGGTTGGGCAGGCTAGGGCATTATCCCTTGGGACACAGTAATGGGTGATCTTATAGAAGTGTATAAAATTATGGGGAGCTTAGATTGCGTGAAAGTGCAGAGTTTTTTTCCTCCAGGGTAACAGATTAAAGAATTAGGATGCATAAATTTACGGTGAGAGAGAAAAGCATTAATGAACACCTGAGAAAAAGGTTTTTCACACAAAGGGTGACGGGTATACGGGAAAGCGATTATAGACAATAGGTGCAGGAGTAGGCCATGCGACCCATTGAGCCAGCACCACCATTCAATGTGATCATGGGCTGTACACCATTCAATGTCATCATGGCTGTACACAATCAGTACCCAATTCCTGCCTTCTCTCCTGACTCCACTATCTTTAAGAGCCCTATCTAGCTCTCTCTTGAAAGTATCCAGAGAATCGGCCTCCACCGTCCTGTGTGAGAGAATTCCACAGAATATAGTTGAGGCAGGCACAATAAAAAAAATTAAAAACACATTTGGATTACTCCACAGATAGGAAATGTTTAGAGGAATATGTGCGTGGTGCAGGTAAATGGGATCGGCTTATATCTTACACTCGTTGGGCCTAGGAGACTGCTTTCATACTATATGACTCTATGACTATGACTCGATAAATATTGACTAATAGAATATATAATTGCATTATAGACACAGAATGCTGGAGTAACTCAGTGGGACAGGCAGCATCTCTGGAGAAAAGGAATAGGTGACATTTCGGGTCGAGACCGTTCTTCAGAATACTTAATTGCATTTGTTTTTTTTTTGGTTTTCAGTTCTGTTTTAATTGCTATAAACATATGTGATGAGTATAGATCCATTGTGACCTTTTGTCATAACATCACCCAGTTGGAAGTAGGCCTGGTAGGCAAAATTTATCACACCCTCAGGATGAAATAATCACCATTGGAAATTTCAGCTAATTATGCCCATTTGCCGACCTGTGGGATGGCTTTAAACATTAAAATTGTTCTCTGGATACAGGTGGAGTGAAATGCGCATTCTAACTGCCTCCAAATGTATTTTTTAATCTTTATTTGCTGAGGAGTTTATTAATCCATTCTACAATAAATAGAATGTTGTTTCATGTATTTTTTACATCTCATTTTCAGAAATTAAAAATTAGGTTACTCAGGGGTGTTGAATTTACATTGATCAAACCACCAATCTAGTAGGTGCACTGGTTCATTGAAAAATTTGAAGATAGTGATATACAAATACATTTCAGTTGAATTGAGAAATACTTACTAAAGCAATTTTAATTTTGTATGATTTTGTATCGAGCCTTTGGGGAGAGCAGCCTGAAACACAATCACAACTACCTTAATCTTTTGATCCAACAGTAAATTTTGTAATCATACAGTCACCATCAGTAAGACTCTGGAGTTACAGTGCGGATACAGGCCCTTCCACCCACCGAGTCAACATGAACCAGCGATCACCCCGTAATATCCTCCACTCACACTCCTACACAACAGGGACAATTTGCAATTATACCGAAGCCAATTATTCTACAAACCTACACGTTTATGGGATGCAGAAGGAAACCAAAGTACCTGGAGAAAACCCACATGGTCATAGGTAGACAGCAGCTTTACTGCTACTCCACTATGCCAAATCAAGTACGTTTCAATTTGCAAAACAAAAACTCTGCATTTGGCTCTTTATAAAATGTTCTTTGTAAGTATCTTGCCTCGAAGTTTATCCCTCTAGGTTACGAGCCCAAAGCATGCTAAAGGCAATAAAACTTTGATAATCTGGCACATTTAATGCCACTATTAACACCCTGACACACCTATAATTCGCTTTTTGTAGAAGTTACAGAGTATTATTATAAATTTTCCAGTGAACATTTGAGCCTCAATGCAATGCAAGAAGCAGGAACCCGGTGAGCTGCAAGGATCTGGGACCATGGTGAGTTTAAGAGGAATGCTGGAACCGGGGTCCAGGTAAGTTTTAAAAGAGGACGGAAAAGTTTTGATGGAACACAGTCATCAATGATCAAGATACAGAACCAAAGGTTTTCCAAATAAATGTACAGTGGATTGGAACAGTTTTCCTGTGGTAGAATCTGCGTGGTCTCCTCAAATTCAGTTTTAAACAGAAATTGGAATGTGAGTGAAACGTAACTGCTACTAAATATTGCATTTCATGCCGCTACTAGGTAAACTTTATAACAAAGTAAAAAATAAAAAATATGGTCAAAGTATGAAATTTCAGTTATACCATTGAGACAATCCATGGATTGTAATGTCCCAATAATTCGATGCTGCTTCTCCTCTTATTTTGATACTTGAATCCCTGAAATGTTGACACTCTAACAGCTTATTTCCTACATGATTCTTTGTTCTTAGTTGCTCAGTCGGAGGTACATGTTTCCATGCTCTCAGTCATCATTTTCTGTCATCATGACAAATGTACGGCTAAAAATTCTTGAAGTATAACATTACAGGTTAACATTCTACATAATTTAATCAGGCAGCAAACCTTTGCTCCAGATTGCCACTTGTTTGACCTTTGCACACAAGACAGAAAGCTGAAAGGAAATTTTGCAAGTGCACTAAGACTTAATAAATCACTTTGGCGAGGAGCTAAAAGAAAAGGAAAATGTTCTCTGCAAAATTTAGCACTGCTAAATAGATCTCATAGTAGGAAAGCCCTAATTTTTGCAGGATGGTACAGTAATCATGAGCATTGGTCTTGGGGAAATTCTACCATCAATAGCGGGATGGTGGTCAGTGACCAGAGGAGAAGAGGAGTGTGGAGATTCAGAACAGCCAAATGGGAATAGAACGTGATTTCTCTAATTTCATGTACCCAGTGGCATGAACATTGATTTATTTATTTCAAGTTACTCTTGCATGCCTCTCCTCCCTCTCTCATTCCCTTCCCCACCCTAACCCTACCAATTCCACTATCACATCCTTCTATCTTAGAAACAGAGAAAATAAATGCAGGAGTAGGCCAAATGGCCCTTTGAGCCAGCACCGCCATTCAATATGATCACGGCTGATCATCCAAAATCAGTACCCCGTTCCTGCTTTCCCTCCATATCCATTGATTCTGTTAGCTCTAAGAGCTAAATCTAACTGTCTCTTGAAAACACCCAGTGAATTGGCCTCCACAGCTTACTGTGGAAGGAGATTCCACAGATTCACAACTCCCTGGGTGAAAATCCCTCTTGTTATCAGACCTCCAACCACAATGGGCCATTACGGGCTCTACTTTCTCAGGGAATCGTTGCCAGCCCTGATTTGTTCTGACCATTTCTCCGGAAAAAGGGTTCCAACACGATATGTCGCCTCTGTTTTTTCTCCAGAGATGCTGCCCGACCAGCTGAGTTACTCCAGCATTTTATGTCTATGAATGGTAGAGTAATTGAGCTAATGATCAGAGGCTGTTGGTGTTGACAAGACTGCTTTACACGAGCAGCCTGCACGATCCTTGGGCGATATGCGTGATTGAAAGTCATGGAAATGATATCCACTGATACAACACTACTGCACACATCCAGGATTTTCTATGTATAAATATTCAGATGCACAGAAGACTCAGTGCAAAAATGGTGAACTTTTTTTTTCATTGAAATTAAATTGCTTGGCACCCAAAACCAGGGCATTGCACATCCCAACTCCCATTCCATGAATTTTAAAATGGATGATTAACTGCTCTGAGCTGGTTAACCTAAATGATCCTAAGATGGACAGATCAGATATAACTTTTAACTTTTATCACTTTTCTGCTAAGTCCCAAAATCTCAGGTCAATTTAAGTGATGGTGACACACAAGTTCTTTCTTCTATCTTATAGGGACCTGTTTGGGAAGGTAAAGAAGGGTTTCATGGCTGCACATTTATAGGATTTGTGCACCTGTGTTTAGTTTAGTTCAGAGATACAGTGAGGAAACAGGCCCTTCAGCCCTCCGAGTCCGCACTGACCAGCGATCCCCGCACATTAACGCTATCCTACACTACATTTATATTATGGGGTTCATATATATCTAAAACATGGACTTATTCTTTTGTTTGCTTTTGAAAATGGAAATGATCATTCTAACAACCAGCCGTAGACTTGATGAGTCGTGTAGCCCCACTAATCAGACATTTTAGTCTTATTTACATTTAATACTAATATGCAGACTATCAAAATGCCATGCTTTCTGGTGCTGATATTAGAAAGTTGCACTAACCAATAAAATGGCATGAAGTGTTGGAGTAACTCATAGGTCAGGAAGCATCGCTGGAAAATATGGATAGGTGGCGTTTCAGGTCGGGACCTGAGGAAGAGTCCCGACCGGACACATCAACTATCCATCTTCTCCAGATATGTTTCCTGTCCCACTGATTTACTCCAGCAATTTTAGTCTTTTTTTTGTCAACCAGCATCTGCAGTTCCTTGTATTTCCAATAAAATTACTGTTTATATGTCTTGTTTCATAGAATGACTTCAGCTTGTTGTATGGACTCTCTGCCCATGGCCCCCATCCAAACTTACTGTGGACAATTGTGGAAGAGTGAGTAAGCTGAGTCTCCATGTCAGGGATTGAATGCTGGCATGTAGTCAACATGCGGAGTCAACAACAGGTCTGTCCAGGAACACGCAGACAGGAGCAAACCTGAGGGTGGTGTCTCACCTCCTCACAAATCACAAAGGATATGTATTTAAGATGTTAAATGACTTTGATAGTTAAGGACATCCAATACTATTCTAAGTACCAAAATATATATAATTAAAGGTTCAAAATAAATACCATTCCTCTCATATCTAGGCCATAATCCCCATTACCATGCCTGGCCTCATCAGTTTAGAATGCAAACAGGTCAGTTCTCCAGCACAATTGACATTCAACATTTGTATAATGTATTATGGCTCCTTCCATGTACATTCTAGATGCACATATCTGTGAGTGATTGAATGTTGCAATGATCAATCTCCTATAACCACATCCATCTTCTATTGTGCGAGGTAGGACTCAGACCATTAGAATGTTTTTTTCCTTGATGCCCATTGATGTCAGCTTTGCCGAGGCTCCTTGTGGTCACTCTGAGTCAAATGCTGCCTTGGTTGCACAAGCCGTCATTCTCGCCTCACCTCTGGAAATGCGACTCTTCGGTCCCATATTTATTCCAAGACTGTAATCAACTCTGGAGGAATCATCCTAGTAAAACCCAAACAAAGTATCAGCAAACAGTTTGTTGGAGAGCGAAGGGCACAATAGCATTTATGACAATGTCTTCCATCGCTTTGTTGAAAATAAATTCCTTTGATTACAAGTTTTGATCACATTTGAATGTTTTAACAGACTGCTGCCAGGTATTGTCCAATGTAAAGCAATGAATTGACATTCTTTATAATACGGTCATAGAGTTAATGGAGTCATACTTCCATACAGCATAGAAATAGACCCTTCGGACCAACAAATCCATGCAGACCAAGATGCCCCATCTAATCAAGTCTCATTCACCTGCGTTAGGCCTATATCCCTCTAAACCTTTCCTATCCATAATGCCAGTCCAACTTGCCTTTTAAATGCTATTATAGTACTTGCCTGAACTACCTCCTCTGGTAGCTCATTCATTATACGCACCAACCTCGTTAAATAGTTGCCCCTCAGATTTCTATCGCTCAGGTCAATATGAGAAATCTGATTCATCTGAAGAAGGGTCCTGAACCGAAACGTCACCAATTAACATACTCCACAGATGCTGCCTCCACAGATGCTGCCTGACCCGCTGAGTTACTCCAGCATATTGTGTCTTTTGCTGGACAAAGAAAGTTGGAGTCACAGAAATTCCTTCACTACTATAACTGGGATGATTTAAGGTCCCACAACTGGAAAGGAGTGACACCCTGCTCTCTGTGACATACTGAATTATGCTCAAATTGGACAGAGGTATGGCTGACTGTGGGCTCCAGTAGAAAATCCAACTAAATATTCGCCAGATGTGGTCTTTTGCTTAAACCTGCACACCTCCTTGTGTCTGATCATTAATCTTACAAACACAAAGACATTCAAGACCTTTTCCCCAATGCACAGGTTCAAATGATTCAAGCTTTTAATTTTAATTTAGTTTAGTTTAGAGATACAGCATGGAAACAGGTCCCTTGGCCCACCGAATCTGTGCCGACCAGCGATCCTCACATGTTAACACTATCCTAGACACACTAGGAACAATTTACATTTAGCCAAGCCAGTTAACCCACAAACCTCAATGTCTTTGGAGTGTGGGAGAAAACCGAAGATCGATAGGGGGTGTGGCCACGGGGGAAGATGCCAGCCCTACCGGCGGTTTGTTGTCTTTTCATTGCGCTTGTTATTTTTTTAGGCTGTTAGAAGTTCGTTTTAATGTTTTTCTGGTATGTTTTATGTGGGGGGGAGGGGGAGGGGGAAACATTTTTCAAGTTCTTACCTTCCTGGAGATATGATTAATTTTCGGATCACATTCTCCGGGCTCTGCGGCCTACCATCGCTGGAGTTGCAAGCCTCCTCGGACTGTCGTGAGCCCCACCGCGGGGCGTGGACTTAAATCAGAACAGATCCCTTGCCTGGGATCGCACCCACCGTGACCACCGCGTACTTTATCGACAAGAGCTCACGGTCTCGCGGTGAGACTAATCGGGAGCTCCAACGCCGCAGAAGGCTCGACCTGCCCCGTTGCGAGGTTTGTTCGCCCGGCGCGGGGGAACTGACAACCCCCCGATGTGGGAGTGGAAAGCCTTGATGCGGATGGCCCGAACACCGGCTACGGGAGTCAAAGATCGTGCCGTCAACGGGGGCTCGAGGCCCATAACCGCGGAAGAGCAAGGGGGGAGTGAGGAGTGTGTAGGAGTCACTGTGGTGGATGTTCAATGTTAAAAGGTGTTTTGATTGTTTTGTCTCCAAGATGGCTGCCGGAAGGGAGAGTTAATGCTGGTGCGTTAAGCTGCCGCTGCTCTCTCTTTAAATTGTGTGTTGTTGATGTCCCTACTATTTCTTTTTGTTTTTCGTTTTATTCTGCTTATATGTTTTGTAATCTGCTTATTAAATTTTATAAGGCTTCCTTGAGAGTCTTTGAAAGGCACCCATAAGTATAATGTTAATAATAATAATAATAATAATAATAATAATCACGGAGAAAACCCATGCAGATACCAGGGAGAAACCCTGTACAGACAGCACCTGTAGTCTGAATCGAACTCGGGTCTCTGGTGCCGTAAGCGCTGTTAGGCAGCAACTCTACCGTTGCGCCTCCGTGTCACTCTATTAATCTCCAGACCTCACTAGCCAAAACAAAGACAAAAAATGCCTCAAAAAGCAATGGCAGTTAGGTATTCCTTTGAAATGAAATTAAAATTTAACATATTTTAATTTGACTGCAGATATTGCAAAGCTGCAAAACTACATAATCTTCACCTCCCCCCTCCACTCCTTTCAGGGACCCAAGCAGTCCTTCCAGGTCCGACAGAGGTTCACCTGCACCTCCTCCAACCTCATCTACTGCATCCGCTGCTCCAGATGCCAGATGATCTAGATCGGTGAGACCAAGCGGAGGCTTGGCGATCGTTTCGCCGAACACCTCCGCTCGGTCCGCATTAACCAACCCGACCTCCCGGTGGCTCAGCACTTCGACTCCCCCTCCCATTCCGTATCCGACCTCTCGGTCCTGGGCCTCCTCCACGGCCAGAGTGAGCAACACCGCAAGTTGGAGGAACAGCACCTCATATTCCGCTTGGGGAGTCTGCATCCTCTGGGCTTGAACATTAAATTTTCTCAATTCTGTTAACCCTTGCTGTCTCCTCCCCTTCCCACCTCTCCCTCAGGCCTCGGGCCCTGGTATTCCCTCTCTCTCTATCTCTCCCCCACCCTAGTCGCACTAGCTTCTCATTTTCACACTACAAACAGCTTACAATGGCTTGTTCCCTTTATCATCGATACTTTTTTGCATATCTTTCATTCATTGTTCTTTATCTCTCCACATCACCATCTATATCTCTCGTTTCCCTGATCCCTGACCAGTCTGAAGAAGGGTCTTGACCCGAAACATCGCCTATCTACTTCGCTCCTTAGATGCTGCTGCACCCACTGAGTTTCTCCAGCCTTTTGTGTACCCTCGATTCTCCAGCATCTGCAGTTCCTTCTTTAAAACTACATAATCTGTTCCCTTTGATATAATAAGTGGTAACAAGTCAACTGTTGGTCAATTGTACATCAATAATAATTGTAATAAAAGACCCCTGTTACTTTATAATCACACTTGTCATTTGTTTTCCAATGGATTCATAAATTTAAGCCACTTTTTCACAGAACGTCCCTGATCTAACCTGAATTCTGAATACATGAAGAAATATTTTAGTCATTCTGATAACCTTTGTTCTATTGCCCTACATACTTATAATGTAGCCTGATGAGCAGCATGCTTAATAAATTATTAACACATACCTTGAAACATCTTTGGTTTGTAATGACTGCATATCATTGGTTATAATGGTTCATTCTAAGATACATATGAATAACTATCATGAATAATCCTATGGGTTTTAATTTAATTTATGCACTTTACTCCTTGCTCGTATCTTAGTCGATTTTCTATTATCCATTCCACATTAATATTGATGGACGTTGATTATGGATCACAAAGTCTTAAAATCTGTAATGAACATTCTAAATTTAACTTCTACTACAAAATCTTTGTCCCTTACTTCCCACGCAGCCAATAATAAATACCTTGACCTCCAGAAAGCATTTAACTCAATATACAGAACAAAAACTACACACCTGACTGCCGATGAGCACATAAATAGCAATTTTACTGCAGCAAAAATGCAATTTATGTCTGACTGTAGTCCTTCTAAAAGCCTTCAAATAATATAATCAATCTTCAACTTCAGACAAATATTATTCATTTTATTCTTTCATTTTGTTCAATGATTAATGTTCATTTCCAATCTTCTGTTTACCTAATCAGTTCCTCCTCTTATCCCTTCTTTGTTTTATGCTACATAAAGATAAAATAAAGTTGACGAGGTTAAAAATATGACCTGTTTCAGTAGCTTAAATTAATGATGATGGTTTTCCTGACGGTGATTTATTTTCATTTTCTTATTAATTTTCAGAATACCATTATTTTCTTAGCTTGGAAAGAATTTCTATTCTAAAATATACCCTTCATTCCTTGGCAATCTGCTAGACAAAGGCTCCTGGTTGGACATACATGATAGATTGCATCTTTACCATCTGTGTGTTAACCAACTTGGGCAAACCACCAGTGAATATTTTATCAGAAGCATTGATAGTTTCATTCAGAATTTAGTAGATTTTGCTTCTCCTAATTTAAATGGAAGAAAAATCACACGTTCTAATACTAATGTCTGATCTTGCTCCATCATGCAAGATATTTCTCTCAGCAATAATGATGGGCCAAATGTTATAGATGTACTGTAAATCTTCTTTATGATCCCTGGTTCTCCACTATCCAATCCCAAGACCAATGTAGAAAATGTTTTATAGTTGTATTTCCTATTAGCTTTCATGTTCATTCTTTGTCCTTTTGAGTGGCAGATGCGGTAAATAATTAATGTGCACTGTGCTAACATCTTCAGCTTGGCCATGTCATTAAAATGATTCATCCAAAAGAATCTACAACTGACTGTAATAATCAGGCCCAGGGGTTGGTGCCAGTCGTACCTTGTACACCTGTGCTTAGGTAAAATGATTATTGATCATCGCAAAACACCCGAGTTCACCGTGAGTTATAAACATTATAATTAACATTATGGGACATATTTTCTGAAAAGCAAGCATCTTTTAAAATCGGTTGCTTCCGCTTACCGCAGTGCTTTTTTCATATATCTGCCAAGGTTTGACAAGTAGAATTCCACGGCAGCAAAAAGAAAATTGCACTTTAACCAACTTAAGAGCTGGACTGCAGGCAAACTCGGAGCAGCATCTTCAACATCAGAAAATGCTTATAGCGCCTTGTGAGTAATGCATGCATGTTCAAAAATAATTTCTGGAATCCATAGGAATTGAATGTGAGACGATGTGGGTATATGTCTGGCTGTGTGAGGCTTCCGTTACGAGCAACATCATTCAACAACTGCATGGGGGTCCAAATTATAAGCAACGGTGAACTTTGAGTTCTTGGTGGACAGAGATTTTCTTTTTGCCCCGAAGCCCTTGGTATTTTTTTTGCACAGAAAGTCTGAAATACATATTTGCAGTTTTTTTTAAACAATCCAAATTTATCACCAATTAGCTGTCCTGTAACAAATTAAATGACCTGAATTCCCTTCAAATATGATTTAAGGTTAGTCTTAACCTTTCTTTTATTACCTTGCCTTCCTTTGGACGCAGGATTCAATGGCTTCCTACCTTTTGTGCTGGGTGACAGCTTCACCACTCTGACTTTATATAGTACACTTTGGGTGCGCTGCCCTTCACTTTTCATTTCTAACGTATCAATCCCCCAGCTGATAACTATCCTGAACCATTTTTATCTGACCCAGCTCTTTTTTGTTCCATCTATAGTTCTCCACTCCCTGTGGGGAAAAGCAAGTGAGTTTTGTCTTTTTGTCAGTTTTTGTGGGTTGCCTTGTGGAACTGCTAAAGCTGAATTTTAATATCATCATTAAAATAACAGCGAGCATAGGTTTTAATAAGTTGCATACTGTCTGTCCTTCTGACATTGAAGCTAAGTGGGTGGAAAAGGTGCTGGGCAGGTTATTATCTTAAATCATTAAGATAATCCATTACACTCAACTCTTCCACCCCCAAGGTGAAAATGTTCGTTCGCATGAGTTTGAATTAGGTTGTATTTATTACATTTGATTAGTCTGGGTGTCAGAGGATATGGGGAGAAGGCAGGAGAATGGGGCTGAGAGGGAAAGTTAGATCAGCCATGATTGAATTGTGGAGTAGACTTGATGGGCCGAATGAGCAAATTCTGCTCCTAGAACATGAATTTATGAACTTATTGTTGGTGTGTAAGATGGAGGGTGGGACCTGTAACTGCTCCTTGATTGCTGTGAGGCTTTAGTGGACTGTATTCCACAAGATGCAGAAGGTGGGGGGTGTGGGGGAAAGTTTCAGAATAGCACTGGGTTAGGCTGAGATCGGCAAACAGAGGCATAGATGAGGTGGGGAAGGGGAGGAATGAAAATGTGGCACCAACAAAAAATCGAGTATCTTTGAAATATAATGGGTCAATCAATATATAGTCTGCAAACAGGAATAAAATGAATTACTCTTTAACCCAGAAATAGTCTTTTACCCGGAGTAAGGGAATCAGGAACCAGAGGACATTATTTTAAGGAGAGAGGGGAAAGATAGGATCCTGTGGATCAACTTTTCTCACGGAGGGTGGTGGGTGTATGGAATGAGCTGCCAGAGGAGGTAGTTGAGGCAGATACAACAACAACATTTGGACAGATACATGGATGGGAAAGGCTTAGAGGAATATGGGCCAAATGCAGGCAAGTAGGACTAATGTTAATGGTGCTCGGTCAGCGTGGGCAAGTTGGGCTGAAGGATCTGTTGTCATCCTGTATGACTCTATCATCTACTGTCTCTGCTTTTATTTTAGCCTCATTTTCCTAACTCCACTTGCCTTAGCAGATACCCCCACCAAGTGTGCTGGCACAAATGGCCATGTCCTCATTTAAGCACAACCTCAGGCCTCATTTAAGCACAACCTTGTTGTTTAGCAGCATAATGGCACAGCGGCAGAGTTGCTGCCTCACAGGGTTTGATCCTGACTATGAGTGGTGTCTGTACGAAGTTTGTATTTTCTCCCTGTGACCAGTTGGGTGTTTGCCAGGTGCTCTGGTTTCCACCCACAAACTAAAGACCAAGTTTGTAGATTAATTGGCTTCTGTAAAATGCTCCTAGTGTGCGGGATGTGAAAGTGGGATAACATGGAACTAGTATACGGGTGATCGACAGTTGGCATGGACAAGGTGGGCCGAATGGCTTGTTTCCACGCTGCATCTTTAAACTGAACTAAACTACATTAAAACTAAACTAAAAACTAACGCCCCAAAAAGGTTAGTATGTTTGTGTCCATAACCAGCCTTCCCAAAAATAATGCAATGTTCAATACATTGTGTTATTCAGGGTTTTTGATTTCAAATCGCAGTTCTATTTCACAAATTGATAGAAAATAAGTATTCTGTATAAGCAGACCTTTTGACCCATTATAGTTTTATAGGAACTTATACAAACACAAAAACTGCTCTGTTATGAAAATACTAATGGAAAGCAGAGAATAATCACGATTCAAGAGAACATTAGCTATTTTGGGGTCTGTGCTGCCTTCTGTTCCTTTTTCCCAATTTCCCAAAGGCATACGTCAAATCTGCAGGACATCTTAAAGATAAAAATGGAGCTTCTCCAGAGGGATTATTGAGCGAGTGGGAGGAGGAGTGAAAGAAGATAAATTTTAAATTTAAAGTAATACATTGACACTTTGTGGCAAATTAGATTAGTTGGCAGATTGTGTTTAATAATTGCTTAAGGATGGTGCCAGTCGTACTTCTAAAACACACAAAAGTGATGTTAAAATTATTAAAATACATGAGTGTAGATTCTAATTAAAAATAACATTCAGTGGCTTTTTCCACAAATCTATTAATTTAAGCAAATGTTCAATGTTCATATTTGTATATTTCAATGTTATTTAAATAGATTTGGCATGTTACTGTCATCAGGAATGGTGATTAAAAATATTGTTCTCCACCCTGACATTTAATTGCAAGAAATGCTGCTCATCCTACTTGCAGGATAGGCTGTGTGATAAATCAGAGAGCACGGTGCTGTCAAATGGTGAGTCTGAGCTAGATACACATGCAAACGCCGATGTTTTGTTTCCCTTTGATGTTACCAAGGAAAAGCAAGTGGATGAGAAATATAAAGATGTGAGGAATGGTGCCCTGGGAAACTCTGGAAGCCTCCTTCGTGAGTGACTCAGGATTGAAGGTGATGCGTCCATTCAGAGGTGACTGATGAGGCTGATGTGGGACCCACAGCCGCTGCCATGGGAACAGCAAATTGTGCTTCTGGAGGTGTGAGCGTGAAAAATCACACCTCCAGTTTCAGGGACAGTTTCTTCCTACCTGTTATCAAGCAGCTGAAGCGTCTTTCCACAACTAGAGAACAGTCCTGAACTACTATCTACCTCATTGGTGACCCTCGGACTATCATTGATTGGACTTTACTTACTTTACCTTGCACTAAACGTTATTCCCTTATGTATCTATACGCCGTAAATGGCTCAATTGTAATTGTAATCATGTATTGGCTTTCCGATGGCTGGTTAGCACGCAACAAAACCTTTTGACTGTATCTCGGTACATGTGACAATAAACTGAACTGCTTGAAAGCATGGGTGGGTAGTTTGGGAGGTGCTTTACTTCATCTGCCATTTACATGGGGCTTGTATGAGCTTCCAATGAAGGAATTCAAGATGTTCAGTGTCATGGCAAACACTCCTACTCCATTACAAGCAGTTGTGATGTGATGTAGCAAGCTTAACAAGGCATGGCTAGGGATCACTGTAGGTAATTGTGCCACTTGACTCACCCTGGCTGGCTTGATTAGGTCAGTGAATTTAGAAGAATGAGGGGGAACCTCATTGAAATGTACCAAATAGTGAAAGGCATGGATAGAGTGGATGTGGCAAGGATGTTTCCACTAGTGGGAGATTCTAGGACTAGAGGTCATAGCCTCAGAATAAAAGGACGTTCTTTTAGGAAGGAGATGAGGAGGAATTTCTTTAGTCAGAGGGTGGTGAATGTTGTAGAATTCTTAGCCTCTAGAAGTTTGTAGAGGCTAAGTCAATGGATATTTCTTGATTAATATGGGTGTCAAGAGTTATGGGGAGAAGGCAGGAGAATGGGGTTAGGAGTGAGAGATAGATCAGCCAGGAATGAATGGCGAAGTCAACTTGATGGGCCAAATGGCCTAAGTCTGCTCCAATAATTTATGTCCTGTACCTGCATCCTATAGAATGCAGGTCCTACCACTAATCACCTGGACTTTGCCTTCCTCCCATTAATCAAATTAAATTGTTCTAATGCGGGCTGCAGCCTTCGATCTTTGGTTACCTTTTATTTCCTTAAACTCTTCAAACTCTCAACTCCACTCTTCTAGTGGTCCAGTACGTTATATCCTTAAGTAATAATTGCACCATACAAATCTGCATTGTTCTCTGCACCGTAATCACTGAAAATAAAAGAAACAAAAGGGTTTATTTGGTCAGTTAAAATGCCACAGATAATTATGATGAACTTACCCTACATATAGTGTGCCTCACATGTGTTAAGGATCCCATTGGAATATTTTACCAACTTGTTCTTGCACACAAAAAACTTTTAAGTAACTCCAGATTTCTGATTTTTGTACCATATTTAAAACTCCTTAATTTGCTTTATATGGTCTCTCTTTGTCCTTCCTTCCCAGTGCATATATTTACTTTACAATTCTTGATGTTCTAGCTCACATGCGTAAGCATTTCACTAAGCTGAATGTGTTCTCCTGAAACCCTGTCACTATCCTCCCATTGCTTACAAAATTGTTGTGTTTTCTTTCTTCCATAGAATTTGAAGTCATGTCCTTATTACCAGGTCCATGACATAAATATTAATCAGAGAGAGCAAAGGCCCTCACTTTGATCCCGAAGGAACCTTGCTATATCTTTTCAAGGATTAGAATTCAATGGTTATTTACTCACCTTTTGGTACTGTGGACCCCTCAGCCTCCAATGTAATAATTGAGATATTGTCCCCTCAAAACAAAATGCTAATCATAATAAATAGACATTAAAAGACACAAGAGATTAGTGGGCCAAATTAGAGCACATGTTATTGGGGATAGCGTATAGACATTGATAGAGAGCTCATTGGCAGACAGGAAGCAACAAGTAGGAATTAACGGGTCCTTTTCAGAATGGCAGACAGTGACTAGTGGGGAGCTGCAAGGCTTAGTGCTGGGGCCCCAGTTATTTACAATATATATTAACAATTTAGACAAAGGAATTAAATGTAACATCTCCAAGTTTGCTGATGACACAAAGCTGGGTGGCAGTATGAGCTGCGAGGAGGATGCTATGAGACTGCAGGGTGATTTGGATAGGTTGGATAAGTGGGCAGATGCATGGCAGATGCAGTATGATGTGGATAAATATGACATCCACTTTGGTGGCAAGACCAAAAAGGCAGATTATTATCTTAATGATGTCAGATTAGGAAAAGTGGAGGTGCAACGAGACCTGAGTGTCCTTGGACATCAGTTACTGAAAGTAAGCAGGCAGGTAAATTCCTGTATGTGAATTCTTGGCCAATAAGCTTATTTATTCATTCATTATTCATTCATTCATTCAGGAACAGCAGGCAGTAAAGAAATCAAATGGCATGTTGGCCTTCATAGTGAGAGGATTTGCGTTTCGGAGCAAGGAGATCCTACTGCAGTTGTACAGGGCCCTGGTGAGACCACACCTGAAGTATTGTGTGCAGTTTTGGTCTCCTAATTTGACCACACCTATTTTTGCTTTACTCAAAATAGGTGACATTTCAAAATAGGTGACATGATCAATGACATCCATGAAAAAGTCGCAAGTACGACCAGACTATTCGCTGATGATTGTTTGCTGTACCGTCCAATTAAGTCAGCTGATGATGAAGATGCTCTCCAAAAAGATCTCGATACTATGGTCGAGTGGTCACAACAATGGGGCATGCAGTTCAACCCTTCCAAATGTGAAACCATGCGTGTCACCAGAAAGAGGAATCCAGGCGTCACATCTTACAACATACTTGGTGTCACCCTTGAAGAATCCAAACAAACCAAGTATCTTGGCATCAAATTGCAGAACGATCTACGTTGGAACGGCCAGACTCATCATGCAACAGTGAAAGCAACAGGTGTCCTAAACGTCCTGAGGCGCAACTTCCATCATTGTTCAGCTTCTGTCAAGGAGAAGCTGTATTTCACCCTCGTTAGACCTCATCTGGACTACGCAGTTGCAGCTTGGGACCCATATACAGATAAAAACATTTCATCCATCGAACGTGTCCAAAGACAGGCCGCTCGAGAGAGAAGCGAGTGTCACCAAACTTCTGAATTCTCTGGGGTGGAACCCTTTCCAAGTCAGACGTGAAGCTCACCGTTTGACCTGTTTTTACAAAATGTTAAATGGTCAGCTAGACATAGATCACAAGACCTACACCAACCCCAAACCAATTAGGAGCAGACGAGGTCATTCGATCCAATTTGTGGTCCCAGCCACAAAGACAGATGTGTACAGCAATTCGTTCTTCCCACGCACTATTAAAGCATGGAATAATCTCCACCAAACCACGGTTGCCCAGCCAGATGCAACTAAATTTAAAGTGGCACTTTCTTCCCAATAACCCTCTCTGGCTAAACCCCTCCCTTCACCACCTCCAATTTAAATTCCAGTTGGAATATTTTGGAGGAGCAAGTAACCAAGAACCAAGAACCAAGAAAGACATTCTTGATATTGAAAGAGTGCAGCATAGGTTCCCCAGGTTAATTCCTGGCATGGCGGGACTGACATATGATGAAAGAATCAGTCGACTGGGCTTATACTCACTGTAATTTATAAGGATGAGAGGGAATCTTATAGAAACATATACAATTCTTAAAGGATTGAACAGGCTAAATGCAGGAAATTTTTTCCCAATGTTGTGGAATTCCAGAACTATGGATCACAGTTTAAGAATAACCATATAACCATATAACCATATAACAATTACAGCACAGAAACAGGCCTTCTCGGCCCTTCCAGTCCGTGCCGACCATTTGTTTTCCCTTAGTCCCATCTACCTGCACTCAGACCACACCCCTCCATTCCCTTCACGTCCATATACCTATCCACTTTACTCTTAAATGTTAAAATCGATCCTGCCTCCACCACTTCTGCTGGAAGCTGATTCCACACAGCCACCACCCTCTGAGTAAAGAAGTTCCCCCTCACGTTACCCCGAAACCTCTGTCCCTTAATTCTCATGTCATGCCCTCTTGTTTGAATCTTCCCTACCCTCAATGGGAAAAACGTATCCACGTCAACTCTGTCTATCCCTTTCATCATTTTAAAGACCTCAATCAAGTCCCCCCTTAACCTTCTGCGCTCCAAAGAATAAAGACCTAACTTGTTCAACCTTTCTCTGTAACATAGTTGCTGGAACCCTGGCAACATTCTAGTAAATCTCCTCTGTACTCTCTCTATTCCTTCCTATAACTAGGCGACCAAAATTGTACACCATACTCAAGAATTGGTCTTACCAATGCCTTGTACAATTTTAACATTACTTCCCTACTCCTATATTCAATGCTCTGATTTATAAAGGCCAGCACACCAAAGGCTTTCTTTACCACCCTATCTACATGCGATTCCACCTTCAGGGAACTATGCACAGTTATTCCTAGATCCCTCTGTTCCACAGCATTCCTCAATTCCCTACCATTTACCATGTACGTCCTATTTTGATTTGTCCTGCCAAGATGTAGCACTTCACACTTATCAGCATTAAACTCCATCTGCCATCTTTCAGCCCACTTTTCCAAATGGCCCAAATCTCTCTGTAGACTTTGAAAATCTACTTCAATCTACTAAGAGGTAGGCCATTTAGGACTGGGATGAAGAAAAACTTTTTCACATAGAGAGTTGTGAATCTGTGGAATTCTCTGCCACAGAAGGCAGTGGAGGCTAATTCACGGGATGTTTTCAAGAGAGAGTTGGATTTAGCTCTTAGGGATAAAGGAATCAAGGGATATGGGGAAGAAGCAGGTACGGGGTAGTGATTTTGGCTGATCAGCTGGCTCAAAGGGCTGAATGGCCTGCTCCTGCACCTCCTTTCTATATTTCTATGTTTCTAATCCTTTTGCTCAAATCAAGGTTCAATCCCTTTGCACAAAAAAGACTCATGCCATCATTTCAACACGTTTTTTTTTACCCTGAGTTAACTAGAGAACTGATGGTGCACTTTGGAAAACAAATGCATTCCTTAAAATAGCATTCCTTAAGATATCAAAGACATAAATCAGTTCAGTTCAGTTTAATTTATTGTCACATGTATCGAGGTACAGTGAACATTTCTTTGCGTGCTAACTAGTCAGCAGAAAGAGAATACTTGATTACAATCGAAGATAGACACAACAAGCTGGAGTAACTCAGCAGGTCAGGTAGCATCTCTGGAGAGAAGAAATGGGTGAAGTTTCAGGTCGAGACCCTTCAAGGGTCACCCATTCCTTTTCTCCAGAGATGCTGGCTGTCCCACAGGGCTATTCCAGCTTTTTGTCTTTGGTTTAAACCAGTATCTGCAGTTCCTTCCTACACATGATTGCAATCAATCCATTTACAGTGTATAGATACATGATAAGGGAAATAAAAAACAATTGGCTCAATAAAGTCCTTTAAGCAATAATACCTGCATGTGACAATATTTTCACAATATGCAAGGTGACAAATGCACACAAAATGAAAGGGATGTTAGCTGTAACAAAAGAGAGATCAGAGGGGATGGCAGCCAGAGTTTAACATTCTGAAGGTCAGATCAGGATAGGAAAGTAATAGGGAAGATGCCTGCTCAATGTTAACTGTCCTTCCACCTGCTGTCTTTCAGGAAAAGGGGCAAGAGTGGCTTAGTAGGAGAATCTTGGCCATTTCTCTTTGATTTTTGTTTGTTGATATGCTGTTCTCTTCATTGGACACCATGTTCATTTTCAGCCTACAGGCCTCCTGGTGCTAAGATAAACTATGCACACCTTCTCCATTGACTGCAGTGTACTTGTGAGTGATGTAGAATACCAAGTTCACTTACCATACTTGTCCCTATAACATTATAGGTATTCTCACAATAATGACACTCAGGCATTTAAAATTACCTGCGAATTTCTAGTTTATGACTGTATTTCAATAGAATTGGTGATAGGAAACAGTGGGTAGAAATCCCCATTCAAGGATGTAGCTTTAACCTCGAACGATGATTCTGATGGAGGCTGGTACTTAATTAAAATAATTGTATACGTTTTTCATTGAATCCTGGTTATAATTTCTTGGTTTAACAGAAGCACATTTCAAACCATGTGAATTGGTAACTTAATTTGTTTGGTGGAGTGAGCTTTGGTGGGGGTTTACATTGCAGCAATTAACATTCTTATGAGACATTAATTAGGTCTTTTTAAATTGAATTTCACTGATCTTCAAATTTATTGTCTTCGACACTGCTTTCCCAAGGCTCATAAATCTCGCCAGTGAAACAGAGATGAGATTGAAACCCAGTTCACGTGAGTATTTAAAGCTGTGATGGTGTCATCTGAATGAAAGCTTGCTTAATGCAGCTGGTGATTTTGTTCTATCCAGCAAACGTTCAGGTCTTTTTTTCTACTTGTTGGTTATTTTCAAATCGACCTGATCAGGATGCGGTTGGTGGGTACAGGTGGGAGAGGGGGGCGTTGGCTTAAATATGTATAACTGCTTTGACAACTGTGATTACATGTTATGGTGTGTTCAACACATGAGAAAGGGATGGAGAGAGGGAGAGGGAGAGGGAGAGGGAGCGGGAGAGGAAAGATAGGGGGAGAGGAGAAAGGGAGAGGGAGAAGGGGAAAGGGAGAGGAAGGACGGGAAAGGGAGAGTGAGAGATAGAATGAGGGAGAGAGTGAGAGTGAGAATGAAAGGTGGCGACAAGAGAGAACTCTTGTCGCCACTGCAGAATATAGTGATCCAATTTTTCAGATCTAAGGTATGTGGGAGACAAAGAAAATCCTCTTCAAATTCAGCTCATAATATTTGTGAGACACAACACAAACAAGGCTTTAAAGTACATCAAAGATATCAAAATAAGCACCAAAGGTGATACAGACAGAGCTTCTGGAATATTGATGCCATTCAATCATGACTGATCTATTTTTCCATCTCAACACAATTCTCCTGCCTTCACCCTATAACCTTTGACACCGTTACTGATCAAGAACCCATTAATCTCCACTTTAAGATTGCCCAATGTCTTGGCCTCCACAGCCACCTATGGCAATGAATTCCACAGATTCACCACCCTCTGACTAAAGAAATTCCTCATGATGAAGCACTATGATTATTGATTAAAGCCCCTGTCCCACTTTCACAACCTAATTCCCGACATCTGATGACCTTCCATGACTATGTCTACTACCTCCTACGACTCCCCTCAACCGCAACTAAGACCAACTACGACCAGCTACAAGTGGAAAATTATCACATGATAAAATGATGTCATGTTTGCATTTTTTTTCTCGGTCCAGTTACTGACCTACAACTACCTACGACTACCATCATGACCTACTACGACCTACCTGCGATCTATCTACGATTAAAAAGTATCGCTTTTTTCCATGCCAAACTTTTATTTGCTCGTGGACATTTTTTATCAGGCTGGAAAAGACGTCGCGACCTACTTGATGCCACGATTACGCAAAGACCACTCACGAGCATGAGGAAGACCTCCTACGACCTCCTATGACCTCGTAGTGACCATGCTGCGAGTATGAGTCAAGGGCAAACTCGGCAGAGGTCGGGAATTAGGTCATGAAAATGGGACGGGCTTAAGTGCGGAAGTTGTCATTAGCACCCACTGGGATATCTTGGAGGTGTGTTTCATTCTGGAAAATACTGTCAAGCAGGTGGAATTGTGTCTGGAGGAGGAATAAGACACAAAACACTCATTTGTTGTTGTGGAAAGCAAGAGGATGAATAAGATTATGAAAGCCATCATCAGACTCGTCTTCACCACTGATTCCACAATACCTTGTAAGTAAAATGCAAACTGCTGGAGGAACTAAGTGTGTCAAGCTGCATCTGTGGAGGGACAGACAGCATCTAGGTTCGTAACTCTTCATAAGACTGAAAAGAGTAGAAGGGAGATGACTGATAAAGTGAGGAGAGTTGGGGAAAGAACTAGCATGTGATGAGAGCATTCATGTGAGGAAAGGTCAATCCCTCTTTCCTTTTCATCTGCAGATGTTGTCTGGCCTTCCAAGTTCATCCAGCCGTTTGTATTTTACTCAAGGTTAGATCACTTGCTGCATTGCACTCCAGGACTGCATTAACAGAATGGCTACATTACTAATCCAGCAATACTCAGGTCTGCACTGATAATCCAAAGTCTTGAGATCAAAGAGTTGTTTGAGGTAAAATGTTAGTAATATGACACTAATTGTGAAGCCATTGATATTAAAGCCTATTAATTCATTGTCTTTAGGTTAGATAGTCTGCTGTACTTCTGGCCTCTACGTGAAACTGGATGAAGCAGAATATGATTTTCCACCTTCTGACATGGTCAAAGTGAATCAGGGAAATTTATTAAAGAATGACTTTGCTAGTGATATTTACAGCACACCCTGTGAATTTAGGAAGGATCCAAACCATCACTCTCCATCAGCTTTTCTTGCTGATTACCGTAGATTTCATACCTCTGTGGCTTGAGAACAATATAACTCTCCTGATCTTCCTTGATCCTCATTATCTGATTTTGATTTGTTCTTCACATGCCTTTCATTCATTTGTTCTTTGTAGCTTTTCATACCTTTAGTTTCACTCTCCCCGACTCTCAGTCTGAAGAAAGGTCTCAACCCAAAACGTCACCTATTCCTTTCCCCCAAGGATACTGAGTTACTCCAGCATTTTGTGTCTATCTCCTGCTGATAGCCTGGGATCATTCGTGTAACATTTGTGATTCTCATGAAAAGACACAAAATGCTGGAATATCGCAGTGAGTCAGGCAGCATCCCTGGAGAACAAGGCTAGGTGACGTTTTGGGTTGGGAACCTTCTTGAGATTGAAAAAGGGTCCCAGCCTGAAACATCATCTAGCCATGTTCTCTAGGAATGCTGCCTGACCCGTTGAGTTACTCCAACACTTTGTTCTTTTCTTGGTAAACCAGTGTCTGCAGTTCCTTGGTTTTTGACACCTGCTCTGTACCTTCAATTAAACCTCCCCAGTTTTCCCAGATTTAATTTTCTCCATCTCCCCTTTAAATAAGTTGCACTTGTGACACACATTGCACCCACTGCACAATTTGGTATTGCGAAATCCTGGTCAAAATTCATCACCTCAGTCAAGCTGAGATCAGAGATTCCAATTTACTGATGTGATTGCCTGGTTTTTGCCCACGCAATTCCAATTCTCATCTTCCCCACTCTCACCCTCTGGGCTTCTCCGAAGCTGCTTCACATTAATACCAGAGCTCTGATATGACTAGATGTCACGAGATGTAGATTTCCACACAAAATATCAGCCCAAGGTGAGTGGCTGCAAAGTCGTTTGACAAGAAGTCATTAAGAGATATTGAAAGGAATGTCTTTGCAAAATAAAGAATTATAAAACAGTTTCTGAATTGGATACTTTACTATATGGTCACATGTGACAAGTTACAATGAAATTCTTTGCTTGCATATCCAAGGTATGCATATAGTTGCCATATAAAGGGCACTGACAAAGTATCCCACTCCGTGTCCTCCTTTGTTGTGTCTCCCCGCCACCCCACGGCGGTCCCACCAAGCCGGTTTCTCTATTGTCCAGACCATGCAAGGCTCCGACCCGTGAGAATCCGACCAGCAAGGCTCTGACCCACGAGGCTCCGTGGTTTGGCTTCTCAGCGGCCTCCAGGGAGGCGTTTGCCACTGGGACCTCCTGGTGTATTATAATAATAGGGTATTATAATAATGAGGTATTATAATACACCTGTGCCTTGATCAATATTGATTGCATCAAAGTTGCTCTGTGTTCCATCATACATATTTGTAATTTGCAGGAAATATATATCAAAAGCAATGTGATATATATGATTAACAGACACCGTTTCCAACTCTTCACCAAGAGTTCATTTTGTTTCCTCTTCAAGAAATAAAACTGAATGAAATCCAAAAACCTGCCTTAGGCTTTATCTTAAAAATCCATTTTTGAGGCTTTTACTTTAATTCTACAATTTGAAGAGATCAGATGATTGCTGAAAATTATTCATTCAGTTATCTTAAAGAGAAAAAATAAACAAATACATTCCATGTGGGGCAACCAGGCCAGTTCACGATTTGCATGGAGGTCTGCATTTAACCGGTTCACTCCTTCAAATATTAATGAGATTCTCATCTCATGTATCCTGTTGGCTCTTTGCCACACTGTATCAAAGGAGGGGAAGAGTGGATTTACATGAAGATTTTCACAGCAGTCACAACTAATAATGTCTTTCCATTTGTAGTCTCAATCACAACAACTGTTCAGAAATCCTGTATCATCTGTTACATATATTTACAAGACCGGTGGGCTGGTTTGTACATTGCAGAGGAGTATTGATTTGAAAGGTGATGGATAACACATCCGTGGCACTGAAATTCAGTAGATGACTAATGTAAGAAATAAATACCGTTTATTGTGCATTAATCATTATTTTTATTACGTGAAAAACATATTTTAATGTCTGTCTGTGTTTCTTTGAGGGCCATGTAGTGTACCTGTGCGAATCAAAGAACTAATGCAAGATTGAGCGCATTTGCATCAGTGCTTTGGGGATGTTACTGCTCTAAATATGTAGTGCATCTGATTAGTAAATAGGGATTAGAGAACTCTGCCTCCACTTCAATATTCAGTGGTCATGATGATCAGAGATCCAGGTCCAAGATCTAAAATTAAACAGACAGATTCAGTTCAAATAAAATAAGAGATGACTACTTGGAACAGATTGGTAAGGCATATGTGAGCTGAGTACAGAAAAGAAAACTGTCTACAGTAATCAGAGATGGGAAGAGCATGTCTGCTCTTGTGCAGGATTTTAAGGAAACGTTTTCATGGTTGTGTGACATTAGAATATACTGCAAGAACATGATGTACCAGAGATGACCTAATTTTGTACTTGCAGCCAGATGAGTTCTCCATAACTCAATTTAATATTCTTGGTACTGTACAGAATTATTAAGACGTATTTTTTTGAAAAATTTGTGAGTATTATTTGTCATTTTCTCTTTGTTAGTAATAAATATTTAAGTGGTTCAATATGTTATCAACATTTGTGCAACAAATATGGGCTATTAATAGATGAACTAAGGGACTATGGACAGATTGGATTTGGCAGCAGCCAGGTGTAAGACAAGCTGCCTATGATTTGAGAGGGGGCGAAGAAGACATCTTTCTAGCATCTCCAAAGAAATACTTCGAGACAGGTTGCCTTGCATAAAGTTACAAGACTCGTTTTCACATCAGATAAACTCAAAGCTGTCTGTCACACGTGCTTACCTATCACAACTAGATCATACTGTATTATCATCCTTGTGCACAAAGAACACAGAACAGTACGGCACAGGAACAGGACTTCCAGTCTGTTCTAATCTGATCTAATCTAAACTCATCTGAGCTGCCCTCCATTGATACATATCCATGTTTCTAAATATTTAATATATTTAGATATTTAATACACATTTAATACTTATTGAGATATATATACAACCATGTATTAAATATTTCCCTACTCACCTTAAACCTATGCCCTCTATTTCTTGTTTCCAAAACCCTGGGAAATTTCGATATATAGTATCATTTCTGAAAAAGTAAAACAGTATTAAGGAAGAAAAGAACAAATTGACAAATAGTTGATATGTTAAAATGTAGTCAACTAAATAGAGCACGTAGCATTTTCCCACAGGCTTGGTGATCCTTTTCAATTTAGATTCTGACCCTCTCACCTGCAATACATTGCCCACCCAGTGCCATCAGTGATGAGCCCAGGGATTGAAGCTGTGCCAACAGCTGAACTCCACAACACCTCGGACTTCCAACCATCACCACGCATGTGCAGAATCCCAAGTGAATCTGAGCACAAACAGCTGATAGCCCTTGGGAACCATCGCTATCTATCAGCACAATTCAGCCCACCATAAACATAAGAAAACTCCAATATTTACAAAAGGATGGATTGTTAGTGAAGAGGTTAAAGAGGTTTTATTATATATTAGTCCCCTTTACAAGTTACTTATCTCTTGATAATGGGCTATCTGAAACTATTTAGGATGCCAATTATTGATTCATAATCCAGGGATCAATGTGTCTTTCATTGTGGTTGCATTGTATTGATTTATTTTCAGGGTATGAATTTCTGTGTCAGAACACAAGCTCCAGCTATGCTTGGACAATTGACCTGACATTTATTGCAATGGATCACTGTTTTTGACTATTGTGTCATTTGTGGTGTGGTGATTATCTGGTTTAATAAATAACAATTCCCAAAGCCTCTAATCACTTCAAAACTGTTATCAAAATAACTATCTTCCAAGCTAGCTTATAAGAATTTTGTGTTCCTAACTTAATAAATACTCTCCCTGGGCACTCATCCCATCTCTTTCCTGCAATTAGTGGATAAGCTTTCATTTGAAAATCTGAGCAAAATAGGTCAAGAAGACTTGGAACCATTTCACACAAAATATACGTCTACCAAGCACGATGATTATAGCCAGTGTGAGATGTGCGAACTCTGAGAGCGACTCGGTAAAAGAACTGACATTCAAGAGAGAGAGTCAAGAACGTTTTATTGTCATATGTCCTGAAATGCAATGAAATACTTGCAGCAGCAACACAACAAATACTGTATGTAAACATAGTACTCTGTAAACACTATAATAAACAATACAGATGGGCAGTATATATATAAATATATATATATATAATTATTATTTAGTAAAAACCTTTTTGCACTTTTTCGTTCTTTTCTCGGAAAAGTTGCTTCTTGTTTACTATAGAAATGTTTACATTCCGTTAAACTTTCATTGCTTGTTGCTATGTTGTTGTAAAGTGTGTGCACTGTAGTGAATAGAATCAAAAGTGGTCGGGTTCTAGTTAATGCCATGTATCGTTGAAAGTATGCTCTTGGGGTAGGAGATTGCAACCTTCACGTGGTCCACCCTATTTCGATTAATGCAATCAAATAAATCAAATTAAGCCTTTATTGCACAAATAAAAGATCAAATAGAAAAAGTTGACTTCCAACTTTGGGCTGTGCACACCATAAGCAAGAAGAAGAAGTATGCTCCTGTCTGCACAGATAGAAACATAGAAAAATAGGTGCAGGAGTAGGCCATTCGGCCCTTCGAGCCTGCACCGCCATTCAATATGATCATGGCTGATCATCCAACTCAGTATCCCATACCTGCCTTCTCTCCATACCCCCTGATCCCTTCAGCCACAAGAGTCACATCCAACTCCCTCTTGAATATAGCCAATGAACTGGCCTCAACGACCTTCTGTGGCAGAGAATTCCAGAGATTCACCACTCTCTGTGTAAAGAATGATTTTCTCATCTCGGTCCTAAAGGAATTCCCCCTTATCCTTAGACTGTGACCCCTTGTTCTGGACTCCCCCAACATCGGGAACAATCTTCCTGCATCTAGCTTGTCCAACCCCTTAAGAATTTTGTAAGTTTCTATAAGATCCCCCCTCAATCTTCTAAATTCCAGTGAGTACAAGCCGAGTTTATCCAGTTTTTCTTCATATGAAAGTCCCGACATCCCAGGAATCAGTCTGGTGAACCTTCTCTGAACCCCCTCTATGGCAAGAATGTCTTTCCTCAGATTTGGAGACCAAAACTGTATGCAATACTCCAGGTGTGGTCTCACCAAAACCATGTACAAATGCAGTAGAACCTCCCTGCTCCTATACTCAAATCCTTTCGCTGTGAATGCTAACATACCATTTGCGTTTGTCACTGCCTGCTGTACCTGCATGCCTACTTTCAATGAATGGTGTACCATGACACCCAGGTCTGGTTGCATCTCCCCTTTTCCTAATCTGCCACCATTCAGATAATAGTCTACCCTCATGTTTTTGCCACCAAAGTGGATAACCTCACATTTATCCACATTATACTGCATCTGCCATGCATCTGCCCATTCACTCAGCCTATCCAAATCACCCTGCAGCCTCCTAGCATCCTCCTCACACCTAACTATACCCCCCAGCTTGGTGTCATCTGCAAATTTGGAGATGGTGCATTCAATTCCTTTGTCCAAATCATTAATGTATATTGTAAATAGCGGGAGTCCCAGCACTGAGCCTTGCGGTACCCCACTAGTCACTGCCTGCCATTCTGAAAAGGACCCGTTTACTCCTGCCCTTTGCTTCCTGTCTGCCTGCCAGTTCTCTATCCACATCAATATTGAACCACCAATACCATGTGCTTTAAATTTATATAATAATCTCTTATGTGGGACCTTGTCGAAAGCCTTCTGAAAGTCCAGATATAACACATCCACTGGTTCTCCCTTATCCACTCTACTAGTTACATCCTCGAAAAATTCTATAAGATTCGTCAGACATGATTTACCTTTTGTAAATCCATGCTGAATTTGTCCAATGATATCACCACTTTCCAAATGCGCTGCTATCTCATCTTTAATAACTGACTCTAGCAGTTTCCCCACTACCGATGTTACACTAACTGGTCTATAATTCCCCGCTTTCTCTCTCCCTCCTTTTTTACACTAGCTATCCTCCAATCCTCAGGAACTACTCCAGAATCTAAGGAGTTTTGAAAAATTATCACTAATGCATCCACTATTTCTGTGGCTACCACCTTGAGCACTCTCGGATGCAGACCATCTGGCCCTGGGGATTTATTGGCCTTTAATCCGTTCAATTTACCCAACACCACTTCCCGGCTAACCTGGATTTCACTCATTTCCGCCATTTTATTTTGACCTCCGGTCCACTGCTATTTCCGGCAGATTATTTATGTCTTCTTGAGTGAAGACAGAACCAAAGTAGTTATTCAATTGGTCTGCCATGTCCTTGTTCCCCATGATCAATTCACCTGCTTCTGACTGCAAGGGATCAACATTTGTTCTAACTAGTCTCTTTCTCTTCACACATCTATAAAAACTTTTGCAGTCAGTTCTTATGTTCCCTGCCAGTTTCCTTTCGTAATCTATTTTCCCTTTCCTAATTAAGCCCTTTGTCCTCTTCTGCTGGATTCCGAATCTCTCCCAGTCCTCTGGTAGGCTGCTTTTTTTGGCCAATTTGTATGCCTCATCTTTAGTTTTTATACTATCCTTGATTTCCCTCGTTATCCACGGATGCACCACCTTCCCTGATTTATTCTTTTGCCAAACTGATATGAACAATTTTTGTATTTCATCCATGCAGTCTTTAAATACCTTCCATTGCACATCCACTGTCAACCCTTTAAGACTCACCCGCCAGTCTATCTTGGCCAATTCACGGCTCATATCTTCAAAGTTACCTTTGTTTAAGTTCAGAACCCTTGTTTCTGAATTAACAATGTCACTCTCCATCCTAATGAAGAACTCAATCATATTATGGTCACTCTTGCCCAAGGGGCCACGCACAACAAGACTGCTAACTAACCCTTCCTCATTACTCAATACCCAGTCTAGAATAGCCTGCTCTCTCGTTGGTTCCTCCACATGCTGGCTTAGAAAACTATCCCGCATACATTCCAAGAAATCGTCTTCCTCGGCACCCCTGCCAATTAGTTTCACCCAATCTATATGCAGATTGAAGTCACCCATTATAACTGTGTTACCCTTGTTGCATGCACTTCTAATTTCCTGTTTGATGCCATCCCCAACTCCAATACTACTGTTAGGTGGCCTGTACAGAACTCCCACTAGCGTATTCTGTCCCTTAGAGTTTTGCAGCTCTACCCATATCGATTGCACATCCTCCAAGCTAATGTCCTTCCTTTCTATTGCATTAATCTCCTCTCTCACCAGCAACGCTACCCCACCTCCTTTTCCTTTCCGTCTATCCCTCCTGAATATTGTATATCCCTGGATGTTCAGCTCCCAGCCTTGGTCACCCTGGAGCCATCTCTCCGTGATCCCAACTATAGCATAGTCATTGATAGCTATCTGCACCTTCAACTCATCCATGTTCCGGGCTAATTTAAAGTAAATTAACATCAAATTCGATGAAAGATTACTATATTCTTTCTAAGTTATGTATATATTAATAAAAAATTATAAATAATTATGAATTACAAATATTTTCTCCTCGTTTTTTTTTTTCAGATTTTGAAAGTATTAAATTTTGGTCAACTTTTGGTCGATTGTCACAAATTAACTCAAAAGGATCATTGGTATTCCCTTTTTAAATGCTGTTGCATTTTGTTATAATTTAATAACTTCAAACATATATATAGGACAAGATTAGCCTGTTTGCTGTTGATACAAAAGTGGGTGGTTTTGCAAATAGTGAACATGGTTGTGAAAGATTGCAGCAGGATCTGGATCTATTGGCCAGGTGGGCGGAGGAATGGTTGATGGAATTTAATACAGAGAAATGTGAGTTGTTGCATTTTGGGATAACTAACATGGGCAGGACCTATACAGTGAATGGTAGGCCTCTGGGTAGTGTTGTTGAGCAGAGGGATCTAGGAGTGCAGGTGCATGGTTCCTTGGAGGTCGAGTCGCAGGTAGAAAAGCTGGTTAAAAAGGCTTTTGGCACATTGGCCTTCATCCGTCAGAGTATTGAGTATAGATGTTGGGAGGTCATGTTGCAGTTGTATAAGACATTGGTGAGACCGCATTTAGAGTAGTGTGTTCAGTTCTGGGCACCATGTTTTAGGAAAGATATTGTCAAGCTTGAAAGGGTTCAGCTTGAAAGGGCGCAGCGGTAGAGTTGCTGCCTTACACCGAATGCAGCGCCGGTGACCCGGGTTAGATCCCGACTGCAGGTGCTGTCTTTATGGAGTTTGTATGTTCCCCCCATGACCTGCGTGGGTTTTCTTCGAGATCTTCGGATTCCTCCCACACTTCAAAGATGTACATGTAAAAATGTTTCGTAGTGGGTGCAGGATAGTGCTGATGTGCGGGCATTGCTGTATGGAACGTGGATAGGACAATTTTGGAGGCTTATGGACCAAGCGCAGACAGGTGTGACTAGTGTAGCTGGGACATGTTGGCGGGTATGGGCAAGATGGGCCGAAGGGCCTGTTTCCACACTGTATCACTCTATGACCCTCTCTCTACATATATACACATTCCTTCTCTCCAGAGATGCTGCCTGTCCCGCTGAGTTACTCCAGCTTTTTTTGTGTGTTTATATATATATACACATATATACATACATATACATATATATACACTCACATATATACATATACATACACAAATACATATGGTATACATACATGAACACGCACAAAATTCTGTGTGTGTGTGAATTTATATATATTACACATATACATATACTAGACTAAGTGGGACCCGTTGGGTTCCATGTTCACACGGGAGGGCTGAGCCACCGACGCAATATTCCACCTCTCCACCAATTCCAATATTGGTGGCCAGTGGGGAGGGGGGTGGGGGGGGGGGCTTTCTGGAGTGCTGGTATGGGTGTTGTTGGCTGCAGGGACTACTGGTCTCCAGAGGGCTAGTATGGACATTGTGGGCCAAATGGATTCTTGGGGTGGCAGCTCAGTCCCTCAAGCCTGATGTGCTGGCAGCTCACTCACGGCTGATGGGCTGGCAGTTGTCTCACAGCTATTCCTTGAAATTCCATTTCAAGCGGAGTGCAAGGCCACCAAATTCAAATCTATTACACTACCATTTCAAGCAGGGTGCAAGGTCACCAGATTCAAGTGCAGCTTCTTACCTCTTCGAACAGGGTGCAAGGCCACAACATTCAAGTGCAGTTTCATACCACTTCAAGCAGGGTGTAAGGCCACCAAATTCAGGTTCAGTTTCCTACCACTTCAAGCAGGGTGCAAGGTCACCGATTTCAAGTGCAGTTTCCAACCACTTCAAGCAGGGTGCAAGGCCACCAAATTCAAGTGCAGTTTCATACCATTTCAAGGAGGGTGTAAGGCCACCAAATTCAAATGCAGTTTCATGCCATTTCATGCACGATGCAACAACACCACATTCAAATTGACGTGGATAAGCTTTTCCCATTGAGGGTAGGGAAGATTCAAACAAGAGGGCATGACATGAGAATTAAGGGACAGAAGTTTAGGGGTAACGTGAGGGGGAACTTCTTTACTCAGAGGGTGGTGGCTGTGTGGAATGAGCTTCCAGCAGAGGTGGTGGAGGCAGGATCGATTTTAACATTTAAAAGTAAAGTGGATAGGTATATGGACTTGAAGGGAATGGAGGAGTATGGTCTGAGTGCAGGTAGATGGGACTAGGGGAAAACAAATGGTCGGCACGGACTGGAAGGGCCGAGAGGGCCTGTCTCCGTGCTGTAATTGTTATATGGTTATATGGTTAAATGCAGTTTCATACTATTTCAAGCAGGGTGAAATCACCATAAAAACCACCATAAAGCCACACAAAACACCACACTTCAGTAGACATTCAGTGTGTTCAGTTGAATCACAGCTCAGACAGATTCGTGACCTCTCCCTCCCCCATCATGCTGAGACTGAGCCACACCCACACATCCTGGTTTTATAATCCCTCCCTCCCACCGGAAAATGTGTGGCCTTCATGGCGTGATTGACAGGAGAGAGATTCTCAACATTTTATAAACACTAATAACACTTTTGTTTTTCATTGATGGGAAGAATCCTCTGCACCTGATGAGTGGAGGGGGACTGAGTAAGATGGCCAAAAATCACAGCCGTAAGTGGTAGTGTTTTATCTAAAATCAATATAGTGCAAACAGGAAGTGGTCAAGTTTAGACAAATAACCATTTGCAGGCAGTGCCTTTTCACTTCAACCCAAACCCCCCCGCCAAACAACCATTTGAAGGCAGTGCCTTTTCACTTCAACCCAAACCCCCCAAACAACCATTTGCAGGCAGTGCCTTTTCACTTCAACCCAATCCCCCCAAACAACATTTGCAGGCAGTGCCTTTTCACTTCAACCCAAACCCCCCAAACAACCATTTGCCGGCAGTGTCTTTTCACTTCAACCCAAACCCCCCCAAATAACCATTTGCA
The DNA here is from genome assembly GCA_035221665.1 of Okamejei kenojei. Lineage (NCBI taxonomy): Eukaryota > Metazoa > Chordata > Chondrichthyes > Rajiformes > Rajidae > Okamejei > Okamejei kenojei. The sequence goes on from CM069135.1 coordinate 87,062,341, forward strand.
GGCAGTGCCTTTTCACTTCAAACTAAACCCCACAAACAACCATTTGCAGGCAGTGCCTTTTTACTTCAAACCAACCATATTTTTAATTTTCAAACCACATTAAGGGCACTGACAGTTGAGTAGACATGTGTTCAGTGTTATTCAGAGCTCAGAGAGACGTGACCCTCTGGCTTCCTCCATCTTGCAGAGACTGAGTGAGGCACACCACGTCCGGGTTTTATAGTCCCTCCCCCTCCCACCAGCATGGACAGCAGAGAGAACGGCAACATTTAAAAAAACATTAATATCTCTCTGATGTTTCATCGATGGGAAAAATCCTCTGGTCCAGTCCGGCAGAGGGGGTCTCTGAGTGAGGTGGCCAAAAATGACGGCCGTAAGTTGCAGCCTTCTCTCGGAAATCAAATTGCAGTGCATCAAAAGTGGTCAAGATCTTACTTTTAGTAATATAGATATATATACCTCTGATGTCTCCAAATAAACTATCATTGGTCCTCTCCCATTTTTCACATAAATTCCTTTCAGCAATATGTATGTCGATTTTACCTAATCTGAAAAAGGAAGCATTATTTAAATGGTGAAAGATTGCAGAGATCTAAGATGAAGAGATCTGGGTGTTCCAGTACATGATCAGTGAAAATCAATTGTGTGTGTACAAGTAATTAGGACATCTAACAAACAGAATGTAATTGTTTATTGCTAGAGGAATTGAATCCAAATATTGGATTGCTATGCTTCAGTTAGTTAGGGCATTGGTGAAACTGCATATGGAGGACTGTTAAGAAAGGATATTAATTCACTGGAATCAATTCAGAGTGGGTTTATTAGGCAGATACAGGTTTGGGATGTCTTGTGAGGGAAAGATTGGACAGTAAAATGTGAGGTGCCTTGATTGAAACAGATAAGACTTTGGAGGAATTATACCAGTGTGGATGTGGAGATGATTGTGGAAGAACCCCGAGTAAAGAGTTATTATTTAAAAATAAGGGCTCACCTATTTAAGAAAGAGTTGAAGTGATTTATTTTTCTCTCTGAGAATTGTGAGTCTTTAGAGCTTTCTTGCAAAAAAGTGCAGTCTTTTGAATATTTTTAAGGTAGAGACAGTGTCTTATCAGAATGTCCATTTTGCAAGAAAGCTCTAAATACTCACAATTCTCTGAGAGAAATATGGGAAGATAGAAAAGCAAATTTTACATCGGAGTCAAGTGAATGACTTCATGAAGACCACACCAGCACGCATGCGCAACATATCGCTCGCATTGTAACTGACAGGCCGGCAACTTTAAAAAGATGACCCTCAGGTAAGTTGAGCTAACCTTGAGTTGGTTAAGGCACTCTGTCTTCATTTTTGTTGTAGAGCGCCTACGAATCGAGCATGGAAAAAGCTCGAGGTAAGAAAAAGGCTGCTCCCAGGCATGCCATGGAGGGCCGTGGGACCTTGGAGAAATATCAGCAGACAAATACTCCGGAGCTGGCCGTTGAACGTACGGCAGCCCCCGACTTCATACTGCTACAGTCCGGAGGACCACCATGGACTGGCGGTAAGGCAGGGTGGAGGCCAGGCAGCCCTGTTCAATCGGCAGGCCCCGATTCTCCACTGCTACAGTTCGGAAGACCACCGCGGACTGGCGGTAAAGTCGCGCGGAAGTCGGGAAGCCCCGTTGAAATGGCAGGCCCCGACTTCCTACTGCGACAGTCCAGAAGACCGCTGCGTACTGATGGTCAGGCCACTCGGAAGTCGGGCAGCCCCGTTGACTCAGCTGAATCGGGCATGACGACCTGCCGTTCGCAGATAGCGATGGCGATCGTATTTCCCGCATGGAGCGGATGATGGAGCAATTGCCCAAGAGGGACCTACTCCAGCAGGAGTCTGGTCACCGTGGGCTCCTCGCAGGCCCACGGCAGCACCCTATTCAGGGCTGCCCAATGTCTCTCCCTCCTCGGAGGGGAGCATCAGGAGTCAGAGCTGGGTTGACTTCGAAGGGAGGTTGACTGAAGAACCAAAATCGCTGGGAGTGCAAGAAGTTCTGGGTATGGTATCCAAGTTTGCAAAACCATCCCAGAAAGGACGGCCAGTACAGCCAGAGCTGGCAGCGAGTATTAACTACTTAACTACGCACCAGCTGCAGGAGCAGGTAATGACCGATACTACAAGCAGATAGATACCTTGCCCCGGAGAACTGCGTGTCTCTGAATGTGCCGACTGTCAACACCCCCATCTGGGGAAATCCCCAGCATCAGGGCAAAAGAAATAAAGATGCAGAAAATCCTGAAACTGCAAAATGCAGGAATCACTGCGTTTGCCAGGTCTATCGATGGCACGGATATGACGGAGGAACAACAGGACGCATTAGCCCTGTTTTGCAATGTGCAATTTGAAATAAATTGTTTCAGGAAGAGCACGATCCATCCAACGCTCAACCCCAAATTTGCGGGGTTGTGCAAAATCAGCAGTACACCACCGCCAAATTTGCTGTTTGGAGACAACCTGCCAAAACAGGTCAAGGACCTAGATGAGGAATCTAAAGCAGTGGGCATGATAAAGCCACCTTCCACCATCAGTTCGACAACATACCGGTGGCATCATCCCTATGCAACCACCAACAGGCCCCGTTTCCATTCAGACAGGATGGCGGGTGAAACTCCAAAGGTCGCACCATTTACGCAGAGGTCTTTTTTAGGCCATGCCCCAGAGCGACCTTCATGGAAGATGCGTCAACCCCATACCACAGCGCTTCCACCTCCCAAGAGCCAAGGACGGAAAAACCTGATCAAACACCACCGGTAACCATGGAGGTAGGTGGGTCTGGTTGCCTTCGGAATACCGCATGTATAACTGCACAAGTGGGGTTAGGTTACGTTTGTTTGGGGATGTATGGAGTTCCATAACTTCTGACCTCTTTACTTTGCACAATATTCAGGGATATAAAATTGAATTCATTAACAATCTCCTCCCACCAGTTCAACATGTACCTAGCCGGAAATTTGTGCTTTCTAAAAAAGAGAAAGTGGAAGGACATGCAAAACTATTTAGATTATATGCCAAGGGAGTAATAGAGAAAACTAAACATGAACCTCGAGTTTGTATCAAACCTCTTCACCAAAACCAAAAAAGATGGTGGATGCCGCATTGTCACACCCACCTGAATACTTTTGTGCAATATACCCACTTCAAAATGGAAATATTTGTAACTGCCAAACAACTAGTTTCCAGAGGATACTTCATGGCCTGCATCGATCTAAAAGATGCATACTAATCAGTACCCATACATAATGATCACCACAGATATTTGAAGTTTATCTGGATGGGGCAGCTATCGCAGTATAGAGTGCTGCCTAATGGATTAACAACAGCTCCCAGGTTATTTACCAAAATATTGAAACCGGCATTGGCGTCTTTATGAAAACAAAACCATATTGTCATGGCTTATCTTGATGACTTCTTAATTGTGGGGAAAACCCTGGAATTGGCTAAATTAGCTGTGACAGCCACCAAGTTGCTATTTCAAAAGCTGGGATTTATCATCCATCCAGATAAATCCAAGTTAATGCCCTCTGTCATAATGGACTATCTGGGGTTCACGATTGACACAATTCACATGACTGTCACTTTGCCAAAAAACAAGGCGACAGACTTAATAGAGGCATGTAATACCTTGTTTGCGCCAGCAAACCAAACATTCGGCACGCTGCCAGGGTAATCGGGAAACTTGTGGCTACATTTCCAGCTACACATTATGGACTGTTACATTATCAAAATTTACAAAGAGCCAAAATCTCAGCACTCAAACCTCATGCTGGTCATTTTGACAGGCCTATGCAGCTAACGGCCAAAGCAAAAATCGAACTGCGATGGTGGATTAGCAACATTCAACATTGCTTTAATCCCATCACAGTTACAAATCCTTCAGTCGTGTTACAAACTGACTCCAGCACTCACGGTTGGGGAGCTACCGATACCACCTCCAGTTGTGGCGGTAGATGGAATTTGCACAAATCTACATTATTTCAGGCATGAGGTATAAACTATTTAGAAATGTTGGGAGCATTTCACGGGCTACGGGCCTACTGTGCAGACATGCATCATCTGCATGTCATCTACAAATAGACAACACCACAGTGGTGACATATTTAAATCATATGGATGGTATCAAGTCGGTATCTTGTGATGAATTAGCAAATACAATTTGGCACTGGTGCATAGAAAGAAACATTTGGATTTCAGCTACCTACCTTCCGGGTACGCTAAATACAGTGGCGGACACCAGGCCACACATATTCAATGACAACACTGAATGGATATTGAACCACTAGGTATTTACTGACATTATATCGCAGTATGGAACGCCAGATATCGGCCTTTTTGCATCTAGACTTAACCATCAGACACCATCATATGTCGCATGGGAACCAGACCCTGGGGCAGTAGCGATGGATGCTTTCTCGCAACATTGGGGGAATTTGCTTTTCTGTGCATTTGCCCCTTTCTGCCTCATCAGTTGGGTATTGCGGAAAATCCAATTAGACTCCGCAACAGGGATACTGATAGTACCCGACTGACATACACAGCCATGGTTCCCGGTAGTCCTCGACATGATAAAGGAACCGTGTCTTCCGGTTCCCAAATGCCCGAACCTCCTGATTCATCCCGTAACAGGGGAAAATCATCCGGGCCATGGTTACATGAACCTGTTGGCTTGCAGGTTCTGAAAGTTCGGGCTTCTGTAGTTCGGGCTGTCGAACAGGACCATGGACATCATCACGGCATCGTGCAGAGAGTCCACAAGCAGAAATTACCTTACCCATGTTAAGAAATGGGAGGTATTTTGTTCCAGGACTGGTACCACTTACAACTCTGCTACCATCACGGATGTACTAGAATTCCTGGCGGGCCTTCACTACGATGAGGGCCTCAGTTACAGTGCCATCAACAGCGCGAGGAGTGCTTTGTCACTCTACCTCAGGCTTGGAGTGGGATCCCATTCTCTGGTGTCCAAACTAATGAGAGGTATTTTTAATTCTAACCCTCCCAGGCCTCGATACATGCTAACTGTAGATAGATGCCTTTGTATAGCCACTCACCTTTGGCACTATTTAGGTGTCACCATAAATATCAGGGGTACGGAAGTGGGTCTTTTAATCAGTTTTAAACACCCTCACCATAGGGTAACTGTTCAGACCATTTCCAGGTGGCTCAGGGTGGTGTTGGGTGCAGCAGGGGTAGACACTGACGTTTTAAAATCTCATTCTACCAGGGCTGCGTCCACATCAGCGGTGAGGATCATGGAAGTTCCCATGGACCACATCCTCACAACAGCGGGTTGGTCCAATGAGGTTACCTTTCAACGGTTTTATAATAAACCTGTGGCCACACACGCAACGTTTTCCGACACTATTTTAAGTTCTGTTTCCTAACTCACCGAGGTTAGGGGTTTATTGTTTGTTTGTTAATAAATATATTATTGTTTTTTCAGCTCTGCTTTAAGTCTGATATACGTTAACATACTTCCTCCATTAATTATAATGGCAGTGCGTGAGCATGGACTAGTTTCCAGGGCATGAAATCACTGAGCTTTGGAATCTTCACAAAGTCACTCACGTGACTCCGAAGTAAAATTGTAAGATTAAACGAGAACTTACCAGATTGAAGTTTGATCCTTATTTTATGAGGAGTTACGATGAGCAATTACGTGTCCACTGCTCCCAACCCTCATATTATCAGGTCATCTGGTAGTTCTAGTTCTTCTAATCTTACTATCTTTAGGTCAACTTCTTTTTATCTGTGATTCCACACCGCTGCTTTGAAGATTGATGTGCATGACGACTGATGGCCTTCTTCACGTAATCGCTCATCGTAACTCCTCATTTCGTGCCCTCCGCTCCCAACCCTCTATCATAAGGTCAACTGGTATGTTAGTTCTCTTAATCTTACTATCTTCAGTCAATACTTCTATCTGTGATTTCGCACCGCTTCTTTGAAGAATGTCGCGCATGCATGCTGGCGGGGTCTTCACGAAATCCCTCATCGTAACTCCTCATAAAATAAGAATCAAACTTCAAACTGGTAAGTTCTCATTTAATCTTACTATTTGAGGTTTAATCAAATCATCCACAAACACATAGAGAGGTGGAGCAGGTTTGAGGGTAGGATAGCCTACTCAATCTTCCGAATTCATACATCAGTTCATTGTGAGTACCTTGCCATCAACTCTCTGATCCTTCCCTTTCCCTAACTTGACAGATTTGGATTGGTGGAAATTTCCTTCAACTAATTCATACAAACTCCTTTCCATCAGCATGAATTCCATTAATTTCTGAAGGTGAATCAGAATTATTACAATTTTCAGTGGTTCGATGGTTCTTCATTGTCACGTATGCACAGCACAGTGAAATTCGTTGCCACTGGGTCTTTGTTGTTGTCAGCCGCCAGGCCTGTCCTTGGGCTTTGTTCTCGACGGTTCTTGTCCGTCCTTGTCCAGCTTGTCCTTATTCTCAGTGGTCACTTCAGCCACCGGCCATTCTTGTTCACAGCCGCTGCCAACCCTGCTCGCTGGGTGCTTCCCTTATGCGCTGCGCAGCACTTGCTGAGAGCTTCTCTTCGGTGTTATATTTGACCTTAGGTGACTTATAATACCATATATTTGGGCATTGTTTAAGATTAACTTACACAGAAATATTTGCATATGTCTTTTAAGTATAATTTGTATGAAGAAAGCATTCCGTGCACACAATAGTGATTACTTCTGGGTCAATTTCTGATCAATGGAAATTTTCCTGGGCAGCTCTGGATATGATCCACAACGCATGTGACATTTGTTTGTCGGATGCGTTCCTTTGGACATTGTCCTGTCCATGACAACTAATTCCAACCAGGTTTGGCTGCTAAAGCTATAACCTGTATTTTTCACAGAGAGTAAAATAAGTCACACAATGCACTACAATCCAGCAAAGAGAAGCAAATGAAAGGTCCCCACTGGAACATTGATGTTTTGCCCAGAGCCACTGTAGGCTCATTTTTCTGAACTGTGCCTTTTTCCATGAGCATCAGTGACAAAGAGCACAGCGTTCCTATATTGTTCAAGATGCTGCAAATATCAGCCCTATGGCACTGCACTGTGGCACAGAGTCACTCATGGCACAGATGTCGAAGGGGTCAAGGAATTACATAGGTTTTGCCCATACACCATAGCAATATTCTCTTCTGTTGACCCACATCAGAACTTTATGCAAGCAACCCATGGTATTGCTAATCTGGGAAAGTGTGAGGCATTGTGTTGCGAGATATCAAATGTAAGAGGAAAGTCTACTGTTAATGGCAAGACCATTACCAAGACCAAGAGGGATATGGGCCAAACGCAGGCAGGTGGGATCAGTGTAGATGGGACATGTGGTCGGTATGGGCAAGTTGGTCCAAAGGGCCTGTTTCCATGCTGTATGTCTCTATGACTATAAGCAGGCAAAAGAGACTAGTTAAATTTGGTATCATGTTGGGCACAAACACCGTGGGCTGAAGGGCCTGTTCTCTGTTGTACTGTTCTATGTTCTTTACTTTTTCTTTAATCTTACTTTACTTTTCTGTCCTCCTGGGAACCATCTCATAACCATAGTCATAGAGTGATACAATGTGGAGACAGGCCCTTCAGCCCAACTTGCCCACACTGGCCAACATGTCCCAGCTACACTAGTTCTGCCAGCCCAAATTTGATACATATCCCTTCAAACCTGTCCTATCCATGTACCTGTCTAACTGTTGCTTAAACAATGGGATTGTCCCAGCCTCAACTACCTCCTCTGACAGCTTGTTCCATACACCCAACACCTTTTGTGTGAAGGGACCTTCACATATTCTTTGACTTTGCCTGTCGCTGTTCCTATTTGTTTTTTTTTTATTCTTTTAAAATTCTATACAGTTGTTTGTTTTTCTCTGAGACTCTTCTTTTGCATCACTTCTTTAATTCTATTACATTGCTAATTCTATTAGTTTTCCATTCTGTTGATACGAATCAGTGATAATGTGAATAAAAATGAGCTGAGTGAAGGGTTGGCTTTTCAGGAAGTCATTTGGATTCTAAATGTGTTCCTGCACACAGACTATAATATGTAGAAACTGTAGAAACAAGGAACAGCAGATGCTGGTCATAGAGTCATAGAGTGATACAGTGCGGAAACAGGCCCTTCGGCCCAACTTTTCCATATCGGCCAACATGTCCCAGCTACACTAGACCCACATGCCTGCGCTTGGTCCATATTCCTCCAAGCCTGTCCTACCCATGTAACTGTCCAACTGCTTCTTAAATGATGGGATAGTCCCAGCTTCAACTACCTCCTCTGGCAGCTTGATCCGTACATCCACCACCCTCTGTGTGAAAAAGTTACCCCTCAGATTCTTACTAAATCTTTTCCACTTCACCTTGCACCTATGTGATCTGGTCCTTGATTCCCCTACTCTGGGCAAGAGACTGTGTGCATCTACCCAATCTATTCCTCTCATGAATTTTATACACACTCTATAAGATCACCCCTCATCCTTCTGTGCTCCAAGGAATAGAGACCCAGCCTACTCAACCTCTCCCAATAGCTCACACCCTCTACTCTTGGCAACATCTTCGTAAATCTTTTCAGAACCATTTCAAGCTTGACAATATTGTAATGATGTGACTTGAACACATGTTAAGATACAACACATGTTTATTAAATCACTTACACCATAGGATCTGCAGTACGTTACAGCTCCGAGCTGCTACATCTACTGGCTGGCGTAGGGGAGCTCTTGATATTATAAAGCACCTACTAGGCGTAGCTACTATTATCAAACACTATAATTGGCTAGCATGCAATAGCCAATCTACAAATATTTTTTCTATAGTATGGTGCCCAGAACTGAACACAATATTCTAAATGCAGTTTCACCAACGTCTTATACAACTGCAACATAACCTCCCAACTTCTATACTCTGGTTTGCTGGTTTAGCAAGGAAACACATAATGTGCTGGAGTAACTCAGCAGGTCAGGTAGCATCCTTAGAGAACATAGATGTTACATATACAAAGTTTCAGGTCGTGACCTTCTTCAGACATTTCCTTTCTCTGATATATATTCCAGATTTAGTTTGGAAAGGTAGATTTAGCTCGTCAATTGGATTCAACATTGGCTTGAAGGTAATGAAATAGAAAATGGTACTAAAGGTAGACCCAAAGTGACAGAGTAGCCCAACACGTCAGGAAGCATCTCTGGGGAAAAACGATAAGTGACATTTCAGCTGAGGACCCTGAGACCCTTAGAATTCGGCATTGTAGAAGTGAGAGCAAAAAAGGAAACAAGGAAGACAAGGGAGGCAAAGAGAGGATGTGAACAGTTAAAATCAAGGAAAATCCTGAGCTATTTGTATGTGAATTAGTACGTGAATTAAAGAAGTACAACCAGAGAAAGATTAGGTCCCATCGGGAACCAAAAACAATAGCCTGGAGGTGCAAGATCTGCATAATTCTACATCCAGTCTGATATTTGCATCTGTTTTCAAAGAAGGAAGGAACGATAATCATGGCGACATTAAGCAAATAGAATGTAGAGAATAGGGAATGATAATTAGAGAAAATAAGTATACACTAAAAGGTTCAACATCTTCCATATTGGATATATTAAGAGATCCAGTAAAAAATATCCCATGGTTTACAATGAAGCAAAGAATAAAATAGCAATGGTGCAGTCTAATATATTCCAGGAGCAGTGCTGGAGAACTGGGAAACATCAGCTGAGTTGGTGCAACGGAAAATAGAGAAAATGTGTAGACCAAAAAACTGTGGTTCATCTAACCTAATTGGTGGAAGGCAAATAACTTGAAAACATTTGGAGGGACAAAATAAATCCAGTTTACAAAGGCACAAGTTAATCAAGGTCAATCAGCATGGATTTGTTATCAAGAAGCCAAGTGTTGAATGAACGTTTCGAGCAAGTAATAGTGAATATCAATCTGGCTAACCTATTTGATTGTGTCTTCATGGATTTTTAACATGCATTTGAAAGTCCAATTGAGAACATTGGGATCTGAAGGAAAGTAGTAAATTCAATTGATAATTAGTTTTGTGGGAAAATGCAAAGACCAAATATCATTAGATGTTGAAAGAAAGGATGCTGCTCGGCTGAAGAGTAGTCCACCACTTCTCTTGATGCGCATGACAAACCAAAATATAACATTCATGAATAAAACGTTTGCTAAACTGATGTCAAAATTGATACCATAGATGATAGTGACATTTCTAGACTATAGGAAAATACTGATGGACTTGCAAAAAAAAGTGTGAAACAGAATTCATTCTAGATAACTGTTTGCTTGTAGAGTATCATTACTATCGGCTGAGAACGCGTATCGGTCTGAGAATGCAATGGATAAATCAAGACAAAAAAAAATGGAAAACAAAATATTTATCCTTTTGAAAATAATCACATGGGGTTTTAAGCAACATAAGTACTATGGTACTTTTGGAGTTATATATTCCTTCAATTCCTCCAAGCTTTTGCAGCGTCCCAGCATTTAAGCAAACTGTATTTGCTAATGCTTGGGGGAACTGCAGTATTTCACCGGATTAATACAGGTTGTATTAATATGCAGTACATCAGATTTATGCAGTGAAATTTGACTCACCGGAGGGTTTCTTATTCTATAATCTTGCAGAAAACAGAAAGAAAAGATATTGCAAACTGGAAAAATACTAAACTGAATAGAGATTTTTGTGGAAGAAGTAGAGACAAGAGTTCATTGTTTGGTTGAAAGCACAGTTTATCAAATTGTTCAACAATTCACTGGCTCCGATATTTAATAGTTGTGCAGAAAATGTGGGCTTGAATGCTGTTATTCCTCCATGTGACGTATTAAGTAAAATGTTCAGAGTAAGAATCATGAGGTTGCACAGTGATGTGAATGATGTTTCGCAGAATGAAGGAATAATGTACGGAATTACAAAGGCATGCCTGGGCCGGTGTAGTGTCAAAGTAAATGCTGTAATATTGGTTTATAACAGGACCAAACTCAGAGAGACACAGCATCACATTGAGGATTCAACCTGTTCTCCCTTCAACTCCCTTCCTCACATACAATTAAAAAAAATCGCAATATATCTTCTTATTTGCTTGTATTCCAAAATAGGATATTAAATATTATCTATCAAAAATATTTTTCATTAAATCTTAGTTATAACTCGCACAAAATTGATTTATCGTGAAGAACATTCAACATTTATCCCTAAAAGTCAAAAGACCAGATGACATAGATTTAAGGTGAAGGGGGAATCTGAGGGGCAACTTTTTCACACAAAGGGTGGTGGGTATATGGAACAAGCTGCCAGATGAGGTAATTGAATCAGGGACTATTGCAACATTTAAGAAACAATTAGACAGGTACATGGTTTAGACGGATATGGGCCAAATGCAGGCAGGTGGGTCTAGTGTAGATGGAACATGTTGTTCGGTGTGGGCAAGTTGGGCCAAGAGCCTGTGTCCATGCTGTATGACTCCATGCCTCTATATTCAAAATGTCACACTCCTCAATATCATTCTGTGCTAACTTTGACATTTTGGCAGCCAAGAGTTAAGCACTTTGCTGATACTAGATCTTAAAATTGCATCTTGAAATAATGTTAGGTCTCTGCAGGTTAATGATGGATCCTCCTGAACTGCTGTCAGAGTTTTGGGCCAATGTCATAGCTTTGGGATAAACCAAAGCAAGAACATCCTCATTAATAGGATAAAGAACTTGAGGTTGTGGGTAATTGGCAAATGATCCAAAAGCAAATTGTGCTAAAAAAAAAACTCTTGGGGCATTGAATGATTGGAGTCTGGAATGTACTGCCAGAGATTGTGGAGCAGAGAGATTTAGTTTCCAAAATAAAGTTTTTAACGAAAATAAACTGCATGTCTCAGGAAAAGGGTTGAGGAGTGGGATTGGCTGCATTACATTTACATAACACCAACATGGTCTTTATGGGCTGCATTCAATGATTCAATTATACTTTATTGCACATGAACCTAGGTAGAGTGAAATGTTTTGTTTTGCAAGTGGTAAAATTAAACCGCAGACCAAACCTAGGCAGTACACAAGAGTCGCCACATTTCTGGCTTTGTCCATGCTGTGACTATTCTGTGATTCACTGGGATGATGTTGGTGTCACTTGGGCCATTTGTCAGAGCTCTGGAATTTGTTCAAGCTATAATCTGATAATATAGTTTGATGGCCAATATTGGCCCTGGCTGAAGATGGAGCACTGTGGATTGGTGCTGTGGGCTAATGTCGACTTTTTATGTGCTGATGTAGGAGTTCTTTAGCTGATGTAGGAATAATGTGACTGATGTAAAGACATTATGGTTGAGGTTTCGGCTCTTTGGACTGATGTCGAGGCCCACTACTCTGACATCGAGGCATTGTGAGTTGATATTATGTCTTTGCAGGTTGATATTGGGTTTTGAAGGAGTGGGGGGGGGGGGGGGGGGGGGGGGGGGGGGGGGGGGGGGGGGGGGGGGGGGGGGGGGGGGGGGGGGGGGGGGGGGGGGGGGGGGGGGGGGGGGAGTGGGGGGTGTGTTGAATTTTGGATCTCTGTAGATTGTTGTGACCTGATGGTGACTGTATAATGACTTTAATTGGATTTTTGAATGTTGACTTTCCATGCACTGACATGGAGTGTCTGTGGGCTGATGCTAAGAATCTGTGTGGAAAGTGGCTTTCAGAAATGACAGGCTCTGGGAAACTTCTCTCAACTCTATGATTAGGCAAGATGTTTGCTCATTAATCTTTGTTATGCCCCTGAGTACATTTCTCTTTACAATTCATCAAGTCATGAATTTCATCATGTCTGCTTTGTGCGTAGCTGCCTCCTTATTCCTAATGGTTCCGTAATTGTTCTGGTGTTGTGGAGGGAGAGGGATGTGGGGGTGAGCTGGGGGCCTGTGCAGGGGTTTGTAGTCATTATGGATTGTTGTAATAGGATCATGGGCCTGTGAGTGGAGCCCGCAATTGGATAGATTAAAAAACATATTTTGAAGTGCAATTATCTGGAAAGGTAAGATTTGATCACAAAATGGTGGCAACAATGTCTCATAATACACAATGGATTTAGCCTTAGATAACTAATTATAAATAAACTGAATTTTGAAATACAAAACACCAGTAAATATCTCAGTAACTTGTTACTAAAAATAGAACATCACTTATTGAATTATCTGTTCTCAACTTTAGTTTTGATGTGTACTTTGCTGGTTAATCAGAAATTTGACTATGTAATACATTCATGATATAAATAATTAGAATAAAATTGTCTTGTTTTAAATCCAAACCATTGATATTTGGCTTCTATTTTGGACATTCCCAGGCAGCGTATTTAAAATGTCTAGTCTAAAACTAAATGGTAGAATATCCTTGAACGTCTTTGAATAAATCACAAATTTATGAAGTATTTATATTTTCATAATTTTAAAGTTGATTTAAAAATAATTTAAATGCAATTAAATACGTTAACATTCATTTTGCATACCAGCTCTATCCCCTATAGTGCTCAACAAAGAAACACTGCAGTTGTAATCTCACTATTTCTGTCAAAGTAAGTAAAACATCTACTGAATGCATTCCTAAGACATTCGTCATTGATTTGGTCCTTGGCCTCAACATATTGATTTCTCTGCTTTGTTTTGTTGTTTAGATCCAGATCTGCCGATACCCTATTGATCACCTTGCAGTTTATCAATCATTACTGTGCACTTCAGAGCTTGTGAGAACTTAAAATTATTCCTTAAAATGCTGGTACTTCATTTCCACAACTTTTCACCAAAGATACTTGATGAGCCTTAAGTTGGAAAAGATCAAAATGGCATAGCTATTGACGCACAAAAGAAATGATCAGCTTATCTTCAGTGTGACCCGTAAGCTTGGAATTGATTACCTTTAGTAGCCGGACAACAGGCAACTATATAGCAACAACCAAGAAATGTCTTCGAAAGGTGTACCCTATAATCCGAGGCTCTTGATTTAATCGGATCATTCTGGCAGGAACTGATGAGTAAATAGTTAAAGTAACTCTAATTAAGTTGTAATTTGAACTGGCAAGCTGAAAGGTGTGCAAAAGGCACCTACTGGGTAAAGGTGGGTAATTCAGAAATAAAAGCCCATCTTGACATCCATTTACTTTAACTGGATGAGGTTAAATTCCTGCAGAGCAGCCAAACTGTTGAGTAAAATGTGATCAATCTAAATAGAAGCCACATAGAAGGGAACTCGCATGGATGCTCAGATCATTTGGATTCATGCACCACTGTAACTGGTGGATTTACAATGCAGTTTTCAACTTGAATGGAATATTCTATCTTTCCCACAATGGCTTTAAGAGCATGTTAGGACTGTGTCCTAGATTTCCAGTCAGGCTAAAAGTGTAGAAAAGTATAGACAATCAAAGTCCTAAGGGCATCACAGGAAAGGTGGACAGAGAGTATTTTAAATCACTTATCTATATATCTAATATGTTGATAGCCCAGTAACCTGCATAAAATGTGGGTGAGTTGATGAGCATTTTCACATATTCCAAAGTGACTTACAGAGGACAATGTTACCTAACCATCAGTGGCCATTTTATTCATAAAGAGGGTTTAGTTTTTGATTAATAATTTTTCACATTTATTTCACAGATTATATGATCCTTAGTCATGTTTGGATTTAATATCCACATAATGAACAGAGCATAATGCCTTGCCATTTAACTTTACAAATTATTTTATGAAATTACTTTGCTCTGCATACATATAAAATGGTTAATCAAGCTGAAATAGCCGGAATATTTTTGAATATTTGCAAATGTCTAATCTGTCTAATCTGACAAATCAACTTGATATAATTTTGCTTGAGGAAACATCTCTGCAATTCACAAATTACCGTTTTATTGTTTTATCCTGTTACAGTGCAGTGCTCCATGGTTACACAAAAATGAAGCATTACGCATAATTATAATCAATTAGGCATCATTTTGCATCACATTGTTCAACATAAGTCATTATGTTCTTTCTCTGTCATTTTCTGTCATTTGTATTTGGATTTATATGCCTAACTATGTGTTTTCTTAGCTGCTTCCTTTGCATTACATTCCTTTCATTTAGATTCTCACAGCAAATGTCAATTTTTTCCTAATCTGCACTCTGTGGAAGCATCTTAATTTCATGGAGCATGGTTATATTTACATTGTGCATCATCCATGTGCCTGTCTTTCATGTTCCAAGTCTAAATTTCTATAGGTGTCATTCTGTCCTCAGTTGAGTAAGCAGTACTTGCTTAAATATTGTGAGATCAGTCTCTGAGATCAACCTCTTGGAAAAGAATCAGAGGAGCTCTGATTTATTCCCCCTGTGGTGAAGAGGTCAATTGTAATGTCCTATTACTACTTGATCCAAAATTAGCTGACTGCATAGACAGTAGATCTGCATGGATGTAGGGATGTAATATTGAGGCTGTATAAAGTGCTGGTAAAGCTGCATTTGGAATATTGTGAGCAATTTGGGGCACCATATCTGAGGAAGGATGTGCTGGTTCTGGAGAGGGTCCAGTGGAGGTTTACAAAAATTATCCCAGAAATGAGTAGGTTAATCTATGATGAGCGTTTGTCGGCCTGGGAATGTACTTGCTGGAGTTTAGAAGAATGGGGGGGGGGAGGGGGAGGACCTCATTGGAGCATACAGAATAGTGAAATGCTTAAAATAGTGAATAGAGTGGATGTGTAGAGGGTGTTTCCACTAGTAGGAAAGTCTGGGACTAGAGGTCATAGCTTCAGAATTAAAGGGCGTTCTTTTAGGAAGGAGATGAGGAGAAATTTCTTTAGTCAGAGGGTGGTGAATCTGTGGAATTCTTTGCCACAGAAGGCTGTGGAGGCCAAGTCAGTGGTTATTTTTAAGGCAGAGATAGATAGATTCTTGATTAGTATGGATGTCAGAGATTATGGAGAGAAGGTAGGAGAATGAGGTTAGGAGAGAGAGATAGATCAGCCATGATTGAATGGCAGAGTGGACTTGATGGGCCGAATGGCCTAATTCAATCACATGACCACATGACCTTATGTAGTGTCTTCCCAACAGAAAAATCTTGGTTGTTCACTGAGAAACGAACTAAATCATTGCAAGCGACTTATTATTCGTCTGTTGCAGTTACCCCTCCAGTAAAACTAGAAGTAATAATTCCCTTTTGCGTGATTGCATTAAATCTGGGGCAACGTTTTTATTTAATTTTCTTTCAACTTGATCCAAAGAATTGAACAGAGGATTAATGACGTAAATCATGCCATGGCTTTAGGGTTTTTTAATTTAAATTTTCATTTCCTTCTGTAGATATGTATAATGGAGTTATGGAGTCAACTTTATCGGAATGTGATAAGAGAGCTATTCACTGGATAGCAATGTCACCTGGCTCACTTGATAGTTCTCTTGTTACATTTCAACATTATAAGTTCAATCCCAGTTAAGGGGATTGAGTTTACACTCTAAATATAAGATTCAAATTGGTATTAACGGATGGTGAACTATTGAAGGCAGATAGATGAGTTGCAATTCTAGCTTTGAAATTAATAAATTAAATGAAAAATAAATTACATTTGATTGTAAAACAACATGAATCTGATTGTGTGTAAATATGCAAAACGTTCATATTTGGTGATAAAACTGTTGATAAATAAAAGAATGACAAAATAATTGTTATGTTTGAAGCTTTTCTCAGAGAGTGAGCACACACTTAGCGCAATCTAGTGCATGACTTTACACATTCCATGTAGTTTTGAAGCATTCCTCGTGACTTGAAAGGGCAATCGTACTACAGTGTTTGATATAGACACAAGAGAGAAGGAATGGGTGACGTTTCGGGTCGAGACACTTCTTCAGACCCTAAACGTCATCCATTCCTTCTCTTCAGAGATGCTGCCTGTCCTGCTGAGGTACTCCAGCATTTTGCGTCTATCTTTGATTTAAACCAGTATCTGCACTTGTTTCTTACACACTGTGTTTGATATATTGGATATGACTACATTATTTTGACATATCCAGATGCTGACATGTGAATGCCAAATAAGTTTTGTAAAAATTAATAGCCTAGTTCAAGATACTTCCAGAGTCAAAAAGCCAAGAGTGTTTTATTGTCATATGTACCGAAATTAAACAATGAAATTCTTACTTGCAGCAGCACAGCAGAAGGTATCACAATTCCAACATTTTTAACCAGAATTCCCTTCTCAATCCCAAAGACGTGCAGGTTTGTAGATTTATTGGCCTCTGTAAATTGCCCCTAGTGTGTGGGGAGTGGATGAGAAAGTGGGATAACTTAGAACTAGTGTGAACGGGTGATTGATGGTCAGCATGGACTCGGTGGGACGAAGGACCTGTTTCCACGCTGTATCTCTTTGAACAAAATTACAAAAACAGTGAAATATGAAAGCTGTTTACCTGATTTATAGCAGTAATCCTGGATGAATATCCATGCTGTGGATCCAACACAATGATCCCAGATCCACAAGACTCCCATGAGCTGGGATACAAGGACAGAGAAGAGCCATCCAACCTTTGATCGTAGAAGACTATTTGATCATCAATCAATAACATACACATACACATTTGAACAGTTACAAAGATTGCAAATTCTTGCAGTAATCATTTATTTCTGAATGAAAAATCCAAAACATTTGAGGAAGGCTAATGTTTGTGAAGTGTTGAACAAACCCCTCTTGAACTTATATTTGTAGATAGTTGTAACATCATAACTGCAAGGGAACTTGACTAAATAAGTTGATCAAAATAGTGGGAAAATTGATATATAAATTATAATGCAAACATGTGTGCATGATTCTTTTAAATGTGATGTCCTTTGGGTTTATGAATACCTGCATATAAATGCTGCAAAGTGGAGACAAAGTATAGAGTCTGATGGGATCTATCCTAGGATACTGAAAGAGGCAAGAGAGGAGATTGCAGAAGCAATGATGAAGATCTTTGCATCTTCTTTAGTTTAGAGATGCTACATGGAAACAGGCCCTTTGGCCCACCAAGGCTACTCTGACCATCGATCCACTCATACACTAGTTCTATGTTATCCCACTTTCACATCCTACACACTAGGGGTAATTTACAGAAGCCAATTAATCTGCAAATCTGCACGTCATTGGAATGTGGGAGGAGGCTGGAGGACCCGGAGAAAGCCCATGCGGCCACAGGTAGAATATAGAAACTCCACATAGACAGCATCCATAGTCAGAATTAAACCTGAGTTTGTGATACGCTGTGCCACTGTACCACTCCTTTTATTTTCGAAATGCAAATAAAAGAACCCAAAAAGACACAGGCGAAGTCCTGGATGACTGGAGAATAGCCAGTGTTCCTTTGTTTAAGAGGGGATGAGTTTTGGGAAACAAGGAGAAAAAAGCAGAATATACGAAACAGAAAATTAGAAACATTTTTATTTTCCCTGTCCTCTGGGCTCCCTTCCCAATCTAGGACAATTTTGTTGATTTTTACTGAAGCATTCATGATGTCTCATTATAACATTTTAAATCATCCTTTGCTGCTTCTTAAAAGTTTCCTAATCCTTTGGGCTATTGATTTCTCTGCAAGGATTCTACCAATTTGATGCCATCCTTAACTATCTTAGTTAGCCAAAGATGGTGCATTATTTTTATTAAAAAGTATTTCTTCCTCTCTGAAATATTCCTTTCCGGAGATTTATGAAATATCTCCGTAAATGTCTGCAGCTGCTAATCTACCATTTTACACTTTAATCTATTTTATCATTTCACTGCAGAAAAGTCTATCCTTTCAGCATTGTAATTGTCTTTATTTAAATTACATTAGATTAGTTTATTATCATTTTCCAGGTGCAATGAAATCTTTTGTTCACATAAAGCACACAGTGTAAACAGTACATATTCTGTGATGGTAAATTTCAATAAATATCTCATCATCAAACCATATTTGAAATTCTGCTATTATATTATCACTCTTTCATAGGTAATCCTTCACCATGAGATCATTAATTAATTATATTTCATTGCTGACTATCAGATGTAAAATCGCATATTCCTTAGTTGCCTCCTCAATGCATTGATCTAGGAAGACATCCTGAAGGACTTTATTCCTTGGAGCTCTGGGGGCTGAGGAGTGATCTTATAGAGGCGTATAAAATCATGAGGGAGATAGATAGGGCGAATGCACAGTATTCTACCCAGAACAGGGCAAGCAATAACCAGAGGATGTAGGTATAAGATGAGCGTGGAAAGATTAAATAGGAATCTGGGGGGGCAACTTTTTCACACAGAAGATGGTGGGTAAATGGAATGAGCTGCCAGGGAAGGAAATTGCGGCAAGTGCCATATCAACATTTAATAGACATTTGGACAGGTACATGGATAGGAAAGGTTTAGAGGTATATGGCCCAAATGCAGGCAGATGGGACTAGCATAGATGGGGCATCTTGGGTGGCATGGGCAAATTGGGCAGAAGGGCCTGTTTCCATGCTGTATGACTCTATGAATGATTTCAATAAACACTTCCTTAAGATTACTTTTAGCAAATGATAATTCAAATTGCCCATGATTATTGTAGTACCATTTTTAACCAACCCCCATCCCACTTCTAGGTTAATACTAGACTAAGTGGGTCCCATTGGGTCCCAGCTTCACATGGGAGGGATGGTCCCCCAATGCAATATTCCACCTCTCCACCAATTCTGGTGACCATTGGGGAAGGGGGGGGGGTGCTTTCGGGAGCGCTAGTATGGGTGTTGTGGGCTGAAGGGATTGGTTTCCAGAGGGATAGCATGGGCATTGTGGGCCGAATGGATTCTTGGGCTGGCGGCGCAGTCACACAAGCCTGGTGTGCTGGCAGCTCACTCACTCACTGCTGGGCTGGCAGTTGACTCATGGCTATTCCTTGAAATTCCATTTCAAGCAGGGTTCAAGTCCACCAAATTCAAGTGCAGTTTCATAACACTTCAAGCAGGGTGCAAGGCCACCAAATTCAAGTGCAGTTTCATACCACTTCAAGCAGGGTGCAAGGCCACCAAATTCAAGTGGAGTTTCATGCCATTTCAAGGCAGGTGTAAGGCCACCAAATTCAAGTGCAGTTTCATACCATTTCAAGCAAAGCCACCAAAGACAGTCATGACCTCTCCCTCCCCCATCTTGCAGAGACTGAGCCACGCCCATACTTTCGGGTTTTATAGTCCCACCCCCCCCCCCCCCCAATAAGGCAAACACCACTTTTCCATTTTCCATTTGGCAAAAACCACTTTCCATTTGGCAAAAAACACTTTTCATTTTCCATTTGGCAAAAAACACTTTTCCATTTTCCATTTGGCAAAAACCACTTTTCCATTTTCCATAAGGCAAAAAAACATTTTTCCTTTTCCCATAAGACAAAAAACACTTTCCCATTTTCCATAAGGCAAAAGCCACTTGTCCATTTTCCATAAGGCAAAAATCACTTTTCCATTTCCTGTAAGGCAAAAACCATTTTTCCATTTTGTCATAAGGCAAAAACCACTTTAGCATATTCCATAAGGCAAAAAAACTACTTTAGCATTTTCAAAGCAAGCAATACTTCAGCATTTTCAAAGCAAGCAACACTTTAGCATTTTCAAAGCAAGCAACACTTTAGCATTTTCCATAAGGCAAAAAACACTTTTCCATTTCACATAAGACAAAAAACACTTTACCATTTTCCATAAAGCCAAAGCCACTTTTCCATTTCCCATAAGACAAAAAACATTTTTCCATTTCCCATAAGGCAAAAAACCACTTTAGCATTTTCAAAGCAAGCAACACTTTAGCATTTTCAAAGCAAGCGACACTTTAGCAATTTCAAAGCAAGCAACGCTTTAGCATTTTCAAAGCAAGCAACACTTTAGCATTTTCAAAGCAACCAACACATAAACCGCCACATCTATAGGATGTGAGAGGAAACTGGAGCACCTAGAGGAAACCCATGCAGTCACAAGAAGAACGTTTAAACTCTGCACTCAAAGCACCCGAGGCCAGGATCGAGCCCAGGTCTCCTGCACTATGTAGCAATGGTCTATCAGCTACGCTATTGTACCCCTCTTTCTCGGTATGCCTTCTGCTGCTGTTGAAATGCATTCTGACATAACATTGCCTGTCAATGACAAATGCTAGTTCATCCCCTTTGCACATATCAGCATCAAAGTAAACAATAGAGGGACTAGCTATGTTTGTAAAATGAGCTTATTTTCAACACTTTGCCATGACTAATATATTATGTGTATATAATACATCTTTGTTTAAACAGATATTACTTCTGTATTCCATGAATTAGTAAGAATGCGATTGAAATAATGAATGCTCTCAGTTGTCGAAGAACTAAATGTATGGAGTGGAGCCTCTTGTGAGGTTCTTTTACTGGAACCAAAACTTAAAAAAAGACGTTGGATTTCAACGCTTATGCTCTTTGGTTTGTTTGTTAATGCTTCTATGAAGCACATTGGAGTGTTTGAGTACTAAGAGGGAGATTTGGTTTAAAAAAAACTCCACAGGTGCTCAAATCCATGAGTGGGAATACCTTCCTTCTTGTGGATGCTCTTTGTGTGTGAGCCTAGCTAATGGTGGCAGATGTGCATCCTTGGAGTCTGTATTGGCAATCTTGGTCCTCTCCTCTAACATCCAAACTAATACAATTTCCTGCAAAGGTCATAGGATACTGAGGTGATTTGCCTCTTCCTTGCCAGTGCACCTTTACTGATGCCTGGAAGAGATCAGTTAACGCACTGCAGTTAATTTAGACCCACTGAAATATCCTTTGAAAGGGCACGAGACGAGAGAAGACACAAACCAGCAATAGAATTACTCATACTCCCATTAATATGTTCAAAGTCCATATGTTTAAGGCCATCAGTTCAAATACCACAACAAAGGAGTGAGGTATTTGAATCAAAGTGAAAGATGACTGTTTTTGTGCTCTGTGCAAATAATCAGACGGTCTGTGGAAATTAAATATTATTATCATATACTGTAGTACAGCAGTGTGACAGATGCCCCGTTTTAAGTCTATAAACAAATGAGGAAAAGGGTCTGATATGTCAGACAGCATCAAAGCTGGCTGCTTTAAAATGTAATAGTTTTAACATTGTCATTTGAGGCATATCAGGAGCAAATCCCTAATTTCAATTAAATAATTGTCATCTCCGCATATGTCTCTTTGTGTTTCTTTTTATTCATGCACCTGGATCCTGGCCAGTAAACCACTTCACTGTTTAAATGAATACCAGGATCAGACCCTTGCAGAGTTACAGAGTGCTTACCTTTCTGTTTATAAAAGAAAGTAGTGCCAAATGGTCTTTGCAAAATAATCCTTTGTGTTTTCCTCTAAAAGTAGAGATAAGTTCAGTAGTTCCATTGGCATGTCCCCAGGCATCCAACCCGACTAGAGCTTGAGGAACTAACTGCACAATTTGTAATTTCCACAGAATGAAGTAGATAGTACACATTAAATGTGTATTTAAATTAAAATTAATGTGTGAAGATTAAAGCATATTTTGCAACATCTTGGATTTTTTTTTCAATTATTAATTCTCCCTAATTTAATTTAGTTTAGTTTAGTTTCGAGCTACAATATGGAAGCAGGATCTTCAGCCCACATCGTGTCCATGTCGACCCACGGTCACCAGGACACCAGTTCACACATTAGGGACAATTTACAGAAGCCAATTATCCTACAAACCTGCATGTCCTTGGAATATGGGAGGAAACAGGAGCACCTGGAGAAAATCCACACGGTCACAGGGCGAACTCCGTGCAGACATCACCCATGGTCAGGATCAAACCAGGGTCTCTGGAGCAGCAAGGCAGCAAGGCAGCAACTCTACCAATGCATCACTGTTTGTTTCATTGTTCTGAACCGTTAACTAATTACAGGCCATTCTCTCGGCAGGTAAAGGCACTGTCTGGTGTATTCTGTCAAGGAAAGACTATCTAGTCTGTACTGAGTTATTTGGTCTTAAGCAATCTTAGAGCTTTGAGTTGTGAAAGAGGAAGATCTTGGGATGAGTTAGTGTGTGAAGTGGCAGCTGAAAGTATTTTGGCATGATTTGGCATGTTGGAGTTAATGATTAAGGGACCATTCCGAGTAACCACCAGTTCGGCACGGCACTGAAGCGGTTTCACTCAGAGTTTGATCACTTGATAACTTTGCCAAAGACTTGGGCTTGGGTGTCCTGTTAAGCACAGTAGTTGAATTTTGTAGGGATTGCCATTGAAATTCTTGCATTTTGGGAGCAGGAAAACTATTAGAGCTTGTGGCAGGGCTGGAGGAGTGGTGTGATGGGGGTTGGTCAGAGGGGGCAGTGAAAATTCAGGTAATCTCACAACTTGGGCTGAAAGACGGGTTTGCTGTTGTTTGTCATGGGAAACCATCATTTCCTGAAAAAAAGGACATTTCAGATGTTGTGGAGTGGAAACCCTCATCTTAACAGCAGATGGGAATCAGTGGGTTTATAGTTGATAAGTTCATGTTCATAGGTTCTAGGAGCAAAATAAGGCCATTTGGCATATCAAGTATTCGCCACCATTCAACCATGGCTGATCTATCTTTCCCTCTCCACCCCATTCTTCTGCCTTCTCCCCATAACCCCTGACACCCTTACTAATCAGGAATCTGTCAATCTCTGCCTTAAAAGTATCCATTGACTTGGCCTCCACACCTGTCTGTGGCAATGAATTCCATGTTTCACCACCCTCTGACTAAAGAAATTCCTTCTCATCTCCTTTCTAAAAGAACATCCTTTTATTCTGAGGCTATGGCCTCTGGTCCTAGACTCTCCCATTAGTGGAAACAACATCTCCACATTAGCTCTATCCAAGTCTATCCATTATCCAGAGTAAATGTATGTGGATAGTTGGTCTCCAGTAATGGAGGCAAAGAAATCTAGAAGGTGGTGAGAAATGTCAGAAATAGTCCAAGTAAATTTGAGGGCAGGGTGGAGGTTCATAGCACAGTAGATAACATTGACAAGTTCTGCATGGATGCAGGCGGCAACACCAAGGCAGTTGTTGATATACAGTAGTGGAAAAAGGGTTGTGGAGTGGTGTCAGAGTAGTGGAACAAGGACTGGTCCATGCAGCCAACAAAAAGTTGGGTATAGGTAGGGCCCATTGAAATGCCCATGGCTTGATCCTAGATTTGTAGAAAGTGAGAGGAATCAAAAGAGTAAAAGTTTGGTCAGGCAGAGAAGAGTGTTTAGTGGAAGGGAACTGGTTGAAACTTGGTTCCAGAAATAAACAGAGGACCTTAAAGCATTCCTGATGGGCAATGCAAGTGTATAAGAACTGGGCATCACTGAGGAGGTGGGGTCCTGGGATTTAGATGTTGTTAAAATAGCATGGAAAGTGTGTGAGGTGGCCAAGATTAATTCTTTCTGTCTCAATTTTAACTCTAGCAATTGATGAAGCACCAACTGAACAATGCTTAAGTGGATTCAAAAATGTTCCAACCTGGTTGGAACCAATAGACATTTTAATCGTTAAAGGTAGAACTTTGTTTTCAGATTTTGTTTGGAGATTAGGCTGCAAGGACATACAAAGATCAGCCAAATCACGTTTACTAAAGCAGTCAATAGAGTCAACTCCACTAAGTGAAAGTGCTCCTGGGCTAAACATCCAATTGATGGGTAATCATGGCAAGATGTAACTGATCCCTGATATTCTGTGAATACTTTGGCTTTGCATATGGCTTCCACCTGTGGATCACATGGATCATAACGCAGAAAAAAGTTATTTGTGGTTAGAATTAATTTTTTACCGCATTATAGAACATTTCTGAAGTAAAAGTTCTTGCATTTACTATCCCTTCAGGCAATGAGTTCCAGACACCTATGACTGAGGGAAAATTCTTCATTTTCTCCCCAATGTTTGCAGCAATTAGTTGAATTGCATGCCTCCTGGGCATTAATACTTTGCTAATGGATATACATAATTAATATTATATTTTGTCCCTTCATCTATATATATTACTAAAACTCCCCGAAACTACGCAAAAACAGTATACAATAGCGCTACAACTATTGGCCAACCTTACTCACCATTGTCCTGTGATGTAAATTAAACAAGTTTCATTCAGATTGATGTTATATTTTACAGGTTATTGGGAATTTCACACTCTCAATTGCTGGCCGTGCCTGCGCAGTTGGGGGAGGGTTTGCCATGACTCGCATCACAACGGGGATCTCTGGCATCACAACGAGAACCCGTCAGCTGTGTATGCGCAGTTGGTGGCTATGGGTCAGTTGTGGAATATTGCCTTGGGGGATGGGCGCAACAGGTCCGCACCTGGTCTGCTATCTTTATGCTCTCTGTTAAGTCTCCTTCATCCTAAAGAAAACAATCTCCAGCCTAACAAATCCTCTTCCAAAAAATACTATCCTAGTCTCTTTTTATGTCAGTATGTTGCCTGAAAATTGCCCATTAGTTTCTCTCAGAATGCTTGTGTTAGACTCTCCAAACAGTGTGAGCACTTCTTTTTTGTTGTTTAGTCCGAGCTGCAAAACATTATTTGATAATCATCCCAGCAACCTTTCTCGATATTACCAATGTTATCACGCCCTTGCTTTTGTATCCCCCTCTGCTGCTCATGTAAACAGAAATGCTGGACTGTTATTCCCCTCCTTCATGATCTCATATTTCCATAATATCATACGTCTATATGTCTATTTAGATAATTTGGTCTATGCATTATACTTTTACACTTCCTATAGTTTGACCTTCTCCTTCACAAAACCTGAAGTAAGTCCCAGGATCTGGCCAAATTCACACACACTGTTCAGTCCATTTGTGGTTGAAGAGTGAATATTTCACCACATATCTCAAATTGACGAATTAATCCATATAAAATGTTGTGTAAATTCTAAAGGCCAGATTCATTTAGTTTAGTTTAGAGATAAAGCATGGAAAAAGGACCTTCGGCCCATCACGTCCACACCAGCCAGTGATCACCGTACACTAGTGCTACGTTATCCCAGGTTTGCATCCTACACACTAGGGACAACTTACAGAAGTCAATTAACCTACAAACCTGCACGTCATTTCAATACAGGAGGAAACCAGGGCACCAGGAGAAAACCCACACAGTCATAGGGAAAGTGTACAAACTCGCTTGAGGACAGGATCGAACCAGATATCTGGCGCTATGAGGCAGCAACTCTGTGCCACTGTGTCACCCCAGATACAAATGTGAAAGTCCAAGAATCTATAAGGAGTGAGATTATCCCTTCCTAGTTTTGTACCATCTGCCACTTAGGGAAATAAGCACTTAAAAGGCAGTGTTTTTAAACTGAGAAAATATCACCTATCAAATATTCGTATATCTTCAACTTTTGAAATGGGCTTTCTCTTGAACTAACATTTTCCGACCTACAAATGACAATCTTTTTTTGCTGTTGTTTTCTTTGTCACTAGCAAAATAACTCCTAAAATTTATCGATTGATAAAAGTTTTCATGTTTTATACAATTAAGCCTAAATTATAGCTACCCATTCAGGGGAGCCAGGCAGACCTGGGATGTTCCTGGGTTGCACCTGATCATCATATGTGCTCCCCAATCTCGATTGAGAAACCATAATTAGCCTCAATGTCCCTGGAGTCAGGAGTGAAAACATGAGCCGATAATTGTTATTTCCTAATTTCTGGAGCCACTGCTTGAAAATATATGCACGCAAATATTGGATTTCTGCAGGATGAACCTCAGGCATGATCCCCTGTGGCTGAACGATTTGCCAATATCTGCTAGCTAATTGCAAGTGAAGGGGATTCAGTTTTTAATGAAGAACAATGGGAGCCATACCCACTTTAAGGCAATAGCTACAGATAATAACATTTTAGGCGAAAGACATAATTTCTTGTCTATTAATTACTTAAGGGCCTGTCCCACTTGGGCGTCATTTGCGCGTCATTTATGCGACATCATTTATGCATGGTGTGCATTACGCGCGCATGGTGCATGGTGACGTAGGCAGAGATGTGAGGTTGCGCGTGGTGCCCCAGGATTTTGGGATTCACAAAATCTTTGCGCGCCACCTGCGTGACGTGCAAATGATGCTCAAGTGGGACGGGCCCTTTAGCGTGTCACAATTACTTTTATGAAAACTGTCAGTGTGAGTTTGTTGCTGAAATAACACAGCAAATGGGAAAAAATACTTTTAATGATTTTAAATTGACTGACAAGACATCAGTGAATATCAATAATGTCACAAACTTCACACGTTTCAACAATATAGTCTGAAGTAATAAAACGCTTTGCTACTGGCACTCCATTACTTTAATATGACTTTCCTGACAGCACACAAAACAGTGAATTATTGTTCTAAGATCACAATAAAAAAAACCTCTCCAGAAAATATTGTTGCAATATTAAATATTAAAGGAAATGTGTCAAATTTGTAGTTGATTTATAATCAGTTGTCAATAACATTTTTCCAATGGCCATTACAGTTGGTCTGGAAACTCATCAGCTAATTAAGCAAATTACAAATTTAATTAATATGACATTGTTACCTATAAATCCATATGTAACTGGGACACAGGAAATTATCGAACATTACAATAATGTTTACCTTTTAATGTATGATATAATTTATTCTATTTAAATTGTGGTTCTTCCAAGAAGAGCAAGAATTAAAAGAGGTTATCAATTTTTGAAAGAGAAAACAACAATAGACAATAGACAATAGGCAATAGGTGCAGGAGTTGGCCATTCGGCCCTTCGAGCCAGTACTGTCATTCAATGTGATCATGGCTGATCATCTACAATCAGTACCCAGTTCCTGCCTTCTCCCCATATCCCTTGACTCCTCTATCTTTAAGAGCTCTGTCTAGTTCTCTCTTGAAAGCATCCAGAGAACCGGCCTCCACCGCCCTCGGAGGCAGAGAATTCCACAGACACACAACTCTCTGTGTGGAAAAGTGTTTCCTCATCTCCGTTCTAAATGGTTTACCCCTTATTCTTAAACTGTGGCCCCTGGTTCTGGACTCCCTCAACAACAGAAACATATTTCCTGTCTCTAGCGTGTCCAATCCCTTAATAATCTTATATGTTTCAATAAGATTCCCTTTCATCCTTCTAAATTCCAGTATACAAGCCCAGTCGCTCCATTCTTTCAACATATGACAGTCCTGCCATCCCGGGAATGAACCTGGTGAACCTAGGCTTCACACCCTCAATAGCAAGAATACCCTTCCTCAAATTGGGAGACCAAAACTGCACACAATACTCCAGGTGTGGTCTCACTAGGGCCCTGTACAACTGCAGAAGCCCTGTACAACATATGCTATAATTATATCAACAAGCAAAGATCACTAAATAGGAGGTGCAGCTTCGAGATTAGATTAGTTTCCTTTATTGTCATTCACACCTTTCTGAAAAAAAATTAAAAAAACACATAATAAACACATATTTAACATCCACCACAGTGAGTTCACCAGGCACCTCCTCACTGTGGTGGAAGGCAAACGTCTTGGAGTCTTTGCCTTCTTCCCTCCTTGTTCTCCCTCTGCGCTGAGGCGATCCAAGCCTCCGATGTTATCGTCCACTAGGCCCGCGGCCGAGCCTCCGAAGCTGGGCTGCCGCCACCGCCGTCGCCGGAATGCTGGAGCACAGCTCTGAATCAGGGTCCATTGCTGGAATGCTGGAGCACCGGAGCTCTGAAGCCGGGCCGCCGCAGGAGCACCGCTGGATCGCCGCTGGAGCACCGCTGGAATGCCACTGGAGCACCGCTGGAATGCCACTGGAGCACCGCAGCTCTGAAGCCGGGCCGCCGCTGCCGCTGGAACACTGGAGCTCTGAACGCTCGCTACAGGTCCGGGGCTGCCAGCTCCGCCATTAGGCCTCAGCACAGACGGAGATGGTGATGGGGGACATGACAAGAAAAGGTCGCATCCCCCCGAAGGGAGAGACTAAAACTTTGTTTCTCCCCCCCCCCCCCCCCCCCCCCCCCCCCCCGACACAAACACAACCTAATAAACCAAAATTTTAACTAAAAAAGACACAAGAAGACAAAAAAAAACCCAAAAAAAAGACCAACTGCAGGTGACCCGCAGCTGCCACGCAGCGCCGCCACTTCCAGAACTGAAGATCACAACAGTGATCACAGGGGGACACGACAAGAAAAGGTCGCATCCCCCCGAAGGTAGAAGTAGAACTGCGCCAGAGCTGCCCACAAAGCTGAAGTGAACTGGGCCCCCGGTCGGTGGAAATGTCTGCAGGCACACCAAAACGAGCAATCCAATGAGCCGCAAGAGCTCAAGAACAAGACACGGCGGAGGTGTCGGTCAGTGGAATTGCCTCAGGCCACTTCGTAAAATGATCCACGACTGTGAGTAGATTCATGGCACCGCAACATGGCAGCAGTGGACCCACCAAATCTACATGGATGTGCCGGAAATGGCCAGAGGGAACCGCAAAATCTTTCACCGTTGCCCGCACATGTCGCTGGATCTTCTGGCAGGGAATGGCAGGGAATGCAGGCTCTGGCTCAAGCCGTGACTTGCTTATGAAGGACCTGCCAGACAAACTTGTATGCTACCAGCGCAGAAGTTGCCCGGATGGAAGGGTGGGCCAGGCCATGGATGGCATCGAAATCCCGACGCCGCCAACCCACGGGGATTGGACACAACACAGAGGACCGACACTCCTGCTGAGCCAAAAGGGACATCCGCCAACCTCAACCTGGAGGCAGCTGTCGTGTAACTGTCCATCTCACCACCCTTGCGTTGCGCTTTGGCGAGACCCGCATACTCCACTCCGGGGTCTACGGCCGCCACAGTCGGGGGAGCAGAGCGAGACAAAGCATCTGCAACCAGGTTGAGCTTGCCGGCCACATGTTGAACGTCCGTGATGAATTCGGACATGAACGCCAGGTGCCGCTGCTGTTGCCAGGCAGACCAGGGTCGGACACCTTGGCCAAGGCAAACGTCAGAGGCTGGTGGTCCGTGAAAGGCCTGCCCTCCAGAAAATACTGAAAATGCCGTACGGGCAGGTAAAGGGTAAAGGCGCTGAAGCTGCGCTCCAGGGGCCGCAGATGATGGCAAAAAAGTCCAGCAGCCGTCGATGAGCTGCACGAGGCCCGTCCAACAGCTGTATCAGAGGCGTCCACCGTGAGGGCGATAGGGGCAGCGACCCGCAGGTGCACCAGCATGGTGTCCTTGGCCAACTCGCAGCCAGTGCCTCGTCAGTCCACACGAGATCCTGTGGTTTACCAGCGAGGCACTGAAACAGAGGGTGCATGATCCTGGCCGGCACAAAGCTGTAGTAAAAGTTCAACATGCCGACAAACTCCTGCAGCCCCTTGATGGTGAGCGGCCGAGGGAACTGCCAAATTGCCTTCACCTTAGTGGGCAGTGGGGCCGCGCCCTGCGAGATTACATGATGCCCACACATCCACCAGTAGCGAAAAGGCCCAGAGGAAATCGGCACCCAGCAATGGTTGGGCCACGTCCGCGACGGTAAAAGTCCAGGAATACGGGTGATGTCGAAGATGAGGGAAAGAGTCCGCATGCCGTACGTGCGGATGGGCTACAGTTGACGGCGATCAGGACGGGGCCTCACTTACTGGCACGGGTGTCCAGTCCAGTCAGGGGAAAGATGCACATGACGGCCCCGGAGTCCACAAGGAAGCGAAGTCTGGAACAGCGATCCCGAACGTAGAGGCGCTGATTCTGGCCGATCGCGATAGCCTCTACTGACGATCGGCCGAGGCATTTCCCGCAAACGAGCAGGGGGCGCGGCATCGACAGGCATCGGCACCCCAGAGTTGGTGGTAGTAGCACCACTGGCGCTTACCATGGTCTCCGGCGGTTGGCTGCGGCGCGGCGAAGGCAGCAGAGGGTTGGACGTCTGGTGCATGGGCGTGGACACCCAATTGAAGAACCCGCCATCCTGCTGCTTGTCGAGTCAAAGTTCTTCAGCCCATTCGGTGAGCTGTAGGGGATCAGCGAAGTGAAACCTAGCGAGGAGCAGGCAGATGTTGTCGGGCATCTGCTCCAGGAAGGCCTGCTCGAACAGCAGGCATGGTCAGTGGCCGTCCCTCAGGGCGAGTATCTGCCTCATCAGCGCGGATGGCTTTTGATCGCCGAGGCTGTCTATATGGAGCAGGCGGGCGGCACGATCGTGGCGGCCGAGCCCGAAAGTGCGGACCAGCAGCGCCTTGAAATTTCGAGTGGCGTCCGCGATTATATTTCTAAGTTAGAATTGGGCCTCAATGTGGGTGAACCACACTTGAGGCTGCTCCGCCCATAAAAAGGGCAGTTTGAGGCCCACGGCATTTTGCTGGGTAGGCCGGGCGTCTGGGTTAGCGGCGGCATTCATGATCGAAGTCCGAATAAACGATCGGACTGACGGGGTCACCACTTTGGCAAGACAAGTCAGCTGAGTTAAGTAAAATTCTTTATTTTAAACGATAATAAAGCGTTTAACTCAACCACGTTTTAGATCAGCCAAATTATACGAAGCTCCTTCTAACAGGGTGGAGCTTGAATGAAGACTATACAAAAACCCACGAAAACACTCCCATGATCATGTGACCGTATCAGCCAATAGCGAGGGTTCGTGATACCCCAAGCCACCACTAGGTGCTGCTACAATATAACAATTATTGAAATGTTTTACGTAAAGAAGAAAATGCAAGGAATTTAACTACATCTAAAGATTCCCAATGTGATCAAACACAATGTCAGGTCCATTGGGAATCTTATCTTTTCAGTACTCTCAGACTTGAATGAAAAGAGATGCATAAAAAGTGAAGAAACAAGATAAGGTCCTGATGAATGCTTCTCATAATGTTCAATGAAAGTCAATGAAATATCTATTTTTACAAAAGATAGAACTACCCTGGACAAATAGAGACAGCAACAATGCTGTTCAACATTTTGGAACATATAATTAAACATGAAATTTGTAAATTGCTAAGTGATGATAAAGTAATTAAATACATTTAATTTATTAAAGGAAAACATAATTGACAAACTATGCATGACAGATCCTTTGCCTTAATTGCTGACACATAGTGCAGATTGTAATAAAGGCTCTGTTTAGTTCTCCAAAAACGAACTCCAATTGATTTGAATTTTGGAAGGCGAGTAGAAAAGGTAGCTGGTGCTATATTATTTAATGCAACCGACCAAAGAGGAATTTGTATTCCATACCAGTACTATAATGTCAGGATGACTATCATGGTTGACACATGTGACTTGAATAAATTCTGCAGAGTTTTACATCAAAATATTGCACAGGAGACACTGGGAGAAGGGCTCCAACCAAAAATGTTGCCTATCCATGTTCGTCAGGGATGCAGCCTGACCCATTGAATCACCCCAGTACATTGTGGTGTTTTCATAAACAGCATCTGCAGTACCTTGTGTCTACATTAAAGGAATATTATTGCATTGATTTGTCTCAACGTAAAACTTAGATTAAAAAATACCGCGGATACTAAAAGTTAAGGATAGGTTTTAAGTGGCTGAAGTGGAGTAGAGATGTTTCACATGATTCTGATCTGGGGCTATTTTGATTCAATATCATCATAGAGGAGCTAAACTTTCAGATGATACTCAAGCAATAGTCAAGGTAAATAATCCTATCGGGACTACAGGAGCAAATAACATAAACATTTGTCTTTATTGTAATGATTTTAATTTAGAAATATATTAAACAGAAAACCAGTGTTATAGCAGTTAATGCTGTTATCACAGCTCCAGTCAACCTGGTTCAATCATCACTAAAGCTGCTGTCAAATATTATTCTGGTCAACTCCAGAAAGGATATGTTTTCTTCAAACCAGCAGATACCTACTTATTTTCTATTCTCTCCAGTTAACATTTTGTTATTTTGAGTATCTCAGTAACCTATTTCACAATGTAGAATTTCGATGTACAATTTCACATTAATTGTAGATTTTACTTCGGTGTCACGTGAGTGACTACGTGAAGAACCCCGTCCAGCCGTTGGTGCGTCATTACGTCAGACGCATTGGTGCAGTCGGCCAGTTGGAGCAGCAGAGCTTCTCCAAGCGGTAAGTTTAAAACACAAGGTAAGTTTCAAACTTTTTCTTGCGCTCACTTTCTGTTTTAGCTGTAGGGTGTAGACCGTTAAAATGATGCAGAAAGTGAAGAAGGTGTCGGCAAGGCAATCCGCAGGGAAAAGGTTCGAGGACCGTGATAGTGTGGTTAGCGGATGCCCGCCTAGGTTACCAAGTCCGTCGCCAGCAATGGAACTAGCGATAACAGACCCGCTGCCTGTGAGCAGCATAGCCATGCAGGTAGGGCGTAAGGCTACTTCAAAATCAAATAGGCCCATTGACCCAGAGTTGGGCCTGGAGGTTTTACCCTCACAAGAAGAGACCGTTTGCTCACGGCTCTCCCAGGTCGAGGTCTTATTACAAAAGATGCGCGACAGGGACGCACTCTGTGAGGAGGAGTGGTGCCCATGCCAGGCTAGCGGAGAGCCTGTGCTAGCAGCGCCTGCAATAGGGCTGCAAGAATACCCAACTTTTGAGGAGGAGGGTATACCGGTGCAGCAGATCACTGACGCCGAATCAGTGGCTGGGGAGAGCCACAAGGGAGTGGAACTTGAAGTCATTCCAAATATAGCGGATAAATTTGCAGTCCCCAGAGAGGTAGGGGAGCCATTAGGGGAAGAATTGGCAGCAGCCATCCAATATATGCTCTCTCATCAGCTGCAAGATAGGCCATGGACGATGCGGCTAAAAAGTATGAAGCCCCAATTAATTGTGGTTTGCTAAAAGTACCAATGGTAAACCATCTCATATGGACACAGTTGGGGGTGTCAGCAAGATCCCAAGAACTAAAGTTTCAGAAAGTATTGAAATTGCTTTCAGCAGGGCTTACGGCATTTGCTACTACTGTAGATAAGGGGTATATGTCAGAAGCTCACCAGGATGCACTGGGACTTCTGTGTAGTGCATATTTTGAAATTAACAACATAAGAAGAAGTGCAATTCGCCCAATCATAAATCCTAACCTTGCTTCATTGTGTAAGCCGCCCAGCGTACAACCGCCTAACCTTTTGTTTGGCGGGGATCTCGCCAAGCGAGTTAAAGAACTCCATGGGGATGCAAGAACTATGGGCCTCATCAAGCCGAGTGGCAAACTAGGAAAAGGGGTTTTTCCCTACCGGCGGGGTACCATTACAGACGCCGGGGAAGGGATCAGCCACTCAGCTTCGCAAACTCGGAGCTGGCAGCCTGCCACAGGCATGAGGGGGAAGGATGACTTTCCCTTCAAAGGGCCGGGGGCAACAAGGGTAGCCAGAACATATGCAGGTGAGAAATTTTGCTCCTAAGGAATATAAATCAAGTGAAATAGATGTTCAAATTGGGGGCAGATTACACTTGTTTATCAAACAATGGCACAAGATAACATCAGATTCATTTATACTGAGCAGTGTAGAGGGGGTTAAAATTGAATTTTACCCTACTGTGTGTCCACCTAATCAGCATGTTCCAAGTCGGAAACTTATATTTTCAGAAGAGAATGTGCACATACAAGCAGAACTTAACACATTACACAAAAAAGGGGTTATTGAGAAGTCAGTTCGTCAAAACCATCATTTTGTGTCAAGTATTTTTCCTAGGTCTAAAAAAACTGGGGGATGTAGAATCGTTGCCTAATGGGTTAACTTCAGCTCCTAGATTATTTACCAAATTGTTGAAACCTGTTCTAGGATTACTCCAAGCTCAGGGGAATGTGGTAATGGCCTATTTAGACGATATTTTAATTGTTGGGAAGACTCAGACTGCAGCTGAATCATCTGTTTCAATTGTTAAACTCGCTTTTGAACATTTAGGGTTCGTCATTCATCCAGATAAATCCAAATTATCACCAGTTCAAATAATTGATTAATTGGGCTTTACCATTAATTCAGATCACATGTTAGTGACTTTGCCCAGGGACAAATGGCAGCAGTTAATTGAGGATTGTGTTAACCTCCTTAGTGAGCAACAACCTTCAAATAGACAAGTAGCCAGTTTAATTGGTAAATTGGTGGCTGATTTTCCAGCTGTGCAGTTTGGACCTCTGCATTATCAACAATTACAACGAGCAAAAGAACAGGCATTCAGGACACATGAGGGTCATTTTGATAGGCCTATGCAATTGTCAGCAGAGGCAATTTCAGACATTCAATGGTGGATCATAAATGTCTCAAAAAGTTCCAGGGAAGTTTTGGTTGAACCATCTTCCATAATATTACAGACGGATGTTAGTGCGCTGGGTTGGAGTGCTACAGATATGTCTTCCCGTTGTGGAGGCAGATGGAATACTGATGAGACATCCCTTCTTCAATTAAGAGGGATCAATTATTTCGAGCTTTTGGGAACCCGGTATGGGCTTAAAGCTTATTGCTCTGCCAGGAGTGACTTGCATGTGCAGGTTCAGATTGACAGCACAACAGCAGTGGCATATGTAAACCACATGGGTGGAGTCCAGTCACAGACGTGTGATAGACTGGTTAATCAGATCTGGGGCTGGTGCATTGACAAAAACATTTGGCTTTCAGCAATATATTTACCAGGTAGATTCAACGCAGTAGCTGATACTATGTCACGCCAAATCAATGATAACATAGAGTGGATGTTAAATTAGGACATATTTAATCAAGTGGTTGCTCAGTATGGAATGCCAGATATTGACTTGTTTGCATCTAGAATAAATCATCAGTTGCCCAAATATGTTTCATGGGAACCAAATCCTGGTGCAGCAGCGGTGGATGCATTCTCGCTGCACTGGGGTGGAATGTTTGTATATGCATTTCCTCCATTCTGTCTCATCAGTCGATGCTTGCAAAAAATCAAGCAGGACTCCGCTTCAGGAGTATTGGTAGTGCCAGATTGGCCTACACAGCCATGGTTCCCTCTCGTATTGCAGATGGCTAGTCAGCCTCATATGATTATTCCCAAACATAAAAATCTACTGGTGAACCCAGTAACTGGCGATCAACATCCTTTACATGATCGTATTGATCTGTTAATTTGCAGATTTTAGGGAGGCCATACCTGGGGAGAGGACTGTCTGATCGTACTGTGGATGTTCTCACGTCGGCCTGCAGGGATAGTACTCGGAAGCAGTACATCACCTCGATAAGGAAGTGGGAGGTATTCTGTCTATGAGTAGAATATCTCATATCAGACTGCAGGCATCCCAGACGTACTGGAGTTCTCGTCCACTCTTTACTTTGATCAAAAATTAAGCTATAGTGCGATTAATACAGCTAGAAGTGCTCTGTCTTCTTATTTACCCATGAGTTCAGAGTTGCATTCAGTAGGGACACATCTGTTAGTCTCTCGATTTATGGAGTTTTTTATTTTAATCATCCTAAACCCAGTTATTGCGGTATTTGGAGTGTGAGCGAAGTCCTTATGCTTCTTCGCCAGTGGACTCCTGTTGCAAGCCTATCTCCAGCCAAACTAACCATGAAGGTGGTCATGGTTATGGCGTTGCAAACATTGCAAAAGCTACGGCTAGACAGAATGCAGGTATCGGCAGATGCCATTACTTTTTATGTTTATGTTCTGCTCAAACATAGTAGAATAGGCATGACAGGATGTAAGATTGTTTTTCAGCATACCCCACAGATGCTCGCCTGTGTGTAGTGTCATATTTGTCTCATTACATTGAGGCTACCAGAGCTCTACGAGGAACAGAGTCTGCATTATTTGTTAGCCACAAAATAATCACACAATAAGGTGTCGGTGCAAACAATTTCAAGGTGGCTAAAGCAGGTTCTGGGAAGTGCTGGGATTGATACTGATAAATTCAAATCTCATTCCACCAGGGCGGTATCAACTTCCACGGCAAGGGGCGATGGACGTGCCTATAGAGCATATCCTCGTGGCCACAGGATGGTCCAGTGAGCACACCTTCCAGAAATTCTATCATAAGCTGATTACAAGGATGGAGGTGTTTGCTGAATCTGTTTTGAGTTCTGTTATAGTTTCCCCCTGAGATAGAGGGGTTGCTATTGTTTCTTGTGTAAATAAACTGTTAATTCATTTATAATGTTATGATTGATACATTATTGATTATTTAACTATTTGAGTCAATCAATGAAGTGTGAACGCCGGATTTGAGTCTGCGGCATGAAATCACAGAGCTTTGAAATCTTCACGTAGTCACTCACGTGACTCCGAAGTAAAATGGTAAGATTAAACAAGAACTTACCAGTTTGCAGTTTGAGCTTTATTTTATGAGGCGTTACGATGAAGGATTACGTGCCCTCCGCTCCCAACCCTCATAAATATCATCTGGTAGTTCTAGCCTCTGTTATCTTACTATTATACTTCAGTCATTATTACCTGTGATTTTACTCCGCTGCTTTGAAGATTGACGCACCTGCGGCTGGACGGGGTTCTTCACGTAATCCCTCATCGTAACTCCTCATAAAATAAAGATCAAACTTCAAACTGGTAAGTTCTCATTTAATCTTACTATTTTATACTTCCAAAAAAACACAGAAACAACATCAACTAAATTGTTGTACCATTACATTTAAAACATCCTTGAAATAAACAACTTTTACCCATTTAATTAATACATTACATATCTGTCAGCTATATATACATTGAAGGAAAGCTGATTTAAAAGTAATTCTAACACCATATCTTGTGTTAACAAAGAGAGAGTGACACATACCTGTCAGTAACATTGAAATTGACAACTTTATGCTTTCTTTCACTTTATATGTTCATTTCCTTTAAAGATATTGATAATGTTTAGGAGCATGAGCATTGAGTGACCTTTATTCAAAACATCACAACCAGCAAAGTAAACCTGCATGAAATATCAATTGAGACACAGGTAGCAATGATTCCAGGGAAAACCTGCTTCAACAATGTAAAATAACAATATGATTTTGATTCATATTGAAAATCAAACAAGAAATAAATGTGGGCTGAAAGTGAACCATTATCCAATAAGACACAAAATGCTGAGTACCTCAGCAGGTCAGGCAGCATCTTTGGAGAAAATGGTAAGGTGACGTTTCGGGTCGGTACCCTTCACAGTATGTTGTATACAATTTATATTTGTTTTATAGTGCCTTAAATTGCAAATAAATATATTCTCAAAGATGAAGATATTATTTTAAAAGAGCAAAATACCAAATTTATATTTGATTTAAGATAAATACAAATTTGTGTATCTTTCTCCATTTCTACAATTAGCTAAGGACCACAAAAGGCCAGACCGGGTTACAAAGCTGAAGCCACAGGTGCTCAAACATGCTGCGGTCGAGAAGTGACAGGTCGACAAACAACTTAACCAGTTACTGCAAGGCCAAGTGGTCCGCCTGCAGACTGTAGTTGGACACACCCGACTGGGTTTCGTTGAGGGGCCAGCCAAGGAACCTCATTGCTACCTTGTCAATGTCGATGGTGTTCTGTACCGGAGCAGCCGTCAACATCTTCTGCCCATGAATGAACTGCGACCAGCTCCTCCCGATCCCCATGCACCGCCTCTCTTGTTCAAGACAACTGCTGCTATTGTTCGTCCCAGACCCTCTGACCCCAGCATGCAATCTCCGCATCGTTCGGTTCCCTCTTCCCCCAGTGCCCGTAGTCTTGCATGCTCGCCCCGCCGTTCCTCTCCAGGCTCCCCGGCTGCGTTCTCTTTCTCAGGTTCCTTCCCACCCAGCCCTACTAACCTTTCCGGTATGGAAGGGGAAGGGTTTGTCCGTACACGTTCGGGTCGGGTTAGTAGACAGCCTGACAGGTACTGCGAGTATGTTTAACAGCATGTGTTTTAACATCTGTTTAACAACTCTTTTCTCTACAGGGAAGGATGTAGATTGGTTATTGCATGTGAACCAATCAGAGTAATGTACTACCACTAACTCCACCTTACTGTACACTTTATATTAACACCCATCTCCCATATTACGTAGTTACACTGGCGGTAGAGATGAACTAACAACGTATTGTAATGCAACACCATGACTGATGATTAAAGACGATTTAAACACCAGACTGTGTCTGTACAGCTGTTTACACTGATCCTTGCCATTTTTACTGGTTTCTTATAAGAATAAAATTAGTTGCAATTTTTAATCTCTGCAGGGCAGAGTGGTCACAAGTACCTGATTCCAGTGCATGGAATATGCTGTATTGTTATATTAAATATTAATCTTATATTAATTCTGGACAAATTTAAATATGTATGCTCCCTGTGGCAAGTTTTTACATCACTTGTTAACAGACTGCTAAGTTGAGCAACAAACCCCTGTGGTATGTTCAGTCAAAAGCTGTAGGTCATTAAGGAAATAGCTGAACACTTTGAATGTGTGCTGCAGATGATATCTATTGATTTACCTGTCTTATGGAGAAAGTAACGCCCTCTTGCACAAATATTCAATTGTTTACATCAATGTGAAAATCGAAACATAATTAATGTCTCCTTCTTGTCTCTACATTGCGTAAGGCAAAGCTAACAGAGCAATTAAGAGGTAGCATAAATGTTACAACTGTGTAAAAACAAAACAATTGCAGATTAATTACATTTAAAATCAACACAGCAAATGCTGAAAATGCTCAGCAGGTCAGTTAATATCTGTGGAGAGAGAGATTGAGTTAATATTTCAGGATGATTATCTTTCTTCAGAACTGGGAAAAATGTAGAAGATATTCATATTTAAAATGCTGTGAAAATGCTGGAATAGGAAGAACCAACAAAATGTCTGTGTGAGGGTGGAGATGAACAGACTATGGCTGAAACAAATAAGGGTCAAACTGAGAGCATGCAGACCTTGGAGCAGTTGTCATAAAGTCATAGAGTGATGCAGTGTGGAAACAGGCCCTTTGGTCCAACTTGCCCACACTGGCCAGCATGTCCCAGCTACACTAGTCCCACCGGCCCAAGTTTGGTCCATATCCTTCCAAACCTGTCCTATCCATGTACCTGTCTGTTTCTTAAATGTTAGGATAGTCCCTGCCACAACTACCTCCTCTGGCAGCGTGTTCCATACACCTACCACCTTTTGTGTGAAAAACGTACCCCTCAGGTTCCTATTGAATCTTTCCCCCCTCAACTTAAACCGATGTCCTCCGGTCCTTGATTCACCTACTCTGGGAAAGAGACTCTGTGCATCTACCCGATCTATTCCTCTCATGATTTTATACACCTCAATAAGATCACCCCTCATCCTCCTGCGCTCCCAGGATTAGTGTTCAATTTTTACTTTTATTTCAGCTTTTTAGCATCTCCAATTTTTTGTTTTTCAATCCCTGGCCAGTTTTTTTTTTCTCTCTCCACAGATGGTGTCTGACCTGCAGGACCTTCCTATGATTTCCTTATTTTGTAATTCAAGAAATTGCTGTGTTCTGCATCTCACAGTTTGAGCAAGACTTTTCACTCTTCTCTATTCACCCTCTATTTACACGTCTGCCACAATGATGAGCAGCCACTAATAATTCATCAACATCCTCTCCTCATCATTCCTTATCATCTACATACTTTTGGACTGCACTATAACATACATGTTTCTTATTCTCACTGTCATTCTGCAAACATATACAGTGGCTTGCAAAAGTTTTCATACCCCTTGAACTTTTCCACATTTTGTCACGTTACAGCCACAAACGTAAATGTATTTTATTGGGATTTTATGTGATAGACCAACACAAAATGGCACATAATTGTGAAGTGGAAGGAAAATGATACATGGTTTTCAATTTATTTTACAAATAAAAAACTGAAAAGTGTGGCGTGCAAAAGTATTCAGCCCCCTTTACTCTGATACCCCTAAATAAAATCCAGTGCAACCAATTGCCTTCAGAAGTCACCTAATTAGTAAATAGAGTCCACTTGTGTATAATCTAATCTCAGTATAAATACAGCTGTTCTGTGAAGGCCTCAGAGGTTTGTTAGAGAACATTAGTGAACAAACAGCATCATGAAGCCCAAGGAACACACCAGACAGGTCAGGGATAAAGTTGTGGAGAAGTTTAAAGCAGGGTTAGGTTATAAAAAAATATCCCAAGCTTTGAACATCTCACAGAGCACTGTTCAATCCATCATCCGAAAATGGAAAGAGTATGGCACAACTGCAAACCTACAAAGACATGGCCGTCCACCTAAACTGACAGGCCAGGCAAGGAGAGCATTGATCAGAGAAGCAGCCAAGAGGCCCATGGTAACTCTGGAGGAGCTGCAGAGATCCACAGCTCAGGTGGGAGAATCTGTCCACAGGACAACTATTAGTCGTGCACTCCACAAATCGGGCCTTTATGGGAGTGGCAAGAAGAAAGCCATTGTTGAACCAAAGCCATAAGAAGTCCCGTTTGCAGTTTGCCACAAGCCATGTGGGGGACACAGCAAACATGTGGAGGAAGGTGCTCTGGTCTGATGAGACCAAAATTGAAGTTTTTTGCCTAAATGCAAAACGCTATGTGTGGCGGAAAACTAACACTGCACATCACTCTGAACACACCATCCCCACCGTGAAACATGGTGATGGCAGCATCATGCTGTGGGGATGCTTTTCTTCATCAGGGACAGGGAAGCTGGTCAGAGTTGATGGGAAGATGGATGGAGCCAAATACAGGGAAATTTTGGAAGAAAACCTGTTTGAGTCTGCAAAAGACTTGAGACTGGGACGGAAGTTCACCTTCGAGCTGGACAATGACCCTAAACATGCAGCCAGAGCTACAATGGAATGGTTTAGATCAAAGCATATTCATGTGTTAGAATGGTCCAGTCAAAGTCCAGACCTAAATCCAATTGAGAATCTCTGGCAAGACTTAAAAATTGCTGTTCACATCCAATCTGACTGAGCTTGAGCTATTTTGCAAAGAGGAATGGGCAAAATTTTCAGTCTCTGGATGTGCAAAGCTGGTAGAGACATACCCCAAAAGACTTGTAGCGAAAGCTGGTCCAACAAAGTATTGATCAGGGGGGCTGAATACTTTTGCGCGCAACACTTTTCAGTTTTTTATTTGTAATAAAATTTGGAAACCATGTATCTTTTTCCTTCCATTTCACAATTATGCACCACTTTGTGTTGGTCTATCACATAAAATCCCAATAAAATACATTAACGTTTGTTGTTGTAACGTGACAAAATGTGGAAAAGTTCAAGGGGTATGAAAACTTTTGCAAGCCACTGTACATGTCAGCTTTTGAGAGTACCCCAATTCTGACAATGTGAATTCTGTTTCCCTCTCCACAGATGCTGTTTGACTTGCTGAGTATTTTGAAAATGTTTCGTTGTTACAACAGAAATCGACTATCAGAGGTTGTGTGGCTCAAATCGTGAAAAGGTAGTGAAAGGATTTTAATAATTGTCTTTTCCTCAATTCCTCAATATGTGCTAAATTATAGATATACATTTAGAATTGTTATGAATTGATGTCAGCCATATTAAACAGTGCCCTGAGAATACTGAATTATCAGGGGATAGAGCAACACAGAAACAAAAGCTATTTCTTCGTTATAACTAAAAATGTTATATGTAAGTATGTAATGAGAAAATTATCTAGAATCATATTGTAGGTATCAAATATTGTTTTAGTTTAGTTTAGAGATACACTGTGGAAACAGGCCCTATTGCCCATCATGTCCGCGCCGACCAGCGATTCCCGCACATTAACGGTAGATAAGGAGAAATTTCTTTAGTCAAAGGGTGGTGAATCTGTGGAATTCTTTGCCACAGAAAGCTGTGGAGGCTAAGTTAGTGAATATTTTTAAGACAGAGATAGATAGATTTTACTTCGGAGTCACGTGAGTGACTACGTGAAGAACCCGCCTCACGCTGGCAACGGCATGACGTCAACGCTGACGGCGGAAGGAGGAGCTGCAGTAAGGAGCAGCTCCTCGCAGCG
This sequence comes from Okamejei kenojei, assembly GCA_035221665.1. NCBI lineage: Eukaryota > Metazoa > Chordata > Chondrichthyes > Rajiformes > Rajidae > Okamejei > Okamejei kenojei. Next base: position 87,105,216 of record CM069135.1, read on the forward strand.
GTCAGAACGGCCCCGCAGGTAAGTGCAGCAAAGTTGCGATGTTTTTAGTGGACGCTGGGTAGGTCCAGCAGTAATAATTATGTAAAATCAAGTCAGAGTCAAGTTAAGTGCTGGATAGCACAGATTATGAAGTAAAGGAAAATTCGCGGGTAAAGTGCTTCCTGGGGTGAAAAATAAATATACGGGAAAGCTAGTGCGGAGCCGGTTCCGATACCGGTGGCCGCAGATATACCCGTTAGCGAATTAGTTTCCAAAAATGATAACCACGGAATGCTCCCGAAAATGGAAAAAAAAAAAAAAAAAAATCTGAGAGGCCCGTGGTTTTGATGACTCTGATATTTGAAAGTCCTCCAGATAATTAAACTATGTGGAACTAATTATGGAGCATATGGAGAAAGTTCTCCAAATAATTATGAGACTAGGGTCACAGTACCCAGATGAATCCCAAAAAATCCCTGAGGGGTTTAATTATTCTGAATATGGCTGTGGGCCTAATTGGGAGTTGGAACTCCGGACCCAGGATTTGGGCCGGAAGAAGTCTCATGGGATGAAATCCCAATTGATTTAGGGCTGCAGAAGGCAGACCCTGTTGATGGTGATTTGCATTTGAAAGCACACCACAAAATAAATAAAAAAGAAAAAGAAAAAAAAAAAAAAAAAAAGCCAAATGTGCCTGAGATAGCAAAAGAATTTGCTATATATGAAGGAAGTGGTGAGGCTATGGAAGAAAACCTAGCTGCCAACATATATATGGTATCTCACCAACTTCATGTTTCTGTGATGATTGAAATATTAAAATTGCACAGCACAAGAAATTGTGCCTCATTGGAAGTGCCTACGGTTTATCCGTTGATATGGGCATCCATGACCCCAAATATGAGAGCGTCAAGTAGTGAGGTTCAAAAATCCTCACAAATTATTCTGCTGCTATTATGGCTTTTGCGGAGATGGATAAGAGAGAAAAAAAAAAAAAAAAAAAAAGACGCTATTGTGCAATTCTTTCTATGAAATTTTGTATGAGGTAAATGGCTATTTGGCCCATTTTTCACCCAAGGTTTGCATACCTGTGTCGAGCAAGTGGTGTTTAAGCTCCTGGTTGTCTGTTTGGAGTAATCTGCCTAAATTATTAAAATTGGATGAAAAGTTAAATATTTTAGCTGCATGAAACCTTTGTCTTTGGACAAAAAGGTAATTTTCGCCCAGAAGGGGATTTGATTTTGGAAATAGAGGCAGAAATATGTCAAGGAAGTCTTATTGTACTGCACAGCCAAATACTTACCCGAATTGGGGGGGAAAGGAGACCACCACGCTCATATGGAGAGGAATTAAAAGACTTGTTCTATGCTTAAAGAAACTGCGGATTAATCTCCAGTTAGAGGGAGATTACAAAAAGTTTATAAAGACTGGCTTACTATTACTTTTGATCGGTATATATTACAAGCAGTTTCATTAACCACTATTACTTTTAAAGAAGGGGTTAATCCTCCTGTACAGAATAAACCTGCTTATGTTTCGTGTTTCTGCAATTGAAAAAGCAGAGATTAATGTCCAAATTGCCCAATTATCTGGAAAAGGGGTAATGGAAAAAACTTATGAACACGAGCATCAATTTGTTTTAATATTTTTAGAAGGAATAAAGATGGCGGTTGCAGAAGTATTCTGGACCTTACAGATCTAAATAAGTTTGTAGAATACAAACATTTTAAAATGGAGACATTGAATACTGCAAAATATTTAATTCAGCAGGTTGTTATATGGCTAAGATTGATGAAAAGACGCCTATTATTCTGTACCTATGCATCAGTTTTTTCGGTGGTACTTAAAATTTAATTGGTTGGGACAATTATGGCAGTTAAGCTTTGCCAAATGGACTGAGTTCAGCTCTTAGACTCTTTACGAAACTGTTGAAACCAGTTTAGCCCAATTAAGAGCACAAATGCACATTATTATGGCTTATCTCAATGACATTCTGATCATTAGTGATTATCAAGAGTCAGCTGAGAACTCAGTTTCAGTTACTAAAGCTTTGTGGTAAGCTAGGGTTCTTGATTCATCCAATTAAGTCCCAGCTGCAGCCAGCACAAACAATTAACTTTTGGGGTTGTAATTAACTCAGTGACTATGTTAATAACTTTACCAACAGATAAAGTCGATGATATTTTGGTAACTTGTAATTATCTCATTCAAACCTTATCCTTCCATCCGAGAAATAGCGAAAACCATTGGTAAACTGGTAGCAGCGTTTCCTGCAGTAGAATTTGGTCCATTACATTATCAAAATCTTCGAAGGGACAAGATACGAGCTCTCAAAGAGAAGGCAGGCCACTTGACAGGCCTATGTAATTAACAAAAGAAGCTGTGTTGGAATTACAATGGTGGGTTAAAAAATGTCCCACAAGCTGCTAATAAATATCATGATTAAACAGCCTGAAATGGTTTTACAAACAGATGCTAGTGCTCTCGGATGGGGGGCAACAGATTCATCCTCCAATTGTGGAGGTAGATGAAAAAGCTCAAGAAGAAGCGTTTCTTCAAGCTGATGGTATTAACTATTTGGAGTTATTGGGTGCTTTTATGGACTAAAAGCATATTGTTGTGCTAAACAAGGTGTACATGTGTTAATACAGTTAGACAATAATACGGCTGTTGCATATATTTATCACATGGGGGGGAGTTAGATCAGTATCATGTGATTGTCTGGTCAATAAATATGGTAATGGTGTATTGATCGCCAAATATGGATTTCAGCAAGCTACATTCAAGGTAAAGACAATGTGGAGGCAGATAAAAGATCAAGGATATTTAAAGATTATACGGAATGGATGCTTAAGCCAGCAATATTTAAAAATATTATACACCAATTTGGTTACCAGAAATTGACTTGTATGCATCAAGGCTTAATCATCAATTACCTAAATATGTGTCTTGGGAACACGATCCAGATGCAGTAGTAGTAGATGCTGTTTCGTTAAACTGGGGAAATATGTTCTTTTATGCTTTTCCACCATTTTTGCTTTGATTCAGAGATGTCTGAAGAAGATAGAACAAGATTCTGCCTCTGGATTGTTCGTAGTTCCAAATTGGCCAACTCAACTTTGGTTCCCAGTAATGCTGAATATGATTAAAGAGCCATATATGTGGATTCCTAACTGTAGTGATATTTTGATTTGTCCAGTAACTAAAGAAATTTATCCATTATATGCATATATGAATTTATTAATCTACAGATTTTGACCAGACCACTGCAGGAGCTGGGATTATCGGACAAAATGATGGAAATTATAGTCGCATCATGGCGAGATAGCACACAAAAACAATATATGACACATATTAAGTAATGGGAAGAATTTTGCACACAGTCAAATATTTCTTATGATATTGTGAATATTGCAAATGTTTGGAATTCCTTGCCAATTTGCATTTTGAGCAACATTTAAGTTACAGTGCCATTAACACTGCACGCAGTGCCTTGTCATCCTATTTAGGAACTTATGACTGATCAGAAATCAATTGGGTCACATCCATTAATATCTAGATTCATGAAAGGAATCTTTAACATTAATCCACCCAAACCAAGATACACAGAGATTTGGGATGTGAGCATTGTACTTACTCTACTTAGACAATGGACTCCAATTGAAGGATTGACATTGGAAAGATTAACATTGAAATTAATAATGTTAATGTCACTGGTCTCAGCTCAAAGAGTGCAAAATGTTGCGTTTAGACTGTATGCATGTGACTACAGATAATATTGTGTTCTATGTTTACGAGCTGATCAAACAAAGCAGACCACGGAGATCTGGAGCAAAGGTAACCTTTCAAGCTTATCATATTGATCCTGCTTTGTGTGTGGCTAGACATTTGAACCAATATATTAAAGTTACTGAGAATCTTCGAGGAAATGAAAAAACGTTAATGGTTACGCACAAAAAACCACACACAAGAGCTTCAGTTTAAACTATCTCAAAGTGGTTGAAACAGGTGCTTTTGCTTTTAGCGGAGTAGACACTGAGGTGTTCAAATCTCACTCCACCAGGGCGCAGCTACGTCCGCGGCGAAGGGGCGGGACGTACCTCTCGAGCATATTTTAAAAGTCACAGGGTGGAGTAAAGAAGAAACTTTTTCAAAGTTTCTACAATAAACCTGTTCACACTATGACAAGCTTTGGACACGCGGTGTTGGGAGCACTATAATCATCTGCTTTGTTTACTATTAATTGCTATAATCAGTTGTGTAGTCACTTATATCTTTTATCACTTGTAATCATTTCCCTCAGATATAAGGAGGGTTATTATATGGTCTTTAAGCCATTAACAAAGTTAATTGTGAAAAGAACTAACATTAGTCTGGTTTCTCATGTATGCGTTTACTTAGCCGACTGTCGTACGGATTAATTCTACGACATAAAAAACACAGAAAGCTTTAAAATCTTCACGTAGTCACTCACGTGACTCCGAAGTAAAATAGTAAGATTAAACAAGAACTTACCAGTTTGAAGTTTTGATCGTTATTTTATGAGGAGTTACGATGAGGGATTACGTGCCCTCCACTCCCACCCTCATAAAATAAATGATCAAATGGTAGTTCTAAGTCTTTTATGAGCCTTACTATGTTACTCCGGCTTTTGGTGTTCTGTGTTTTTCATGCCGCTGCTTTGAAGTATGCCGTTGCCAGCGTGAGGCGGGTTCTTCACGTAATCCCTCATCGTAACTCCTCATAAAATACCGATCAAACTTCGAACTGGTAAGTTCTTGTTTAATCTTACTATTCTTGATTAGTACAGGTGTCAGAGGTTATGGAGAGGAGGCAGGAGAATGGAGTTACGAGGGAATGATTGATCAGCCATGATTGAATGGTGGAGTAGACTTGATGGGCTGAATGGCCATTTAAAGTTATGAACACTATCCTACACACTAGGGACAATTTTACATTTATATCAAGCCAATTAACCTACAAACCTGAGTGGAGGGAAACTGAAAGTCTCAGAGAAAACCTACGAATGTCACAGGGAGAACGTACAAGCTCTGCACAGACAGCACCCATAGTCAGGATCGAACCTGGGTCCCTGGCTCTGTAAGGCAGCAACTCTACTGCTATGCCGTCGTGGCACCCAAATGTATAATTAATTTGCACTGCATATTGTGCTCACCACTGGCATTAGTGAATGGACATGAGCCTACTGCTGAAATATAAAGATTGCAAGATACCTTAGGAGAACAGGAACATGATCACTGAGAATGTAACCACAGTTTTTGAAGTGAAAGATTATTCAGGGTTATGATGGGATTGAATGAATATTGGTGTCATTACATGGAAACATCAAAAATAGGTGGACGAGTGGGTCATCCAGCCCTTCGAGTCAGCACCGCCGTTCAATGTGATCATGGCTTATCATCCATAATTAATACCCCGTTCCTGCCTTCTCCCCATTTCCCATGATTCTGCTAGCCCTAAGAGCTCTATCTAATTCCCTTTTGAATGCATTGCCTTCTGAGGCAGAAAATTCCACAAATTTACAACTCTGGGTGAAAACGTTTTTTCCTCACATCAGTTCTAAATGGCCTACCCCTTATTCTTAAACTGTGGCCCCTGGTGCTGGACTCCCCCAACATCGGAAACATGTTTCCTGCATCTAGCTTGTCCAATCCCTCAATAATAGTCTACTAGACTAAGTGGGACCCGTTTGGTCCCAGATTCACACGGGAGGACTGGTCCCCCAACGCAATATTCCACCTCGCCACAAATTCCAATATACACACACATACTCACACACACTCACACAGACACACACACACACACACACACACAGACTCACACACACACACACACACACACACACACACACAGACTCACACACACACACACACAGACAGACTCACACACACACACAGACTCACACACACACACACACACACACACACACACACACACACACACACACACAGACTCACACACACACACACAGACTCACACACACACACACACCCTCCACCACACATACATTCACTCACTCACTCACACACACTCAAACACACACACACTCAGACTCACACACATACACTCACACACACATACATACACTCACAAATACACTCACACACAGACTCACACACAGAAATACACTCACACACACTCAGACACACATACACTCACACACACTCACACATACACACTCACACTCACACACACTCCCACCCACACTTACACTCACACACCATATATATGACAGTAAACCTTCTTGAATCTACTAACACGGTTTCCGCAGTCAGCGGCACTTCTGCAATCAGTGTGACCTCTGGACTTACCGGAAATTACACAATCAGCGCGACCTCTGCACTCACTGGAAATTACGCAATCAGCGGGACCTGTCCACTAAGCGGAAGTTACGAAATGAGCAGGACTTTTGGACTAAACATTGTCGGACCTAATAAAGCATTTATTCCTTCCAAACACAGTCGGACCTAATAAAGAATTGCTGTTTCAAGAACAGGCAGGGCAGCAGGCCAAACAACTCATGGCATTGTCATTTCAGTTCATTTCATTTCATTTCCAATTAAGCATCACACTTTCAAACACGGGCAGGGCAGCAGACCAAACAACTCATGGCATTGTCATTAAGGGCTAACAAATCATTTATTGCAAGTATATTGCAGACTCACAGTTCAGTTGATTCACAGCTTAGAATTACAGTCGTGGCCTCTCCCTCACAATCTTGCAGAGTGACTGACTCATGTCCAGGCATCCGGGGTTTTATAGTCGTGCCCACCCGGAAGGGGCGTTACCTACATCGCGGTGATTGACAGGTGAGCAGACCAATCAGCTGATCTCAAGGTTTTTAAACACTCATAATTTTTTTATTTTTCAACAATGGGAAAAATCCACGGGGCTGGTTCAGTGGAGGAGGACTGTGTGTAAAATGGCCAAAAATCACAGCGATACAGGGTAGCTATTTTTCTGAAATCAATATAGAGTGCAGACAGGAAGTGGTCAAGATGAGACTTTTAATTATATAGATATTTCTACAAGATCCCCTCTCAATCTTCTAAATTCCAGTGAATACAAGCCCAGTCATTCCATTCTTTCATCATATGTCAGTCCCGCCATCCCAGGAATTAACCTTGTGGAACCTATGCTGCACTCGCTCAATAGCAAGAATGTCCTTCCTCTAATTAGGAGATCAAAACTGCTCACAATACTCCAGGTGTGGTCTCACCAGGGCCCTATACAACTACAGAAGGACCTCTTTGCTTCTATACTCACATCCTTTCATTATGAAGTCCAACATGCCACTAACTTTCTTCACTGCCTGCTGTACCTGCTTATTTTCAGTGACTGATGTACAAGGACACCCAGGTCTTGTTCCTAATCTGAAACCATTCAGATAATAATCTGCCTTCTTGTCTTGCCACCAAAGTGGATAACCTCACCTTTATCCACATTATACTGCATCTGCCATGCATCTGACCACTCACCCAACCTATCCAAGTCACCCTGCATCCTCATACCATCTTCTTCACAGTTCACCCTGTCACCCAGCTTTGTGTCATCTGCAAATTTGCTAATGTTCCTTCATCTAAATCATTAATATTTATTGTAGCTGCGGTCCGAGCACCGAGCCTTGCGGCACCCCACTAGTCACTGCCTGCCATTCTGAAAGGCACCCGTTAATTCCGACTCTGTTTCCGGTCTGCCAATCAATGTTCTATCCATGTCAATACACTACCCCCAATACCATGTGCTCTAATTTTGCCCACTAATGATTAGCAATGCATCCACGATTTCTAGAGCCACCTCCTTGAGTACCCTGGGATGCAGACAATCAGGCCCTGGGATTCAGACCCATCAGTCTACCCAACACCATTTCCTGACTAATGTGAATTCCCTTCGGATCCTCCGTCACCCTAGATCCTTTGCCCCCTAGTATACCTGGGAGATTATTTGTAGCTTCCTTAGTGAAGACAGAACCAAAGTACCTGTTCAACCATTTTCTTGTTCTTGATAAGAAATTCACCTATTTCTGTCTTCAAGAGGCCCACATTTGTCTTAACTATTTTTTTCCTCTTCACATACCTAAAGAAGCTTTTACTATCCTCCTTTATATTCTTGGCTAGTTTACCTTCGTACTTCATCTTTTCTCCTCATATTGCCTTTTTTGTTACCTTCTGTTGTCCATTAAAAGTTTCCCAATCATCTGACTTCCTACTCATCTTTGCTATGCTATACGTCTTCTCTTTTAGTTTTATACTGTCCTTGACTTCTCTTGTCAGCCATGGTCGCCTCTTACTCCCCTTAGAATCTTTCTTCCTCTTTGGAATGAAATGATCCTGCATCTTCTGGATTATTCCCAGAAATTCCTGCCATTGCTGTTCCGCCGTCATCTGTGCTAGGGTCCCTTTCCAGTCAACTTTGGTCAGGTCCTCCCTCATGCTTCCATAGTGCCCTATGTTCAACTGCAATACTGACACTTCTGATTTTACCTTCTCCCTCTCAAGTTGAAGATTAAAACATCATATTATGGTCACTACCTCCTAATGGCTCCTTCATCTTGAGTTCCCTTATCAAATCCAGATCATTAAACAACACTCAATCCAGAATTGCCTTCTCCCTGGTAGGCTACAGTACAAGCTGCTCTAAGAATCCATCTGGGAGGCATTCTACAAACTCCCTTTCTTGGGGTCCAGTGTAACCTGATTTTCCCAGTCTACCTGCATGTTGAAATCTCCCATAACCACCGTAGCATTACCTTTGTTACATGCTAATTTTAACTCCTGATTCAACTTGCACCCTATCTCCAGGCTACTGTTTGGGAGCCTGTACACAACTCCCATTTGCGTATTTTTACCCTTACAATTTCTCAGTTCTATCCACAATGACTCGATATCTGATTCTATGTCATCCCTTGCAAAATACTGAATTTCATTCCTTACCAACAGAGGCACCCCACCCCCTCTGCCCACCTGTCCGTCTTTCCGATAGGACGTATAACGCTGAATATTCAGGTCCCATCTCTGATCCACTTGCAGCCATGTCGCTGTGATTCCCACAACATCATGCCTACCAATCTCTAACTGAGCCTCAAGCTCATCCACTTTATTTTTTATACTTCACGCATTCATATATTAACACTTTTAGTTCGGTATTCACCTCATCTTTCACACCGATTCCCATTTCACCTGACCTGACTCTCTTACCCCTTCTTGATCTTTCCTTCCCATGAATTTGGGGGTCTTTCGTAACTTTTCCTATACTCTCTTTCCCATCCTTGTACTTCCAATTTGTTGACCCCTCCCCCCCACCCCCCCCCCCCCCCCCCCCGTTATTTAGTTTAAACCCACCCGTGGTGTGGCACTAGCAAATCTGTCTGTCAGAATGTTAGTCCCCTCCATTACACATCTCAAATATACATTTCCTTATTTATATAACCAGCAAGCCCATACATCTTCTCCTTCCCAAATTCGGCTCATGAACAAGTTCTATCAGTTGAACCAACTTGAAGTTGTGCATGCAGCTCTGTAAAATAATTACAAATCATATTCATCAAGGGATATGGGGAGAAAGCAGGAACGGAGTACTGATTCTGGATGATCAGCCATCATCATATTGAATGGCGGTGCTGGTTCGAAGGGCCGAATGGCCTACTGCTGCACCTATTTTCAATGTTTCTATATAGAAGCTGGTAAAGGAACTGCCCTTCAGACTGTGGTTTACTCAGCAGGAAATACTGCTTGATTTGTTAATTAAACCTGGGGAACAAACCTAATGTTGTCACATGCCTTTCATTTTCAATCCATGTTTATCACATGTGCGAAGGGTATGTGAATCTAGTAACAATGGGTGGTGACTATCATCTTATATGACCACCAAGTGCTGAATGTCCTAATTCTGCTTCTCTGGTTTATGGGCTTATGAAGAGTGCTTTGTTTCCCTTTTGCAATATAGTGTTTATCTTAAATTGAATTGAATTGACTACTTTATTGTCGCATGTGACAAGTCAAAGTGAAATTCTTTGCTTGCATACCATGCCACGATATGCAAATAGGTGTCCATAAATGACACTTACAAAGTTACAAATTCACCCCCACCCCCCACGCCAGTCCCCCCCCCCCCCCCCCCCCCCCCTGTTCTCCCCCCCCCCCCCCCCCCCCTCCCTCATGGCAATCCCCCAAAACCAGTCCTCCATAGTCCACTGTTTTTCCCCCTCCCTCAAGTAGGCCCCCCACGCTGGGTCCTCCTTTGTTCCTTCACTCAGCAGTGGCGTCCTTACTTCCAAGTGGTCCGTCGGTCAGCACCCTCATCAACCGCCGCTCCGACCTCTCTACTATAACTGCGGGGTCCTCTTCGGACATTCCCGTGGCGCCGACCCAGGCCCCAGCCGCAGCACTGCAGCACAAGAGTATGAAACATGGCCTTTCCATACATTGCATTTCTTATTGCATTACTTTTTTCTTTCATTCCTTGGCTCCTTTTGTTTACTAACTGTTATCCTTGCACTTTGACCGTGGTAGTTGAAAAATAATCCACTAACTTCATGATAGATGTGAGCAGGCTTGTAGCTGAAAAATGGCTCAGTGAGTTAAATGCTTTGGAAGTGGCAGTGCAAATAGAGGTTCCAATTGTTTTATTCAACATACTCTAAAGATACAAGATCTGAAGGGAATTCACATTAGTCAGGAGATGGTGTTGGGTAGACTGATGGGTCTGAATCCCAGCGCCTGATCATCTGCATCCCAGGGTACACAAGGAGGTGGCTCTAGAAATCGTGGATGCATTGCTAATCATTAGAATTTACAATCTATAAAATGAAAATAATAATAATTTGGAATTATGGCAATTTCTAATTTACCCTTCAAAGAAGAAGGAAAATCAAGAAAGCTGAAATGAAGACTGGCTAAATTAGAACATGCATGGCTTCTGCACTAAATGCAGACTATCTTCAATGCATAGCAATGCATCCAACAAATACTTACGCTAAGTGAAGGATTCTTAGTTCTGGTGATATTTTTTCATTGTAGCCTGTGTTAGGAAGAATGTTTTTGTAATGGAGCAAAAGAAATTGCCACTCTTCGTGAGAGATCTTCTATTTCCTGATGTGGCAATGTTTTGCATTGAATAAACTTCAAGATCAGATAGTGGGGACACATTTTCTCTTCTCAATACTCCAGTTTTGTCAAATTGTCAATTAAAAAAAAAAAAGGTCAGTGCTTTATCTTCTGATGATGGTTCAGGAGATTATGGAAAGATTTTGCAATGAAGGTTGGGCCCTTGTGGGACTACACCTTGAATATTGCCTATGGATTCCATCTCGAGTGAGGACTGGTGAGGGGCCTTGATCATTCTGAAGAGTCCTGACCCAAAACGCCTATCCATTTGCTGCATAGAGGCTGTCTGACCTGCTGAGTTACTCCGGTACTTTGCGTTTTACAGAGGGCTGACTCCTGGGGTGAGTGGAATATCTTATGAGGAGTCATTAATCGGATTGGATTTATACTCTCTAGAATTTAGAAGAATGAGAGCTAATCGCATCAAAACACTGTGCAGGAAAGGGACACTGTGCAGGAAAGTGGAAAATCAACCATAATCTTATTGAATGCAAGAGGAGGAATGGGGGATTAAATGGCTTCCTCCAGCTTCTCTTTTATGTATTCATCTGTTCTAACTTGTCATTTCTATATCGACACAGTCTCCAACAGTGTGTGAATATGCCAGGAGATTTTTAAACAGCACCATTTTTGAAGAATTAGATGAATGAGGGCTGCACACTTCGAAATCCTCAAACACTATTATCAAAACAAAATCAGTACCATCACCACCCCTCTCACACCAAAGGAAGTGTGACACTGTGGTTTGAACTGAGCAGTGATTTCTAGTGATGCATAGAATTACTAATAAGGAAAAGACATCCACCAGATATTATAGATAAAGAATGGGTATTCATTGTTAAACATAAATTCTGGGTCATGGTTCTTTTGAGTATATTGAAAAATGTGTGAGTGTGTACAAATTATCAAAATGGATGTTGATGTCCAAGAAAATTGTCTGTTAAACGTTGGCCCAGTAATATATTCCATCACGTCTCAGCAGCACATTTCTAAATTATGTGACTGGATTTTTTTTTTAGTGACGTTTCTTCATATTAATGATAGTATTTTCTATGTACCATTTCCTGGATTAACGTAATGAATAAAATGTATTTCCATAAAGATAGTTTACAAAGCTTTTGGCAATGTTACAAAGCACTGATGGATAATAATGGCCTTTATCATTTTACTGTTGGTGTGAGGCCACAAAAAATAACAAAACAGTTGGTTTGAAGAGTCTGAAGAAGGGCCTCGACCTGAAACGTCACGCATTCCTTCTCTCCAGTGATGCTGCCTGTGCCGCTGAGTTACTCCATCTATCTTTGGTTTAAACCAGCATCTGCAGTTCCTTCCTACACAAAGCAGTTGGCTAAATCTGCACAGGTTGGACTTTGCAGATTTTTCAGACCATCATTGATTGATCATTTCAATGTTCATTTCATCATCAAGCAGCAATTGAACAAACTCCTGAAATGTCAGCCACTCCATAATTCCAAAAGAAAACAAGACATGTCGGACATCTATTCAACAAATTTAATTCAGTACCCGGTATACACAATTTCTATCATGGAGTATAAAGATATATTTTTTAAATGACCTAGTCTCCAATAAATAATGAGTTCATGCCAATTACCAGATGCAACTAAAAGACTTCTCATTACTTATGCAACAGGATATAAATTGTAAATCAGCGCTATCAGTATATGAAGAAAGACGAGGTAAAAGTTTTGATTGTAATGGCCATGTATCAGTTATTGTGAAAGCAATCCACTTCTTATTAATATGTCATGGATAAACCCAAAGAAAATTACCATCATTATCTGTCATCTGTGATGTTAAATCTATCCCAACTCCAATACACAGTTGCAAAAACTTAATTCTCCATGGAGAATTAGAATTGCAATCAAACTGGCTTCAGCTGAGCAAGTAGACCACTAATCTCCTTAGCACACAGGACAAGGCCACCGGCAGCCTTAATTGATTTAAAACAGGCTGTATCTGAGAGTGTATAGGAAATTAGAGAGTTCAGATTCCCATGTGGACCTCAATAAAAAAAAGGCAGGATGTAAGCCTGGTGCTAGAATGGATTTCAAAATGAAAATCTGATAAGCTGCTTAAAATTGTCATTAAGTCAGAAAATGATATTAATGCCATTGCTGTTGGTACATCATGTATTGTCACCTGGTTAATTATCTTTTGAGCAAAAGCTGGGGTGGCCTTTCATGACTAATCTCATCACATATTTATTAAATCCCTTTTGGCAGATAGAAAGAGCTTATAGGGGTTAGTCTCATCTGTGTGTCCACTGTTCAGGCACTCCTGACAGCTTCACTGCATTACTGAAAAGGACATTTCTAAGCTCAACAAACTTTTCTGCCAACTGGTTTATTACAATTCTTAGTGAACTTGCAATGGTATTTTTTAAATAAATCATTACTTATCATTTATTTTGAACATTGGAGGAAAGAATATACAAAAAATATTTTGTGGTTCTTAATGTGCACTTATGGTACAATTATATAGAGCGAAAATGCCATTTTGTTTTGCAAATTTAACAGACTAAACCATGGTAACATATGTTGTTGGTTCCACAAAATACAGGAATGCTCTGGAGATCAGATAGTGGCAAATTTAATCTCCTCCTCTGATATTGGATAATGCCATTACTCCAGAGGTGTTTGTATTATGCACTTATTGGATGTTTGAGATGCATTTTGTATTTGGCCTCTGAGCTTTAGGTCTGCTACCTAGACTGACCTTATTAATTTTTAGTGCGATCACCAACCTTTACTAGTGAAATGTAGACCTAAGGAACTGCAGATCCCCGTTTACAAACAAAGATGCTAAGTGCTGGAGTCCATGAAGGACTGCTGGATCTGGTGCATACCCCTCCCTTCCCATACTGACATTATTGTCCTGGGCCTCTTACATTACCAGTTAGGCTATACACAAACTGAAGGAATGGCTTTAGTTTACAGCCCAAAAGTATGAACATTGGATTTTCCAATTTTAGATAACTCATCTACAAACATGCCCTTTTCCCTCCTTCTATATGCCATACCTGAATGCAAACCCATTTTCCTGTCACCTTCCATTTATTCTCATTCTTCTAACTTCACATTTCACACCCCTTCTCTCACTACCCTTTGTCTTTCATCTCTGGGCTTTGTTGAACCATCTGCCAATGGACATCACAATCATTTGTATACATTGACCATCTATGACTTGCCAGGCTTTGTCCTGCTCACCACCTCTCTTTCAGCATTCTCCTTCTTAATGCAATGTCTGAAGAAAGGTCCCGATCAGTAAACGTCTATCCACCTTCTCCAGAGACGCTGCCCGACCCGTTGAAAAACATCAGTACTTTGTGTCTTTACAAAGTGTTTTTAATTTATTTTAATTAATGTTAATATTTTCAATTCATCTATATGTCGAAGGTTGTAAATGTTTTATTATTTTTTTAATATATTATTGATATTTTATCATTTTTTAATTGTACAAATGATTTTCAGCTGTTCCTGCAGGTCACTAATTATCAGTGGTGTTTAGAGTGAAAAATACTTCCCTACAGTTCCTGAAATTATTTCCGTGAAGAAATGTGTTAGATATTTTACTTTTTTTGAGCAGGAAAACAAAGTAGATAATCTCTGCATTCTATGATGCAGGAAACCTTTTCTTCTGCTTTATTGTTTTTTTTTAATTACATTAAATCTGAGGAAAATAGGAAACCAGTCCCTCGAGTGGTTCCTCAATTCAGTTAGAGCATGTACATTTACTTGTGTTTCTTCTAACCTTTCATATTATTGCTCAATAAAAGTGTCTTAAAAATGGCAATTGACCCTTCAAGCACAGTCTTTTGAGCGAGTTCTTAATTTCCACTAGGATTTGTGTGAAGAACTGTAAATGCGTTCACTCTTAAATGACCTAGTTCAAGTTTTAACATTTGTCTGGAATTTCTGCAGTTAACCACAAACAATGGTGCTCACTGCTGACTAAAAAGCAACCCTTCAAAGAATTGAAATCTGTGACAAGAATTCCCGTTTCCAGCCCCTGTTGCTGACAAAGGGAGTCCCTATTCAATGGGTTCCCTTGTGTGCTGCACCAGTGATATCATCAATAGCCAAACAGCAAATGGCATTTAAAAAACCCCACAGATAGCACACCAGAAAAGAAAACCATTTTACTTCGGAGTCACGTGAGTGACTACGTGAAGAAGCCCTGCCTGGCGCATGCTCGGCATTACATCGACGCATGTGAAGCTCCGACAGGGTGCAGAGCACAGCTCCCACCAGCGTAAGTTTAACCCGCAGGTAAGTCGCTGATGAACTTTCTTTCTAGTGGGTTTAAACTCTGTAAGTCTGCAGAGCCAGCTAGAGTGCTGATATATTTTGAATTTTTTTTTTTTAAATTCTGTGACTCTGGCTCGAAATACAGAGCCAGCTAGAGTGAATGTATTTTTAAACTGCGGTAATTGAATAGAACGCGTTGGAACCGCAGTTTCCGATTTAGATCAGATCGGAAGATAAGGGCTGCTTTAAAAGCCAGCTCCCGCTATTTACTGCTATTTGATCGGGTTTGGAGATAACGGCTGCACTAAATGCCGGCTCCAAATACCCAGTAATTGTTAAATTACTGCTCTGAGTATATGTTACCAGATGCAGTTTCTTTATGGAAATGTATATAACCCTGTGTGATACTGAGGTTAATACAAATATTCTGCAAGCAGAATGTGCCTGTCAGAATTACAATTTTAAACATATATGGTTTATGCATAAATACAAAATAGTAAAGAAGTAACTCTCCTCCAAGGGAAGACAAGAATGTGGGGGAGGCTGGAAATGGAGAAAATGCTCCACACTTGACTTAGTCAAGGGTTTTTGACCCAGATATGTCTTCCTTGGAAGGCAGGCTCCAAAGGAGTTTCCATATGCTGAGTATGGTGCCTATGAAAATGGGATTCTGATTCTCCAGTACCTTGGTTAGGTCTGGATGAGATCTCTAGAGCAAGATAAAATGTTCCAAATTCTAATCAGTCAAGGGTTCTAAAGACCCATGAGATTCTAAGGCAGGCTCCGAAGGGTTTCCATACACTGAGTATGGTGCCTATAAAGAATGAGAATCTCATTCACCAGTGCCTTACATAGGTCTGGATGAAGTATTTAGAGCAAGATAAAATGCTCAAAATTCTAAACAATTAAGGGTTTTAAGACCCATGAGATTCTAAGGCAGGCTCCAAAAGGAGTTTCCATACACTGAGTATGGTGCCTATGAAAAATGAGAATCTCATTCACCAGTGCCTTGTTTAGGTCTGGATGAAGTCTCCTAGAGCAAAGACTCGGAAGAACCAGGGCAGGATGAAACTGACCCTGAAGCTGGTGTCTCTACTTCTGTGTATACACCAGAGCACAATAGAAATGCTTCGGGTGTTCCCGTGGTAGCACCAAGTTTTGCTATGTCGGTATGGACTGGTGAGGCTATGGATGAACCTGGCGGCCAACATTATTTGGTTTCTCACCTACTCCAAGAAACTGTTATGACTGAAACAGTAAAAAATATATAAAACACCCATCTATTGTGCCTCGCTCAGGGTGCCAACAGTAACTCAGTAATTGGGCACCCAAGAGTGTAACAATGCGAGGACAGGAAATGTGTTCCAGCATGTCCTCTAGCTGATATTCAGTTGGCATCACTGCATTTGGGGAAGACATACATGGGTCGATAATGTCCAATACTTTTAAGACATGCTTACGTTACTCTGCAATGCATATTCAAACCCAATTGTATGATGAAAATTGCCATTTGGCTAACATTATACCCAAAAAATGCAGGATTATGTGGGCAATCTATAACCAGATTTATGATTGATGAAAAACTGCCCAAATAATTAAGGATATTTGCCTTATAAAACTTCTCACCCCTGCTTTGAGAAAACAAACCGGTTGAATACGAACCCCTATATTAAGAGAAGGAAATCTTCTGGCTCATTTACGGAAGTACAGAAACGTCATTCCATCACACATGGAATTTCTGGGAAACAACCTCTGGTCGGTTGTAAGATTACAATTGTTTTGTAATTCTGCATTAAATCTGATCGGTTTGAATGTACCAGGAACTCGTCAGGTAGAGATAATATATCCCAGACACAAGTATGGGGGTTGCAGAGTCATTCTGGGACTCACAAACTTAAATTTATAGTTCAGTATAGGCAATTTTAAACAAGTACTCTTCAACACTGTAACAAAGTTATTATCACAAGGCTATATGGCTATTATTAGACCTAAAAAGATGCCTTATTATTCAGGTACTTAAATTAATTGGATGGGTCAGCTGAAGGAATTACTTAATGGGTTAAATTCAGCCCTCAGATTGCTCACACAATTATTGAAACCAGCACTGGTGTTAATGAGGGCTCAGAATCACATTGTATTGACTTATCTAGAGGATATGTTAATTGTAAATGGGAGACAGCTGAAGAACTGGGTTCAGCAACCATAAGCCTATTGAAAGGCTAAGGTTCTGTACATCCAAACAACATGTAAGTTACAGGCATCCCAAACAATTGATTATTTGGGGTTTGTCATTAATACAGTTGATATGTCAGTAACTTTACCAACAATTAAGGTTGGGGATGTTACAGATGCCTGTACTTGTCTTGGTAAAAAACATTATCCCACCATCCAAGAAGTAGCTACGGTTACTGGTAAAGTGATAGTGGTAAAGTAAAGTGATCAAAGTCTGCAAAGACCAGAGAATAAGCGTAAAAAGCGTGCAGATCATTGATTAGGTCCATGCAGTTACCAACTAAAAGGTTGAGCTGAATTGCAATGATGGATTCTCAATGTTACACAAGTTATTAGATGTAAAAATGTGCTTGTTCAGTAGTCTTCAGTGGTATTACAGACTGATGGGAGTGCTCTCGGATGGGGAGCCAAGGACAGCGACACCAGTTGTGGTGGTCGATGGACTGTCCAAGACGATTTAATTCTCCAAACGCATGGTATGAATTATTTGGAGTTATTGGGAGTAGACAATACCACAGCTGTGGGAGAAGACAATATTGTGGTAAAACAACAGATCACAAAAGTACAATGACAATACAGAATGAATGTTAAAATTCAAAAAGTTGAAAAAAAAACTTTAAAAAATTGTCAGACAGTATGAGTACCAAATGTTGATCTGTTGTGTCTGGATTAAATCTCCAATGGTCTAAATGTGTCTCATGGGAGACAGACCCAGGAGCATTAGCGGTGGATGCATTCTCACTACATTGGGGAAGTATTGTCTTTTATGTTTTTGCCATTTTGCCTGATTAAGCAATGTGCCACCAAAATAGAGCAAGTCTCCGCCGCAGGCGTTTGGTGGTTCCAAACTGGTATTGCTTCTTGGTCTTTTGGCTAAGATCAAGTGTAGTATCTGTTCTTATCAGTTCAATATCTGATACGTCCCTTATCTAGGGACCATTACTACACAGCCATTGTTCCCATTGGTGCTCAGAATGATGATTCAGACATTCATGACAAATCCCAGGTGCAGTAATTGTTGGTACATCCAGTAACAGCAGAAGTCATCCATTACATGACCGTATTAATTGTTAAGCTGCAGGTTCTGATGGAATGTCGGATAGGACCATGGATGCCATAACTGCAGCTTGGAGATATAGCACTAAGAAACAATATATGTTTCATATAAGGAATGGGAAATCTTTTGTATACAGTCAGATATATCTTATCATACTGCAAACATATCGGATGTATTGGAGTTCCTTGCTATGTTGCACCTGAGTTATAGTACCATTAATGGAGCTCGGAGTGCTTTATCCTCCTATCTAGGACAATTTTCAGAACATCAATTTATCAGGTCTCATCCGTTAATATCCGGATTTATGAGAGGAATTTAAATAAAATCCTACCCAACCCAGACATACAGAAATCTGGGATGTCAGTATAGTTCTCACATTGCTTCGGCAATGGATTCCAATTGCGTCACTGTCTTTTCAGAAGTTAATATTTAAAGTGGTTATGCTGATGACATTAATATCAGCACAATGAGTACAAACATTACAAATGTTACGGTTACATTGTATGCAGTTGTCTGTGGATAAAATGACGTTTTATGTCAATGATCTAAGCAAGCAAAGCAAGCCAAGAAAGGCTGGAACCAATGTAATCTTTAAGACATATTCTGTCAACTAAACATTGTGTGTGGTTAAGCATCTGTTTTAATATATATTGAATTAAGAGTCTCCGAGATTGTAAGACACCAATGTTCATTACCCACAAGAAACATATAATAAAAAAATAAAAAAAATAAAAAAACTGACAGTACAAACTATTTCTAGATGGATAAACAGGTTCTGGATTAACTGGAGTAGATACTGATGTGTTTACATCTCACTCCACAAGGACGGTATCAATGTCCGTGGCAAAGGTGCAGGACATGCCGCTCGACCAAATTCTGGAGACCGCAGGATGGCCTAAAGAGGAACTTTTCTAGATTTTATGGTAAACCTGTTGTCACAGTGCCAGGGTTGCACATGCTGTGTTGGGTTCTGTTCAAATTGTTTGCTTTGTTGCATATCATTTGTTGTAATTTCCCCAGGGATAGAGGGGTTATTACTTTTCTTATTATTATTATTCAAATATTAAAATATTTATTGCATAATTTCAAGCAATATATTATTTACTCACTACTGTGTAAACTCAAGCAGTGTGTCGTATGGAATGATCTACGGCATGAAAATCACAGAGCTTCAAAATCTTCACGTAGTCACTCGCGTGACTCCGAAGTAAAATAGTAAGATTAAATGAGAACTTACCTGTTTGAAGTTTGATCGTTATTTTATGAGGAGTTACGTTGAGGGATTACGTGCGCTCCACTCCCAACCCTCATAATATAAATGATCATCTGATAGTTCTAGTCTATGTTAGCCTTACTATCTTACTCCGGTTATTGGTTCTGTTTTTCATGCCACTGCTTTGAAGTATGCCGAGCATGCGCCAGGCGGGGCGTCTGCACGTAATCCTTCATCGTAACTCCTCATAAAATAACGATCAAACTTCAAACTGGTAAGTTCTCATTTAATCTTACTATTATTCACTATTTAAACATTATTTGGAGTATTAAACAAAGAATGATTCAGGAAAAATAAAAGTTTTTGAGATTTCAGTTTGATTTTAGTTTAGTTTAGTTTAGTTTAGTTTAGTTTAGTTTAGTTAAGAGATACCGTGTTGACCAGCGATCTCTGCACATTCAACACTATCCTACACACTGGGGACAATTTGCAATCTTTACCAAAGCCAATGAATCTACAAACCTGTACATCTTTGGAGTGTGGGAGCAAACCGGAGCAACTGCGCAAAAACCACGCATTGACGGGGAGATTGTACAAACTCCGTACAGAAAGTACCCGTAGTAAGGATTGAACCCGGGTCTCTGGCACTGTAAGGCAGCAGCTCTACTGCTGTGACACCATAATGCCCTTACTCTTTACTTCACGAGAAATAATTCTGAAATATAATCTGAAAAATATCATACATTTTTAAATACATATAATGCAAATATACAAAATAGTTTTCGTTACACCAGATGTATTGTTATCAATAATTATAAATTAGTGTGGCATTAAATACTGTCGGACCTTGTGACAAACAGTAAGAGTTTCGGGGTATTTTACAGTGGGACTAGTTTATAAATAGCTTAAATTCATGTCAGTTCAAGTGAACTCCTGAGTTTCCATTGCCAAAATGTTACAAACATTGAGCCAGTGAAGAGCACTGAATCACTGACAGCAACTTGGGGATTCGGAGAAGAAATTTCAAAGTAGTTGTCAGCTCCATAAAGTAATGATTGATGAATGCTGATAGTTTTACTGTTATTCTTACCACAAAATCTGGACAATTAAACCTCGTCCTCTGGTTTCCCCTAGCAGAGGAAATAGCTCCAATGTAATGATCCTATCATATTCCTTTATCACTTCAACATCTCAATTAGATAATCCCTCCATCCCCAAAAGAAATGCAAGCTAAGCTTATAAAATCTGACCATATTTTAACTCTGTTTTGTGAAAAATAATTTCTATATTCTATCCATTAGCCTTTGTAACTATTATTTATCTTTAATATAATGTTGGATTTCCATGGTTCCTCATATACAGATTTCTCGGATCGAACATTGACAAGATCAAGCATCAACATATTATCATGTATCGCCCATCGTGCATCTGTCACAATTTTTCTAATTCACTGAGTCTTGTTCCATCCCTTTGCAATGTCCTGCTTCCATCAATACTGTTTGCAATGCCTCTTAACATTGTCATCTGCATTCTGGCTGCTGCAACTGAGTCATTGATACGAATGATGAAAAGCTAAGACCTCAATACATAATTCTGGAGAACATCACCTCAGGAGGGAGGACTTTGTTCTCTTAGCCAAAAGACCAACAACTAGGAGACATAGATTTAAAGTAGAGATACAACAAACTGCAGATGCTGGCATCAATTAACTACACGGAGAGACTGGACAGACTTGGATTGTTTTCTCTGGAATGCCGGAGATTGCGGGGTGACCTGATAGAAATATGTAAAATGATGATAGATAGGGTAGACAGTCAGAACATTTTGCTCAGGATGGAAAAATAAAATACTAGAGGGTACAGCATTAAGGGGAGAAGGGCAAAGTTTTTAAAGGAGATGTACAGAGCAAGTGTTTGCATAGAAGGTGGTGAGTGCCAAAAACACCCTGCCCTGGGAGCGATGATTGAAGCAGAAACATTAGTGGCATTTAAAAGACTTTTGGATAGGCACATGGATATGCAGGAAAAGGAGGGATGTGATTGACTTTAAACTGCCCTTTGAAGCAACCTAGCCTGTCATTTCTTTTATCTTTATAGTTCCTTGGGAACTTTTTAAAATTCAGAATATGTTAAGGGTCTGGAAGATATCACATATAAAAATTAACTGGATATGCTACAAAACTACAGACTGAGTTCAAGGAAGTAAAGTTAATAAGAATAACCTTGTTTTGGATATTGGGCTAAATGGCGCAAGATATGAATTTCTATGATAGCATAATTCTATCATGCTTTGGATAATTTTGAATGTTAGGGTCTGTATTTTGCTTAATAATAATAATAATAATAATAATAATAATAATAATAATTCCAAGGTTCCCCAATATTGAGCTTTGTATGTGTGATTTACTGGCAAGGCCGCCATTCATTGCCAATCCCAAGGAACTATAATGATAAAAGAATGACAGGCTAGGTTGCTTCAAAGGACAGTTTAAAATCAACCACATTGCAATATGCTTGAAGTCATGAATAGGCCAGGCCATGAGAGAAAGGCAGAATTATTTCCCAAATAGACCTATCTCCATCACAGGTGATAGACTCCTGACCAACATCCACTATAAACCTACTGACTATCACGGCTATCTGGACTACTCTTCCTCCCACCCTGCCTCCTGTAAGGACTCCATCCCCTATTCCCAATTCCTCTGTCTACGTTGCATCTGCTCCCAGGATGAGGTATTCCACACCAGGGCAACACAAATGTCCTAATTCTTCAGGAAACGGGGATTCCCCTCCCCCACCATAGATGAGGCTCGCACCAGGGTCTCCTCCATACCCTGTAACACTGCCTTCTCTCTCCCCATCCCCCCACTCGCAATAATGGCAGAGTCCTCCTGGTCCTCACCTTTCACCCCACAAGCCGGCACGTACAACACATAGTCCTCCGCCAGTTTCACCACCTCCAACGTGACCCCACCGCTAGCCACATCTTCCCATCTCCCCCCCTGTCTGCCTTCTGCAAAGACCGCTCCCTCTACAACTCCCTTGTCAATTCTTCCCTTCCCTCCCTCTCCACCCCTTCCCCGGGCACTTGCAACCGCAAGAGGTGCTACACTTGTCGCTTTACCTCCCCCCTCCACTCCATTCAAGGATCCAAGCAGTCATTCCAGGTCCGACAGAGGTTCACCTGCACTTCCTCCAACCTCATCTATTGCATCTAGATGTCAGCTGATCTATATCGGTGTGACCAAGCGGAGGCTTGGCGATCGTTTCACCGAACACCTCCGCTTGGTCCTCATTAACCCACCCGACCTCCCGGTGGCTCAGCACTTCAACTCCCCCTCCCATTCCGTATTCGGCCTCTCTGTCCTGGACCTCCTCCACAGCCAGAGTGAGCAACACCGCAAATTGGAGGAACAGCACCTCATATTCTGCTTGGGGAGTCTGCATCCTCATGGCATGAACAACGAATTCTCTCAATTCTGTTAACCCTTGTTGTCTCCTCGCCTTCCTACCTCTCCCTCAGCCCTCGGGCTTCTCCTCCTCCTTTGCCCTTTCTTCCCCCCGCCTCCCCCCACCCCCCATCAGTCAGAAGAAACATTGCCTATCACCTTCGCTCCATAGATGCTGCTGCACCCACTGAGTTTCTCCAGCATTTTGTGTACCCCTGAGTGAATCAATAGCGTTTTTACATCAATCCCGTGGTTTTATGGTCACCACTTGCATGTTAAAATCCATATTTATATAATTAATTGAGCTTAAAACACATTGCTGTCATGATGAGATGTGTACATGTGTTTGGATCATTAAGACAGGTTTCTAGAATATTAGTCCTACAAGATATTCACTGTATCCATGATTTTTAAGATATGTTGTGCTGCCGGCATTTTTGGCAGATTAATTCACTGTGAAACTAAATGCAAAATAATCAACTCACAGTCCGTAAAATGTAAAACCTCTGATAATTAACATGGTGTCTAAGAGTCTTACAGCATGGAAGCAGGACTTCGGCCCAACTTGCCCACACTGGCCAACAGGTCCCATCTACACTAGTCCCACTTGCCTGCGTTTGGCCCATCTATATTACTAAAAGTCTGATCTTGACCACTTTTGGCTCACTGTGGTGTGATTTCCGAGAGAACGCCGCCACCTATGGCCGTCGTTTTTGGCCAGCTCGCTCATAGCCCCCCTACCAGAGGTTTTTGCCCATCGATTAAAAATCAGAAAGATATGAATGTTTTTTTTTTATTTCTCTCTGCTGCCCCTGCTGGAGGGAGGGGGAGAGCCGATAAAACCAGGAAGTGGTGTGCCTCCTCCAGTGTCTGCAAGATGGTGGAAGCCAGAGGGTCATGTATCTCTGAGCTCTGAATAGTACTGTCGACTCAACTGCAAGTGCCCTTAATGTGGTTTGAAAATAAAAATATGGTTGGTTTGAAGTAAAAAGGCACTGCTTGTAAATGTTTGTTTGGGGGGGTTTGGGTTGAAGTTACAAGACAATACTGCAAATGGTGGCTTGGGTGCTTTGGGCTGAGTTAAAAGCCACTACTGCAAATGGTGGCTTGGGTGCTTTGGATTGAAGTTAAAAGGCACTACTGCAAATGGTGGCTTGGGTAGAAACATAGAAACATGGAAACATAGAAATTAGGTGCAGGAGCAGGCCATTCGGCCCTTCGAGCCTGCACAGCCATTCAATATGATCATGGCTGATCATCCAATTCAGTATCCTGTACCTGCCTTCTCTCCATACCCCCTGATCCCTTCAGCCACAAGGGCCACATCCAACTCCCTCTTAAATATGGCCAACGAATTGGCCTCAACTACCTTCTGTGGCAGAGAATTCCACAGATTCACCACTCTCTGTGTGAAAAACGATTTTCTCATCTCGGTCCTAAAAGACTTCCCCCTTATCCTTAAACTGTGACCCCTTGTCCTGGAATTCCCCAACATCGGGAACAATCTTCCTGCATCTAGCCTGTCCAACACCTTAAGAATTTTGTAAGTCTCTATGAGATCACCCCTCAATCTTCTAAATTCCTGCGAGTACAAGGCAAGTCTATCCAGTCTTTCTTCATATGGAAGTCGTGCCATCCCAGGAATCAGTCTGGTGAACCTTCTCTGTACTCCCTCTATGGCAAGAATGTCTTTCATCAGATTAGGAGACCAAAACTGTACGCAATACTCCAGGTGTGGCCTCACCAAGACCCTGTACAACTGCAGTAGAACGTCCCTGCTCTTATACTCAAATCCTTTTGCTATGAATGCCAACATACCATTCGCTTTCTTCACAGCCTGCTACACCTGCATGCCTACTTTCAATGACTGGTGTACCATGGCACCCAGGTCTCGCTGCATCTCCACTTTTCCTAATCGGTCACCATTCAAATAATAGTCTACCTTCTTGTTTTTGCCACCAAAGTGGATGACCTCACATTTATCCACATTATACTGCATCTGCCATGCATTTGCCCACTCACCCAGTCTATCCAAGTCATCCTGCAGCCTCCTAGCATCCTCCTCACAGCTAACACTGCCCCCCCAGCTTCGTGTCATCCGCAAACTTCGAGATGTTGCATTTAATTCCCTCGTCCAAATCATTAATGTATATTGTAAATAGCTGGGGTCCCAGCACTGAGCCTTGCGGCACTGTCTGCCATCCCGAAAAGGACCCGTTCACTCCTACTCTTTGCTTCCTGTCTGCCAGCCAGTTCTCTATCCACATCAATACTGAACCACCAATACCGTGTGCTTTAAGTTTGTATACCAATATCGGGAACAACCTTACTGCATGTGTGGGACCTTGTCGAAAGCCTTCTGAAAGTCCAGATACAACACATCCACTGCTTCTCCCTTATCCACTCTACTAGTTACATCCTCAAAAAATTCAATAAGATTCGTCAGACATGATTTACCCTTCGTAAATCCATGCTGACTTTGTCCAATGATTTCACCACTTTCCAAATGCGCTGCTATCCCATCTTTAATAATTGATTCTAGCAGTTTCCCCACTACC
Source organism: Okamejei kenojei (assembly GCA_035221665.1). Classification (NCBI taxonomy): domain Eukaryota; kingdom Metazoa; phylum Chordata; class Chondrichthyes; order Rajiformes; family Rajidae; genus Okamejei; species Okamejei kenojei. Next base: position 87,131,094 of record CM069135.1, read on the forward strand.
GATGTTAGACTCACTGGTCTGTAATTCCCCATTTTCTCACTCCCTCCCTTTTTAAAAAGTGGGTTTACATTAGCTATCCTCCAATCCTCAGGAACTACTCCAGAATCTAAGGAGTTTTGAAAAATTATCACTAATGCATCCACTATTTCTGTGGCTACTTCCTTGAGTACTCTGGGATGCAGACCATCTGGCCCTGGGGATTTATCGGCCTTTAATCCATTCAATTTACCCAACACCACTTCCCGGCTAACCTGGATTTCACTCAGTTCCTCCGTCTTATTTGACCCCCGGTCCCCTGCTATTTCCGGCAGATTATTTATGTCTTCCTTAGTGAAGGAAGAACCAAAGTAGTTATTCAATTGGTCTGCCATGTCCTTGTTCCCCATGATCAATTCACCTGTTTCTGACTGCAAGGGACCTACATTTGTTTTAACTAATTTTTCTGGCTAATTTGTACGCTTCATCTTTTTTGATACTATCCCTGATTTCCCTCGTTATCCACGGATGCGCCACCTTCCCTGATTTATTCTTTTGCCATACTGGGATGAACAATTGTTGTAGTTCATCCATGCAGTCTCTAAATGCCTTCCATTGCATACCCACCGTCAACCCTTCAAGAATCAATTGCCAGTCCATCTTGGCCAATTCACGTCTCATACCCTCAAAGTTACCTTTCTTTAAGTTCAGGACCCGTGTTTCTGAATTAACAATGTCACTCTCCATCCTAATGAAGAACTCAACCATATTATGGTCACTCTTGCCCAAGGGGCCACGTACAACAAGGCTGCTAACTAACCCTTCCTCATTACTCAATATCAGGTCTAGAATAGCCTGCTCTCTCGTTGGTTCCTGCACATGTTGGTTTAGAAAACTATCCCGCATACATTCCAAGAAATCCTCTTCCTCAGCACCCCTGCCAATTTGATTCACCCAATCTATATGTAGATTGAAGTCACCCATTATAACGGTTTTACCTTTGTTGCATGCATTTCTAATTTCCTGTTTGATGCCATCCCCAACTCCACTACTACTGTTAGGTGGCCTGTACACAACACCCACTAGCGTTTTCTGCCCCTTAGTTTACTTTGGTTTGAAGTTAAAAGGCATTACTGCAAATGGTGGCTTTGGTGCTTTGGGTTGAAGTTAAAAGGCACTACTGCCAACGGTGGCTTGGGTGCTTTGGGTTGATGTTAAAAGGCACTACTGCCAATGGTGGCTTGGGTGCTTTGGGTTGAAGTTAAAAGGCACTACTGCCAATGGTGGCTTGGGTGCTTTGGGTTGAATTTAAAAGGCACTACTGCCAATGGTGGCTTGGGCGCTTTGGGTAACTTCCTGTTTGCACTGCATATTGATTTTAGATAAAACGCTACCACTTACGGCTATGATTTTTGGCCATCTTACTCAGCACCCCTCCGATCAGCGGGTGTAGAGGATTCTTCCCATCAATTAAAAATAAAAGTGTTATTAGTGTTTAAAAAATGTTGAGAATCTCACTCCTGTCAATCACGCCATGAAGGCCACACCCTTTCTGGTGGGAGGGGGAGGGGTTGTAATACCCGGAAGTGTGGGTGTGGCTCAGTCTCTGAATGATTGGGGAGGGAGACGTCACGACTCTGTCTTAGCTGTGAATCAACTGAACACACTGAATGTCTACTTCTTCTTCTTCTTGCGTATGACGTACACAGCTTGAAGTTGTAAGACAACTTGTTCTGTTTGATCTTCTGTTTGTGCACGCCAGGTTGATTGCATTCGTCGAAACAGGGTGGAGGTTGCAATCTCCCACCCCGAATGAGTTTTGTGTTTTGTGTGGTTTTATGGTGGTTTCATCCTGCTTGAAATGATATGAAACTCCATTTGAATGTGGTGGCCTTGCACCCTGCATGAAATGGTATGAAGCTGCATTTGAATTTGGTGGCCTTGCACCCTGCTTGAAATGGTATGAAACTGCACTTGAATTTGGTGGCCTTGAAACCTGCTTGAAATGGAATGAAACTGCACTTGAATTTGGCGGCCTTGCACCCTGCTTGAAGTGGTATGAAACTGCACTGTATTTGGTGGCCTTGCACCCTGCTGAAAGTGGAATGAAACTGCATTTGAATTTGGCGGCCTTGCACCCTGCATGAAGTGGTATGAAAATGCGCTGAATGCGGTAGCCTTGCACCCTGCTGAAAGTGTTATGAAACTGCACTTGAATTTGGTGGAATTGCACCCTGCTTGAAGTGGTTGGAAACTGCACTTGAATTCGGTGGCCTTGCACCCTGCTTGAAGTGGTAGGAAACCGCTCTTGAATTCGGTGGCCTTGCACCCTGCTTGAAGTGGAAAGAAACTGCACGTAAATTTGGTGGCTTTGCACCCTGCTTGAAATGGTAGAAGAATGGATTTGAATTTGATGGCCTTGCACCCTGCTTGAAATGGAATTCCAAGGAATAGCCATGAGTCAACTGCCAGCCCACCAGCCGTGAGTGAGCTGCCAGCACATCAGGCCTGAGGGACTGAGCTGCCACCCTAAGAACCCATACCAGCGCTCCAGAAAGCTCCCCCACTGGCCACCAATATTGGAATTGGTGGAGAGGTGGAATATTGCGTCGGGGGCCAGCCCTCCCGTGTGAACATGGGACCCAATGGGTCCCACTTAGTCTAGTATCCCTCTAAACCTGTCCTATCAATGTAGATGTCTAAATGTTTCTTAAACATTGTGATAGTACTTGCCTCACCCACTTCCTCAGGCAGATCATTCCATACCCTTTGCATGTAAATGTTACCCCACAGGGTGCTATTAAATCCTTCCCCCCCCCCCCCCCCCCCCCCCTTCACCTTAAACCTAAGCTATACACCTATGATATGTTGTAGTTCCCCGATTTCCCTGTTCATACATAAAATTTGAAGTATGGGAAGATTGCCAAAGAGGTCTGTAAGAACACTTATATTCATCCCAATGTCAAACAGGAGTTAAAATATTATGTTTGATCTTAATATTATGTTTCCCCTCATCCCTTTAAGGAACACTATCTCAAGTCTATCCACACGCTGTGCAGTAAGCAGGTTGTGAACTGTGCAGTGCTGACTGCCAGGTTTGGCTGAGCTAAGAGTTTGTGGTCAATATATCCAGCATCATTAAAATTGCAACAAGATAGAAATTAGATCAATTCATTTTTATTTACAGGGATTCTGCTCGAGTCTGATGACTACTTGAATCACTTAAGAAAACAGGTGTTAAGATTGCCCCAGAGTAATAGAAAAACACACATTTAGATTTTAATTCCAATTCCATCAGGCTTTTGACAGATGACTGGCTTTAAAATTCTTTGTCAAGATTTATTTGTACAGTAATTTGCTAAAGGGCCTGTCCCACAGGCGATTTTTCAGCGGTTGCCGACACTCGCATGAAAAACCGGGAACTGGAACGGTGACTGTCAGAGTGGACACACACACACACACACAAACACATCGCATAAGCGGGGGCCAAGGCAAGCGGGGGGAGTGCTGTCTGAAATTCACATGATGCAAAGCCAAGGTGATACAGACACACACCGCGATGAACAGGAAGGTTAAGACGGCTAGCACTTTGTACGGTAAGTCCTTTAAAAGAGGTGGAGAAGGAGTGGAGACACTTTTAAGAAGCCCAACAACTTTTAATAAGCCAGAGATACACAGCTGTGAAGTTCGGCGGGCATTTAACATTACCGGTCGGTTATCCTTGGTTCTGAAAACACGTGCTTACGTTTTATTTCCCCAATGAGCCAATGAAAATGACCAGTCATCAAAGGCGATTAACTAAAACTACCTATGACTACTATGACTACGTATAACTACATGGCAACCCCACTACAACTTCACCTATGACGACAGGATTATCGATTTCCTCCGTGACGACCAATTTTTGGTCGCAGAAAATGTTTCAACATGTTGAAAATTTGCAGCGACCAGACCGAGGCTGCAACTGGTTCCCAGAATGCGGGAACTCCTCGCGACCATGAAGGAGACTCCCCAGAGACCACCAGTGAACATGCGGCGACCGTGTGGAGATCATGTGGCAAGCGCAGTCTCCTGCACTCGTCTAAAAAGTTGCCTAAGTGGGACAGGCCCTTAACTATCACTTCAGAAATCCCAATGATTCGACAATGGCTCATCGGGTGACGATTCTTGCACTCCCCTTCATGCACTGGGTTCCCTGTTTGCCTGCATCTTTTCCCACACCAGGGCCCCAGTTCCCACCCACCTCTTAAAAATACCCAAATCTCTTGTTCCTTTGAAACTCATCTGGTTCCCTTCCCTGTACTCCCTTGAAACTTACGAGGGCCTTGTTTCCTACACTCCTTTTTAAATTGCCAGTTTCACTGGAATATCTATTATTTTACTATGTAACATCTAAAAAGTGAATTGAAAGTGTGTTGGAGTATTATTACGAATGACAGGCAATAGTCCAGACATGTGCTAGTCTCACATAACTGGAGTCCTGAGTGTGCTAGATTATTGGAGTTTTATTATATACTGAATTAGACTCCAATTGTTCCTTGAATCTAAGCTCTGGAGTAATTCAGTGGGTCAGGCAGCGCCTTTGGAGAACATGGATAGGTAACATTTTGGAAAACTTGTGTAACGGTAGAGCTGATGTCTTACCATGCCGGAGACCCGAGTTCAATCCTGACTATGGATGCTGTCTGTACAGAGTTTGTACATTCTCCCTTTGGTTTGTTTGTACATTTGTGATCTGCGTGGGTTTTCTCCGTGTGCTCCGGTTTTCTCCCACACTCCAAATATGTACAGGTTTGTAGGTTAATTGGCTTTCGTAAAAATTATGTTGACCCTTGTGTATAGGATAGTGTTAGTCTACAGGGTGATCACACAGACTCAGTGGGGTGAAGGGCCTGGTTATGCACTGTATCTCTGAAGCCTGAGCCTCAAGTCCAATCAAGAGTGGTCCCAACCCGAAACGTCACCAATTCATGTTCTCCAGAGATGCTGCCTGACCCACTGAGTTACTCCAGCACTTTATGTCCTTTTATTTAAACCAGCATCTGCAGTTCCTTGTTTTTACATCTGTAATTGAATAATCGTCCTTTCATTATAATTTTATTTTTTAAATATTCCCCTTTAGATCCCTGAACATGCAACATTCCTTACCTGAGAGTTTATTTAGCTGACTTAATTTTGGATATTTTCCTGTTTCACCATTGATTCAGCATTGAAAGTGCACAAGAGTACTTTAGGATGGGTCTTCATCTGATTATTCCTATTCCCTCACAAGGAAGAGGTTGTCGTTAGTTTTAGTTTAGAGATACAGCACAGAAACAGGCCTGTCCGCACTAACCAGCAATCCCTGCACATTAACACACACTAGGGACAATTTATACTTATACAAAGCCAATTTACCTACAAACCTGTACGTCTTTGGAGAGTGGAAAGAAACCAAAAGTCTTGGAGAAAACCCACGCAGTCACGGGAAGAACATACAAACTCCGAAAAGACAGCATCCGTAGTCAGGATCAAACCCGGGTCTCCAGCGCTCCAAGCGCTGTAAGCCGCAACTCTACCGCTGCACCAACTCCTTATATCGTTTATTCCATTAGGAACTACAGGTATTAATTTGTATTTATTCCTGGATATGGACATGCTCACTATGTGCATCCCAACAATTGATAGCCCAGGTTGGATAGCACAAACGCAATTTAATCAAAGGTTCATTGACAATAGGACCTTTGCAACCGTACTTAATTTTACTTCTGCGTGAAAGACCCTCGCCAGCACGCTGCGCGCGTTAGAACGCATTGCGGAAGCGACAGTCGGGAGGACGCCGCACTTCCAGCGCTACAGAAGGTAAGTCTTACCTTTTCTGGTACTTTTTCAGAACGGAGGAAGCACCTACCGCTGCTACAGACCGCAGGTGCGCCGCGTCGTCCGTCTCCCGCGAGGGAGCAGCTTTCAAGGACCTGAGGGGTGCCAGAAGAGAGAGCAGCAGAAGATTTGTGGGAACACATGCTGTATACTCAAGAAGGACTCCAAAGTGCAAGCCAGTACAAAATACATACAAAACAGCTATTAACTTTATGGCTGGGAAGTACATTGCTCAAGAGAACTCCAATTCTCTTAAAGGAATCTGGGGCATGCAACAGGAGCCCACTGCTGGCTTACCAGGACAACTGATGGGGTTGATTTGCCTTTACTAGATGTAGCAGACTGTGTAATACTCTAACAGTTATCATCAGAAGTGCGGATATTAGCACACAGGCGCCAAAATTTCTGTTGGGGGACCTCCCGAAGCATCACTGATCAAGGTGCCAAGACATCATCTGCTATGGAAGACCATCTGGTGGTGAAAGCTTCAGACCATGGCCCAAGCAACACAATACCAGAAGAAACAAATGCGAGACAACCCACACAACAGTAACCAGGTGGGTCTGGTTGTCTTAAAAAACATTGCATGTCCGATTCATCAAAAGTTGGGGGAACTTGTTTCATCATGTGTGCTGCACTTTTACCTCTGAATTTTTACATACTCGGAAGTATTCAGAATTACAAAATGAATTTGTATACGAACTAAGTTCAGCATACGCCTAGCAGGAAGTTCATACTTAAAGAGAACCAGGCCATGCCTGTTAAGATAAACACAGGGATTGAGACAATCTCAAGAGTTCGTATCAAAAATATTTATAAAAAACTAAAAAGATGGTGGTTGCCGTATCATTACAGATTTGACCGAACTAAATACTTCCGTTCAGTATGCCCATTCAAAATAGACACTCACACACAGGGTCATCGTAAATACCTGAAATTTATCTGGATGGGACAGCTATGGCAATGCCTTATCCAATGGGTTGTCATGCATTAAAACCAGCTTTAGCATACTTCATAAAATCGTCATGGCTTACCACTCATTGTAGGTGAAATTGGAGCTGGCTACAATCAGCCACAACACAGAGATTTAACGTACATCCAGATAAGTCAAAAGGAACCCTTTGGATTATTTGGGTTCACTATTGACTCTGGTCTATTCACCTTGAGTGACAGACTTGATGGGAGTATGCAAAAGCCTCACTGGCATCAGGGTCCCAGCAGCACAATTGGTCCACTCCATTATTAAAACCTGGAAGAGGGAAATTTTAGCTCTCAAAAATCATGAAGGCCATTTCAATAGGCCTATGCAACTACCAGGGAAAGTAAATCAGAATTAAACTGGTGGATAGAAATGTTCAATATTATCCTAACCCCATCACCCCATTCTATATCCCTAGGGTACATTACAGACTGATGCCAGTGCTAAAGGTTGGGGAGCAACTAATACCACCGCAAGGTGTGGTGGCAGATGAGTGCACAAAAATTATTCTGTTTAAAGCACTAGCAATTAATTATCTAGAAATGCTGGGAGCGTTTCATGGACTCAGGGCCTACTGCTCAGATGAGCACCAGTTGCATGTACGGTACAAATTGATACCACAGTATATAATCATATGGGTGAAATAAAGTCGATATCATGTGATGAATTGCCTAATAATATCTGGCACTGGTGTCTGGGAGAGAGATTTGGATCTCAACCACTTACCTTCCAGGTAAGCTAAATACAGTGGCAGACACCAGGTCACGTAAATTCAACGACAACATTAAATGGATGTTGGATCGGAAAGTGTTTACAGATATTATAGACCGGTATGGGACACCAGATATCGACCTTTTTTCCATCCAGACTAATTCACCAACTGCCAACATATGTTGCTTGGGAACCAGACCCAGGGGCAGCAGCGATGGACGATTTCTCGCTGCATTGGGGGGGTGGATTTGTTTTGCTATGCATTTTCCCCTTCTGCCTCATCAGGCGAGTCTTACAATAATTAAACAAGACGCCGCAACGGGTACCATGGTTCCCAACAGTACAAAGATGGTCTCAGAACCCTGCATCTGGATCAACAACGGCCAAGGAGGTTGGCACACCCCGTGCGGGAAAATATCCGTGCCATGACTGTATGAACTTGTTGATTTGCAGTTTCTGAACAGGCCATTTCTGGGATACGGACTCTCCGACAGGACGATCAATGCCATCTCAGCGTCGTGCAGGGAGTCCACGAGAAGACAGTACCTGACATATGTCAGGAAATGGGAAGTGTTCAGCACCAGGACGAACACTACATATGACTCGGCCACCAACACTGAAGTGCTGGAGTTCTGGCCACCCTTCATTTCGATGAAGGATTGAGTTACAGTGCCATTATTGTGCAAGGAGTGCCCTATCTAATATTTGGGCAGAGGGGAGTGATCACCTGGCTATAGGATCACACCCACTAGTACCTAAACGAATGAGGGGTATTTGTACTCTATTCCCCCCAGGCCCAGATACACCTATATATGGGACATAGGTAGTACACCATGTTACGAGGATGGACACCAATATCGGGGCTCACTCTGGACAAACTAATATCCTAGATGGGAATGATTATGGCACTTGGATCAGCACAACGGGTCCAGTCCTTACATAAGCTAGAATAGGACGTCATGTCTGTCACAAATGGCAGATAACCTGCTACATACAGGGGTACTTAAACAAGACTGACCCGGTTCCTTTGGCCAATATTAGAGTTCTGGCCTATCCTGCAGATAGTCGGCCCTGCATAGTGACACATATTTTCCAATATATAGTCACCAAGACACTTATGGGCACGGAGAGAGCTTTCTCATTAGCCATAAATGCCCTCACCTAAGGTCACAGTGCAAACCATATCCAGATGGTTCGGGTGGCATTACGTGCAGTGGTGAATACTAATGTTTCAAATCTCACTCCAACAGGGCTGCATCTACATCGGACGCTAGGATGATGGGAGTTCCTATGGACCACATCCTTGCCACAGCGGGGTGGAGCAATGAACGCATTCAATGCTTTATAATAAACCCGTGGCCGATCTTGAGACGTTTGCAGGGAAAAATTAAGTTCTGTAAAATAAATTACCCAATGTGGGGCATATTATTTTAGGTATGAATAATACCTTTATTGTTTTTCACCACAGTGTCGTGTGTGAAATACGTTCATCCTCCTGTCCCAGAATGGCAGTGTGTGAGCATGGTCTCGTTCCAGGGCATAAAATCACAGAGCTTTGAAATCTTCACGTAGTCACTCACGTGACTCCGAAGTAAAATAGTAAGATTAAATGAGAACTTACCAGTTTGAAGTTTGATCTTTATTTTATGAGGAGTTCACGATGAGGGATTACGTGCCCTCCGCTCCCAAAACCCTCTATTATAAAGTTCAACTGGTATGGAAGTTCTCTCTTATCTTACTATATTAGTCTACTCTGGTATCTGTGATTTCACACCACTGCTTTGAAGAATGTCGCGCATGCGTGCTGGCGGGGTCTTCACGTAATCCCTCATCGTAACTCCTCATAAAATAAAGATCAAACTTCAAACTGGTAAGTTCTCATTTAATCTTACTATTCTATTCCACTTGCAGAAAACCAGACCAGCTGTTAGACACCTAAACAAAGCAAATTTGATAATTTAATATAGCTAGTTTTAGGACTGTGACAGGATAAAGAGAACTAATTTTGTTGCGTATTAAAGAGAGTCAGTCTATGTTTGAAGAGTCAGGAACTGCATTGTCCTTTCAGATAGACATGTAACGTCCTATTATGAATATGAACAAAGAGTAAATGTCAAAGTCTAAGGCCAGAAATTAAAACTAGTGCAAGCAATTTGGTGCAAATGACATGTGAACAACAGAAAGGTCACTAGGCTTCTGCAGTGATATTGCATGGAATACAGTGGCAAAGTTGAGACTAGCTTTGTGGCCACCACTCTTCCAGGCAGTTGGTACTTTCACCTATGTATAATTATCTATCAACTCCAACACTCTTTCATCACATCCCCACCCATCATCTGCTTGACATGAATTCCCTGTGCTTTCTGCCTTTTTTTTCAATTCCAAAGAGGATATTATCCCCAACCTTGCTGGGGACTGGCCCCTTGTGTTCAAGGAGTGCAGATACCTCACTCTTGCACTATTTCCACAAATACAGGTTGAATTTCCACAATCCCTCTTCTGTGCCCACCAGCCTGTGGCATTGGCAGTCACCCAGAATCACCGAGGTTTACATCTTTGAGGATCTATTGTATAATTTGTTAAACACTTAAACCTCTTCCTGTCAGACCCTAAATCTTTCTCTATTCGGTAAGCTCATGACCAACATTGATTGATTCCGGGGAAAGTGGGGGAATCCAAATCCTGGAAGTTTTATATCATAGCACTTGGGAGTACTTCATCACTGAGTGAACAGCAAGTCAAATAAACTCACAATCACCTTCTCAATGGTGGGTAGTGGTGCACCCAATCACTTGATTCTCCTGTCCTTCTTGATCCTTGAGATTGATGGGTGTAGTTAGTAATTTGTGTAAACATTTAATTGTCACACTATGCATCGTAATGAAATCTCATGACCATGAATAATAGGTTGACTAGTTCCCCCTTATGATTGAATACTGCACAGATCAACCTATGAGATCTCAAAAGTGTGCCGACTAAATGGGCTGCCTTCTCTTAAGTAGTGTTAAGCCAACCAAGTTAATAGTAATCCATCACATGTTGACTTAAGTGGAATGCCTTCAGGGTGCCATGACTGGAGTCACTCACCACAGGATGTCTAGCCTCTAATCTAGTCTTCTAGGGTGATAATTCAGGAGAATTATTTTAATTCATATAGCTCCTTCTGATCTTTGTTATTTACATATGTTTAAGGTGAAGGGGAAAAGATTTAATAGTAATCAGAGGGGTGACCTTTCCATGCAAAGGGCGGTGGATGTATGGAACAAGCTGCCAGAGGAGGTAATTGAGGCAGAGACTATCCCAACATTTAAGGAGCAGTTAGACAGGTACATGGATAGGACATGTTTGGAGGAATATGGACTAAACGTGGGCAGGTGGGACTAGTGTAGCTGGGACATGTTGGCCGGTGTGGGCAAGTTGGGCTGAAGGTCCTTTTTCCACACTATATCATTCTATGACTATGATTCCACAGAATCTTCCTTTTACGTTCAATCTACCAGCTGAGATGCAGTGGATTGGTTCTCAGTCATACACTATATTTGGTAACATTAGCCAACAGTAACTTGGTTAATAGTTGACTTGCCAACTAGTCTAAGATCTTGCCTTTGCAAGTAGATGCCCTGCCTTTCTTCAGACAGTGTGGACAAGAATTACACTTTGTTTAAAAGGGTTAAATCTTCCATCTGTCTTCGCACATTCAGGAAATGGACAGTGTTCAGAAGATTGGAAACAAAGTGATGACAGGAGTACACCTGCAAGTAGCTGCTCTTATTATTTTTTGGTTCATAAAAGTTGATCTGTGCAGTGTTCAATCATAAAGGCGAGCGAGTCAACCTATCATTCATGCCACGAGTGGAGAGAAAATGTTCATGTGTTACATTTTCCATCTTGCACATGCCTGTGATATTTCTCCGATGAAGTCCCTCTGTCACAAACACCAAGTGTTAATGAGTTCTGGCAGCTTTATATTTCACTTGAAGTCAGCAAAGGTCAAGCTGGAGGAATAGGTGGCACCAGCAATAACAAATAACACTTTCACCAAAGGCAGAAAATTTAAAGATGATCAGCGGAATATATGGTGACAAGTAAGGCCGTTCACTCTCATTCATGCACAATAATGGGAAGAGACAAGGGGGAACAAAACAAATGAAAAGTTCCCAAAGCAGATATGCAGTCACTGAAATGCAAAAACATGTCCAAGAGACTGATCAAATGGAAAGCATTTGAGGAAGGCGTTAAAGGAGGAGCAGTACGTGGAGTAAGAGATGTTTGGGGAAGGATTGCTTCTTAGCAGATTGAATAGTCAAGAGGATGATGCCCTGCAACCAACCTGATTTCTCCACCTTCAATTGATGCCACAATTGCAAATGCCTAGCAATTAGAAATGAACAGCCTGATTGTGCTGATGCCTACTCAGCAATCCTTCAGCCAACCATCGCTCATGATATTGGAGACAGAAGGAACTGCAGATGCTGCTTTGCCACAGTGCTGGAGTATACAGCAAATACACAAAGTGCTGGAGTAACTCATCAGATCAGGCAGCATCTCTGAAGGACATGGTTAGGCTGTATTTTGGATCAGGAAACTTCTTCAGACAGAAGATAGACACAAAAAGCTGGAGTAACTCAGCGGGACAGGCAGCATCTCAGGAGAGAAGGAAAGGGTGACGTTTCGAGTTGAGACACTTCTTCAGACTGTCTGGAGAGAAGGAGTGGGTGACGTTTTGGGTCGAGACCCTTCATCAGTCTGCAGTCTCCAGAGATGCTGCATGTCCCGCTGAGGTACTCCAGCTTTTTGTGCCTATCTTCGGTTTAAACCAAAATCTGCAGTTCTTTCCTACACCTTCTTCAGACACACTTTCATGGAAGGCAGCAAATTTGAACATCATCAGTGGAATATATGGAGACAAATGAGGTGGCTCCCTCCCATCCATGCCACAATATCAGGAACAGATGAGGAAAATAACTGACCTGGTGCATGTGCTAGCTTGTTCCTTATGCCCAGTGATACTGAATCCAGAAGCAATTTGCAAGCAGTTCAATTTTTTTAAAAATAATTATTAATTAAAAAAAATATTTGAATGTACAGCTATATATAAATGTTCCTGTGCATTAAAAGTTGCACTCTGTGGGACATCCTCACTGTTTGTAGATAGCCTCATTGTACAGAGCAGCCACAACAGTGAACCCTCGAGCGTAGTGGGACCACTTGGCCACAAAAAGTATTGGCAACCATAGGCATACTATGAGAGGGAAACAGGAGAGCTGAGCGGCGTTGTGTAAGATCCAGCTTGATGCTATCAGAAGTCAGTGCCCAGGGCCCTGGACTTTTCTAGATAAATCTTCATCTTTTCAGACTTTACACTTTAGAAATACAGCATGGAAGCAGTTATTTCCGCCCACCGTGTACACACTGACCAGCGATCACTCTGTACACTAGCACTATCCTCCACACTAGGGACAATTTACAATTTTATCGAAGCCAAGAAACCTGTAAACCTGTACGTCTTTGGAGTGTGGGAGGAAACCAGAGCACCTGGAGAAAACCTACATGATCACAGGGATAGCGTACAAACTCCGTACAGACAGCACGAGATTGAACCCGGGTCTCTGGCACCGTAAGGCCACAACTGTACCGCTGCTCCGCTGTGCTGGCTCCATCTCTTTCTTGTTGCAAATGCTTTTAAAAACTACCTGGCTGAGTATGCTTTTGCAGTCTGCACTATTATCTCCTTATGTGGTTCAGTGTTAAATATGTATTTCATAAAGTTCCTCTGGAAATACATAGATAGAAACTATGGTTATCGATGCTGTTATTGATGTTTCAGTTGGTCCAGAGCAGCAGCAGGGAACTAACTTTTGAAATAATGTGTTGCAGCAGGAACATTTAAAGTCATAGAGTCATACAGTATGGAAACATCCCTGCAGATAAAGATGCCCATCTATGCTATTTCCATTTGTCCACGCATGGCCCATCACTCCCTAAACCTATCCGACTCATGTACCTGTGTAAATGCCTTATAAACATTCTTATTCTTATTGCAACTGCCTCAACTGCTTAATCTGGCAAATCATTCCATATACCATCCTCAATCTGTGTGAAGTAAGTTGTCCCTTAGATTCCTATTAAATCTTCCCCTATTCACCTTAAACCTATGCCCTCAAGGTGCCAAGACGCAGGACAGAATGCTACAGGAGATCCTGCTTGCCTGTGGCTATCAAACTATACAACTCCTCCCCCTTTTGTCATGGGGTAGACTCCCTTTCCCCCTCCCAAATCTTTACACACCCCCATTCCTTTTCACTATCACTTTAATTTCATGTTTCATGTATTTTGTGTTTTTATGACTGTTGGCAGATCAATTTCCCACCTGGGATAAATATCATTCTATTGTATTGTATCATATTGTAGTTCTTGAGTCCCCTATTCTGAAGAAAAGACTGTGCATTCACCCCATCCAATTCCCTCTTGATTCTCTACACCTCTATAAGAGCACCCCATAGCACCCTGCCCTCCAAGGAATAAAGCCCTAGCCTGCCAACCTCCCCCTTTATCTCATGCCCTCGAGTCCTGGCAGAATACTTGTAAATCTTCTCTGCACTTTTTCCAGCTTCATGGCATCTTTACTATAACATGGTGGACAAACTGAATACAATACTCCAAATACGTCCTCACCAGTGCCTTGTACTATTGTAACATGACATCCCGATTTCTATACTCAATACCCTGACTGCGCCTGCGTGTCAAAACCCTTCTTCACCACTTATTTACCTGCGACACCACTTTCAGGGAACTATGTAGTTGGAACTATGTGTAGAGTTAGATTTAGCTCTTAGGGCTAAAGGAATCAAGGCATATGGAGAAAAAGCAGGAAGGGGGTACTGATTTTAGATGATCAACCATGATCATATTGAATGGTGGTGCTGGCTCGAAGGGCCGAACGTCCTACTTCTACACCCATTTTTCTATGTTTCTTCTATGTTTCTATGCTCCGACATCCCTTTGCTCAGGTGCAATACGAATGTTTAAAATACATTTGGACAGATGCATGGATATGAAAGGTTTCAAGAATTATAGGTCATGCATTAACAAAGGAAAATATCTTCATCGAGTAGCACTGCTGGGGATAATTCCATACTATATAGCTCCCCGGGGCCCTTTAGTTCTTTCTGAAAATCCTATCCTGGTTTGAGTTCCCAAAGTGTCCCTTCTCACACTTACTGTATTTGAATTAACCTCCATTAGCTATTCATCTGCCTCTTTGCCCTGCTGATCAAGATCCAACTGTGATTCTTAATAACCACCTTCACTGCTACGAGACCAGCTTTTTTAGTCTTATCTGTGCAGACTTACTAATCGTGCTTATTACATTTTCACCAAAAATCATTGGCATAGATGACAAACAGCAATGGGCACCGTACCAACCCTGAAGCACACCACTAGTCACAAGCTTCCACAACCATCCTCTATCTCCTACCATGAAGCCTGAAGCTTCTGCCGTGAATCTCAGCATCTAAACTATAGAATGTTTATTGCTACCGACTGGGAATCAATCCCTCGACATAGATATTTGATTTTTTAGTTTCCATAAGCTCCATTTCCCGCACGGATCAGGTGCTGTATCTCAAGTATGTGCCTGTCCAATTTACCCAAAGCAAATTAGCAATGTTAGCCCCGGCAACTCGAAAAATGATCAAAAAGCTGAAAGCTGCAAAAGCTGAAAATCTGAAATATAAATGGAAAATGCCAGAAGCGAACAGCAGATGAGGGAGCAGGTGCAAAGAAAGAAACAGATCGCATTTCAATGATGCTTCATCAAAACAAGGGAAAGATAGAAAACATTTTAAATTGCATTGAAAAAGAAATGGGAAGAACAAGGGAAGTGATAGTCATAAAGTTATGGATTTATATTGCATAGAAACAGCCCTTTGGCCCAGCTTGTCCATGCCAACAAACTTGTTTAACCAAGCTAATCCCATATGCTAATGTCTGGCCCATTGGGCTGCACGGTGGCATAGTGGTGGAGCTACTGCCTTACAGCGCCAGCGACCTGGGTTTGATGGTGACTACGGGTGCTTGGCTGTACATAGTTTGTACATTCTCCCCATGACCTGCGTGGGGTTTCCCCTAGATCTTTGGCTTCTACCCATATTCCAAAGACATACAGGTTTGTAGGTTAATTGGCTTGATATAAATGTAAAATTGTCCCTAGCGCGTGTGGGGTAGTGTTAATGTGCGAGGATCGCTGGTCAGTGTGGACTTGGTCGGCCGAAGGGCCTGTTTCCGTGCTGTATCTCTAAACTAAACTAAACTGAACTATATATCCCTCCAACCTTTTCTATCCATGTACCCGTCTAATTATTTTTAACATTTTATAATTGTACCCACCTCAACCACTTCCCCTGTGTGAAAAAAGTTGCCTCTTGGATCCCCTTTAAATTTTCCCTGTCTCAACTTAAACCCTGCCTTCTAATTTTACACTCCCATACCCTGGCAAAAAGACTATGGCTATTCAATTTACCCATGCTGTGTTTTTATAAACCAACATAAGATCATTTCTCAATCTTCTTCACTCCAGTGAAAACAGCCCCAGCCTATCCACGGTCTCCTCATAACTCAAGCTGCCTGTCCCAGCAACATCTTTATGAATCAAGGGAAATACAGTATTACAGTATCAGGTATGATCTTACTGAAGTCTTATACAGCTGTAACATGATATCCCAACTTTTGCCCACAATCGCCATTTGATGAAGGCATGCATGCCACATGCCTTCTTCAACACTTTGTCTACCTGTGCTGCCATTTTCAGGGAACACTGAGAGATTGTATACCTGGGTGTCTCTATTCTACAAATGGCATGCCCCTGCCATTTGCCATCAGTCCTGCCATGATTTAACTTCCCAAATGTTATCACTGCACGTCAGAGTTTTTCAATTTAGTTTAGTTCATTGTTGTCACATGTACCGGGGTACAGTGAAAAGCTTTTTGTTGCATACTATCCAGTGAAAGAAAAGAAAATACATGTTTACAATCAAGCCATCCACAGTGTACAGTTACAGGATAAAGAGTACAACAATTAGTGCAAGATAAAGTCCGATTAAAGATAAGTCGGAGCTCTCCAGTGAGGTAGATGACAGGTCAGGACTGCACTTCTGCTGGTGAGAGGATCCTTCAGTTGTCTGGTAACAGCTGGGAAGAAAATGTATGCATTTTCAAACATCTGTACCTCTTGCCTGATGGGAGCGGGGAGAAGAGGGAGTGACCAGGGTGAGATTGGTCCTTGATTATGCTGGCGGCCTTGTCAAGGCAGGTGAAGTATAGATGGAATCAATGGAAGGGAAGTTGGTTTGTGTGATGGTCTCTACTATTCCTTTGCCCACTTTCCGAGTTTACCTAGATCCTGTTGTAATCTTAAATAACCGGCTTCACTATCTACTCCATCATGTGCAGGCATCACTGGTCATTACGGACTCGTTGGGTTGGAGGGTCTGTTTCCGCACTGTATCTCTAAACTAAACTGAACTAAAATCACCCACTTTGGTGTCAGCCACAAACTTACTCCTCATGTTAACAGCATTGTCATCCCAATCACTAATGCAGATAACAAACAATATGGGACCCAGCACTGATCCTCATGGAACACCACTGGTCACAGGCCTACAAGAGACAAGGCAACAGAGACATTTATTTGTCACATGTACCCATTGGTACAGTTAAATTTGTGGTCACCATACAGCCATACAAATAAAAAAGAGCACAGAACACGATAGTTTTTAACATAGACATCCTCACACAGCGGAATCAAAGTTTCCCACTGTGAGGGTAGGCACAGTCATCCTCCTCTGTTGTTCACCCATGGTCGGGGGGCTCCCGCACCCCTCGCTATCGCCGCTAGGGGCGGCCCGATGTTCAGGCCCTCTCGCCGGGATGATGGAACTCCGACGTCGGAACGGTAGAACAACCTCAGCGGCTTGGACATCGGAATCGGCCACTTCCTACCAGAGACCGCAGCTCCCGAAGTCCACAGGCCGCGCTGGGCGGAGATTCACGCTGGCAGCCCTCGGCAAAAGGTCCCAGGACTCCGCCATGTTGAAGTCAGCGCCGCCCACGCTGGAAGCTCTACAAACCACAGCTCCGCGATGTTGGAACAGCAGGCCCAACACTCCGGAGCTTCAGATGGCAATCCAGGTAAGGCATCGCCTGCTCTGCGGTGAATCCAGTGCTGCGCCGCTGCTGAAGATTTGGCCAGTCCCCGGCAGGAAAAGCCATGCCAATCCAGTTGGTAGGGGGGCGAGGACGAGACTCGGAGAATAGTCGCATCCTCGCCAGTAAGTGACTGGGAAACGGTTTCCCCCTTACCCTACCCCACTCCCCCACATAGAAAAACTAACGAAACCTCCAAAATATACTTTTAAAACTGACTACAAATTAAAAAAAGATAGAAAAACAGACATAGGCAGAGGCGGCACCCCTAGTAGACAAGTGGACATCACTCCACTCACTGCAACATACACTTGCCAAAGCCCATCCTCTGGGCTCCAATGGAAAAGGCAGAACAATGAAACTCTTAAACAATGTCTGAAGAAGGGTTTCATCCCCAAACGTTGCCTATTTCCTCCGCTCCATAGATGCTGCCTCACCCGCTGAGTTTCTCCAGCATTTTTGACTACCTTCGATTTTCAAGCATCCGCAGTTCCTTCTTAAACTCTTACTTGCTGCAGTTTTACAGGCACATTAAATGTAAATACAAATCAATACACAAAAAAATGTTAGTTATTTTAAGCAAAACCAACCATGATAGCGCAAACCCAATGTACATAGAGCAACCATAATAATACAAGAAATGTAGTGGTTCTGAACTGAGTTATGGTTATGGCTAACATAGCATAACCGCTAACAAGGCAGCACGGTGGCACAGTGGTAGAGTTGCTGGCGTGCAGCACTGGAAACCCAGGTTCGATCCAGACTACGGATGCTGTCTGTATGTTTCTATGTTCTCCGCGTGACCTGCGTGGGTTTTCTCAGAGATATTGTTTTCCTCCCACACTCCAAAGAAGTGAAGATAGGTAGGTAAATTGGTTTGGAAAAGTATAAATTGTTCCTAGTGTGTGTAGGATTGTGTTAATGTGGGGGATCGCTCGTCGGTGCGGACTCGGTGAACCGAAGAGCTGTTTCTTCGCTGTATCTCTAAACTAAACTAAACTAAACTAAAAATGATATTGGGTGGATCAAGAAACTGATGGTTAATAGGAAGTGGCTAATCTTGAACCTGCTAGGACAGTTCTCAAGCTTCTGTTCTTTCTTCCCTATTTTTTCCAGCGTTCTTTGTTCTTGAGAGTTCAAATCACCGGCTCCAAACTGATCCAAACCCTTATGTGTAAGAGGGAGATGCAGATGCTGGTTTAAACCGAAGATGACACAAAGTGACTTAGCGGGAGAGGCAGCATGTCTGGATAGAAGGAATGAGTGATGTTTCAGGTCGAGACCCTTTCTTCAGACTGGTTAGGGATAAGGGAAACGAGAGATATAGATGGTGATGTGACAGATAAAGAACAATAAATGAAAGATATGCAAAAAAGTAATGATGATAAAGGAAGCAGGCCATTTTTAGCTGTTTGTAGGGTGAAAATGAGAAGCTATTGCGACTTGGGTGGAGGAGGGATAGAGAGAGAGGGAATGCTGGGGCTACCTGAAGTGAGAGGAATCAATATTCAAACCACTTAATCCCTGGTTAACTCATCCTTTCTAAACTAAACTAAGGTAACGTGGAGACATTGATGAGCATCATTTATGATTGCAGCAATGTGCTAGGCACAGGAGAGATCATCATAGATGTATACTTCTTCATAGAAGTCAATGTTCATACTGCTTCATACCGTTGTGGTGTAAGTTGCCCAAGCAAAATATGTGGTGCTGTTCCTCCAATTTGCACTGGGCCTCACTCTAAGTAACCATTTCTTTCCCTCTCTCTCGATCTCCTCCCCCTTTCCAGTTCTCCGACCAGCCTTACTGTCTCCGTCTACATTTTATCTCTATTTGCTTTGTTGTTACCTTTTCCCAACTAACTGATTAATGGCCCTGTCTCACGGTGCGAGTCATCCCACGAGTGACCCCAAGTGAAAGAAAATAAACAGACTCGTGGTTATGTACGAGATTTCAAGTTTATGATCAAGTGTTGAACCGAGTTCCCACGGGTATGTCATAGCTGCGATGTTCCAAGTTCCTCTCCCGATTTACCAAGTTCCTCTACCGTTACTCTTGAGCCAATCGTGAATGAAGGTAAGTGTGTGAGGGTGTGAGAAGTCCATGCCGGGTGCCGGCCGCAGCCCGCTGTTCTTTCACATCAGTTGCACATCAGATTGTTGGCAGACGGACCTCAGGGGTCGCCTCCTGAGCTGCTTTGGTGCCCAGGCGTAAGTTGAGGTGGAGGGTGGTTGGGGGGGGGGGGGGGTGACAGTCAAGGCTCTTGGGTGCTGGATCATTCTCTGCGGGATGGTTAGCGCGGGAGACATGTGTAGGAGAGGTGTGCTGACTGCAGGCAGACACTTTGGTAGTGATTGCCCACCAGTCTCAAAAGCCACTGTGTCTCCCTGTCCCTATGATAGCAGGGGGCAATCAAGCAGCACAATAGCCCCCTCCCCCTTCACGCCAACACAAAGGGCAACGATCCCAAGGCTTTAGGGGCAGAAACAGCGGACAGGCGACAATCACCCGCCATAACGCGAGAGAGATCATGCGTATTGTAGGTCTCCTTTGCACGTC
The DNA here is from genome assembly GCA_035221665.1 of Okamejei kenojei. Lineage (NCBI taxonomy): Eukaryota > Metazoa > Chordata > Chondrichthyes > Rajiformes > Rajidae > Okamejei > Okamejei kenojei. Next base: position 87,151,381 of record CM069135.1, read on the forward strand.
GGTGTTTCTGTATTGCTCCATCTCATTGTTGGCCCTGACTGTCACCAACCCCACCCCCACCCTCTGCTTCCCGGCCATGTGTGTGACCCCCTTCCCTCCCCTCTCCAGCTCCCCGTCCATTGCACTGGGCGCGGGGGCTTTGCACCGTCTTCATGTTGGCGACGATCCCAAGGCTTTGGACGGAAGCAGCGCAACAAGCTGGAGTAACAACGCGGGCCAGGTAACATCTCTGGAGAAGGTGACGTTTTGGATGCTCGTCTTCATCTCGACCCGAAAAGTCACCTATTCCTTCTCTCCAGAGTTGCTGCCTGACCCTCTGAGTTACTCCAGCTTTTTCGCTGAATGGGTGACGTTTCGGGTCGAGACCCTTCTTCGGACTGAAAATAAAGCTTGCCTCGCTTGAAGCAGCTTGTAAATTAAAACATAAAATCAAGAAATATTAAAGGTCGACTCATTTATGTGCTGTATTCATTCACCTGGCCTATTGCTCCCCTCGTCCACCGTGAGCGCTGGACAACTCACCGGATGGAAACCTCCGCTGCATCCCGGGCGGAGGGCGATGACTGACCAGCAAGTAGAGGCGGCGGTCGGCCAAGCCCGGCTGATAGACACCAACTACTGGAATAAACTCAGCGGGATCCTGGAGAAGCTGAAGTAAGGTCTCGACCCGAAATCTCAGTCCAGAGATGCTGCCTGTCCCTCGGAGTTACTCCAACATTGTGTGTGTCTATCTCCGTGTAAACCAGCATCTGCAGTTCCGTCCCTCCCACACTTTCGGCCCCGGGGGGTGGATGAGCATCACACGTGGACACATCCCACCCACCACCCCAGACTTGCCTCTTCGGCAGGTCTTTACCGCGTCCTCATGAGACAGAGTGACGAATACGAAGCCAGGGGCAGGCGCCTCAGTAATAAAGGACAAGTGGCAGATCATCGCAGAAAGGCCGAAGATAGACACAAAATGCTGGAGTAACTCAGCAGGACAGGCCGCATCTCTGGAGAGAAGGAATGGGTGGCATTTCGGGTAAGTCTGAAGAAGGGTCTCGACTCCATTCCTTCTCTCCAGAGATGCTGCCTGGTCCGCTGAGTTACTCCAGCATTTTGTGTCTATCTTTGGTTCAGTCTTTACTCGAGCGAAAGAACAGATTATTAAAGTTCCCACGGTAGACTCACGAGACACTAAGATAAACGCACGGGCCACTACGTTATTACAACGAGTTTAAATGTTTCCATTTTTAACGAACAGTTAATTTGACTCGTGGAAAAAATCAAACATGTTTGACTTTTTTCACGAGTTAACAAGTTTCCCGAGTATCTGCCGTTAGCGGCACGAGTCGATAAGTTGCTCGTGCGAGTTCCGACGTTCCCGCTATGTGATCACCACGAGTGAAAACTCGGGGTCACTCGTGGGCCAACTCGCACAGTGAGACAGGGGTTTTAGTCTACATTTTCCTTGATCTCCATTCCCTTCGTCTTGTTTTCACACCTTACACTTCCTTATCTGTACACTTCCTTATCTATGTATCACCCACTCCTTTGACATCAGTCTGAAGAAGGGTCTCGACCCGAAAAGTCACCCATTCCTTTTCTCCAGAGATGCCGCCTGTCCCGCTGAGTTACTCCAGCATTTTGTGTCTATCATAGATGAACACCCAGAAACTTGAAGTTGATGTTTCTCTCCATTGATCCTCCTGCCAATGTAGACAGATGCATGGTCCCATAGATTTCCCTTCCTGAAAGGAACAATCAGCTCCTTGGTCTTGCTAAGATTTAGAGCAATATAATTTTGTTCTGGCACCACTCTACCAAATGATCAATCTGCCTCCAGTCGTTCACCTCTTTTGTAACATTTAAGGGGCTGTCCCACTTGGGCGACCTAATCCGTGAGTTAAGAAGAGTGCCATCGACCTTCAAGCTCGCGGGCACTCTCCTGGAGAGCCTCGAGCTGGATCGACCGTCCACGTTAAAACCATATCAACCGATCGCACACACACACACACACACACACACACACACACACACACACACACACACACACACACACACACACAGCGAAGGTGGGGGCCAGGGAAAGCGGAGGAGCGCTGTCTGCACGATGCAGAGGAAGGTAAACAGCTGCCACAGAGCACGGTAAGTCCTTTAGAGAGCACGGTAAGTCCTTTAGAGAGAGCAGGAGAGAGAGAAGGAGAAAGAGAAGGAGAGACAGAAGGGAGAGAGAGAAGGAGAGAGAGAAGGAGAAAGAGAAGGAGAGACAGAAGGGAGACAGAAGGGAGAGAGAGAAGGGGAGAGAAGGGGGGAGAAGTAGTGGAGACACTTTAAAAAATGTTTAATAAAGTTAGCGGGCATTTTACCTACCGGTAGGTCTTCCTAGGTCATGAAACTCCAATGAGCCAATCAAAATGCCCGATCAGTGAGGTAGATTGTCTACGGCTGCCCTCTAGAGCCTGTAAGTAAATGGCAACCTCACTCCACTGCACTACGAGTGAAAAAGACCAATGCCGACCAAATTTTACTCGCGGAAAATTTTTCAACATCCTGAAAATTTTTCCGCGACTTAGCTGAGGCCGCGAGTAGGCAGGGACCACCCTCGAGCATGAAGGAGAGTTCCAGCCACCTCATGCGACCTCCTAGGACCTCGTGTCAACCATGCTGCGATTTGAGTACAGGGCAAACTCTTCTAAACTCGCAGATTAGGTCGGCCAAGTGGGACAGGCCCTTAATATGATTCAGGACATTACAATTTTTCAAAAAGAGTGGCAAAGGAAGCAGATGGATTTCTGAAAATGATAGCCCCACTGAAATCATGTAATTGGCCAGGAAATTAGTGGTGAAGGAACAACATTCACCCCCATTAATCTGAATATTTGGCTTTGTCGGAGAACCTTCCTGTCAATAGGTGACCAGGCCAGTGAAGGGCATCTATGGCATGTGTGAAGAGAAAGCCCTCAACAAATCCACTGAGCCACACAGTCTAAACCAGTAAAGTCCAGGAAATATAAAGCAAAATGTAAATTGGATTAAAGTAATGGGCGCATAGTGAAATAATGTTTGAGTAATACAAGAGATTCAGATAAGAGGAATTTCTACGTTTTTTTTTTAAATTGCTAATTATCTTTTGAGGAAATGAGATTCTACATTTGTAAAATTAATTAATCAGGGCCATAGCGGCTGTACATCAATGACTGTCACTTAAGCCCAAATGGAAACACGCCTCTTCCGAAGTAATAGGACCTTTTACGCTGTTTTTAATGTTGAATTAATGGGCAAATGCTGCAAGTTCAAAATGAGCTGGATTTTCCTGGCATGTCCACTCCACAGCGGTCAGGAAACTCAGCTCTCACCCACCGCTGCCAACGAAAGCAGTGTATGAATGCAGAGATCCAGCACTGCCTGAGAGGTGTTGCCCGCCAGTCATTTCCCTGGTGTGCTCTGATGCTCCTCTCCACATGGAGTCAAGTGGCAGAGCCACAACTTTGTGCAGTTTTCCAGCAATAACACGGAGAATTCCGCCTCCCTTCCCCCTGACCAAGTAATTTACTGGAAAACTGTAGGAAATTGGAACTTGGCCATTTGACTTCAAACGGTTATACCTGTCATTGGTTCAGTAAAGATTCATTTTAAAGGAGAGGAATTTCGACAAACTAAAGACCTACATGTTAGTTTTTTTTAAAAAATAATTTCAATATATTTAATTGTACAATAACCCTTGCGTCTTCACGTGTTTTAAAGAGTGTTCTTTCATCTTTAAAATTATTTTAACATGAGTTTAAAGAAATATTCTTTCCATAACCTAGAGATTCATAATATAACAGTTTGGGCAAGAAATGTACCTTGGATATTCTGTTTAACTTCTTGCAAAGATATTTCTGTACACCGGGATGTCCAGGTCCTCTGCAGAGCCTTATGGACCAGGACATAGATTCATGCAGCATTGAACCAGGACCTTCTGCCCAACTCATCCATGCCGAACAGGATGCTCCATCTACGCTAGTCCCATTTGCCCGAGTTTGCCCCATATCCCTCTAAACCTTTCCTATCCATGTACCTGTCCAGGAGCCATGAAGTTACTGGTTTCTGATCCTCAAAAGAGAAGTGCAGACACTAGGGGTTGTGGAGAGGCAAAATGGGCTTCTTTTGACTCCTAGATTAGTCTGGCCATTATTTCAGTTATTTCAAATTTATGGAGCATTGCATGGAGGAAGAGTCAATCTCTACCGACACCTTTCGACTTTCTGCATTGCTCCTCCAATTCTAGACTCCCAGTTATACTCAGCTTTATTGCTCTATTATTGAAGCTTGTAACTTGTGGAGCTCCAGAATAATCTGGGTCAAGAGCACATGGCAACATTGCAATGGTCCAGAAAAGGTGTTACATGAAGAATGAGATCATTGAATGCATCACTGTTGAGTTTTTGGTTTATGAGGGATTATGCATAGCATAAAGTGGCCAGTTAAATTTATCAATTTGTGAAATTTGTCCTGTAAGTAGTCACAATTTATTCTGGTTTAACCCATTGGCCAAGCACATTGCACTGGAAAAAAACAAGCAGGACAAAGCCTAGCAAGTAATCGGTGGATACAGGTGAGGGAGGATTTGATAGGCAGATGGTTGTTAACTATTTTAACTCTCCTTCCTATTCCCATACTGACTTTTCTGTCCTACTCCAGCCATTTTGATCTTTTCTTGATAGTTGTGTATTATTGCAAAACCACCACCTTCGTCATTACCCTTCGGTATACATACTTGTTAGTGAAAGCACATCATCCATCCAACACTATTACAGTCCTATCAATAGTGTAGCAAGAAAACATTGGATTTTAGTGGGATATTTGAAGACCTGAGAAAAAGTATCAATAAAAGTGCTCATGCATTCAACATTGGCATGTTTGGAAATGAATCAGACTATAGACTATTTCTAACAAACAACTTACTGAACCATGTTTCAGAATTATTGAAAACAACCCTGTGACAGTTTCATCAGCATTCTCTCTGCTGTTTGTTCTTCTGCTGGGTTACTCTTTGCATCTTAATGGGGGTTGTTGCCTGGGAAATGAATAAGAAAGCAATGTAAACAGAGTAGTGTGTGGCCTTAAAGATGATACATGCATCATTGTTATTTGTTTCTCACTGAAATTTTCAACAAGATAGCAACGACCAATGAATCAATAAAAAGGATCAGGAAATACGAACCTACCTGAACTTTGCGGCATCCCACTAGTCACTGCCTGCCATTCTGAAAAGGACCCGTTAATTCCTACTGGGGTACACAAAAGGCTGGAGAAACTCAGCGGGTGCTCCCTACTCTTTGCTTCCTGTCTGTCAACCAGTTCTCTATCCATGTCAATACCCTACCCCCAATACCATGTGCTCTAATTTTGCACACTAATCTCTTGTGTGGGACCTTGTCAAAGGCTTTTTGAAAGTCCAGATACACAACATCCACTGGTTCTCCCTTATCCATTCTACTTGTTACATCCTCAAACAATTCCAGAAGATTAGTCAAGCATGATTTCTCCTTCATAAATGCATGCTGACTTTGACCAATCCTGTCACTGCTTTCCAAATGTGCTGCTATAACATCTGGCACAATCGACTCAAGCATCTTCTCCACTACCGAAGTAAGGCTAACTTGTCTATAATTCCCTGTTTTCTCTCTTCCCTCCTTTTTTAAAAAGTAGAGTTACATTGGCTATCTTCCAGTCCACAGGAACAGATGTAGAGTCGAGAGAACATTGGAAAACGATCACCAATGCATCCGCGATTTCTAGGGCCACCTCTTTGAGTACTGTGGGATGCAGACCATCTGGCCCTGGGGATTTATCTGCCTTCAGTCCCAACAGTTTACCTAACACCATTTCCTGACTAATGTGGATTCCCTTCAGTTCCTCCCTCCCACTAGATCCTCGGTCCCCTCGTATTCCTGATAGATTGTTTGTGTCTTCCTTAGTGAAACAAACAATCTTGTACTTGTTTAACTGTTCTGCCTTGTTTCCCATTATACATTCACCTGTCTCTGATTGTAAGGGATCTACATTTGTCTTCACTAATCTTTTCCTTTTTACATATTTCCATTTTCATATTCCCCGCAAGCTTTCTTCATGCTCTTTTTTCCCCTTCTTAATTAACCCCTTTGTCCACCTTTGTTGAGTTCTAAATGTCTCCCAGTCCTCCAGTTTGATGCTTCCTCTGGCCAATTTATATTCCTTTTCCTTGGATTTAATACTATCCTTGATTTCGCTCATTAGCCATGGTTGAACCGCCTTCCCCGTTTTATTTTTTCACCAGACAAGGATGAAAAATGTTTTTGGAGTTCATCCATGCGATCTTTAAATCTTTGCCATTGCATCTCCACCGTCAACCCTTTAAGCATAATTTGCCAGTCTATCCTAGCCAATTCCCATCTCATACTTTCAATGGCTCCTTTCTTTAAGTTCATGATCATAGTCTCTGAATTAACCATGTCACTCTCCATCCTAATGCAGAATTCCACCATATTATGGTCACTGTTGCCCAAGGGGCTTTGTACAACGTTCGCTAAATAATCCTCCCTCATTACACAATGCCCAGTCTAGGATTGGCTGTCCTCTAGTCGATTCTTCTTCATATTGGTTTAAAAAACCATCCCGTATACATTCCAGGAGATCCTCCTCCTCAGCGCTGCTACCAATTTGGTTGGCTAAATCTATATGTAGATTAAAGTCACCCATGATAATTGCTGTACCTTTGTTACTCGCATCCCTAATTTCCTGCTTCATGCTATCCCCAACCTACCGACTGCTTTTGATGGTCTCATTATCTATATCTACCTGTGTTAAGAGGTTGCTCATGAGATATTATCTATGGGCTCTGATCATGGTCCTTTATTATTGAGGGCCTTGTGTTACATAAGGTGGCAGGTTGAAACAGGTCCATTGTTTAGTGGGGTATTATTGGAAGCCCCATTCTCAAACATACTTCAATAAACAAATTGACAATTCCTTGGAGGTCAGCCTCTAAGCATTTGCATGCAAAAGCATTACCTGTATAGCTGAGACTGAAGAAGGGTCCCAACCCAAAACGTAACCCATCCTTTTTCTCCAGAGATGCTGCCTGACCCGCTGGGTACTGCAGCATTCTGTGTATGTCTTTGGTATATACCAGCATTTGCAGTTCCTTCAAACACACATTGCCTGTTTTAATTGTCGAGTTGACGTGATTTGAACAGTTTCCTCATTTGTTTTGTAGATTATCTCAGCTTCAGGAAGAGATAATCTTTAGAAGTTGAGGTGCACTATTGTGGTGAGAAAGACTGAGAAAAGCATTGTAATGATAATGCATCCTTGTTTGACTCGGGTTTACATTGAGACTGGGTCTGTTTTGAACACTTTGGTTAATATCGAAACATAGAAACATAGAAATTAGGTGCAGGAGCAGGCCATTCGGCCCTTCGAGCCTGCACCGCCATTTAATATGATCATGGCTGATCATCCAACTCAGTATCCTGTACCTGCCTTCTCTTCATACCCCCTGATCCCTTCAGCCACAAGGGCCACATCCAACTGCCTCTTAAATATGGCCAACGAACTGGCCTCAACTACCTTCTGTGGCAGAGAATTCCACAGATTCACCACTCTCTGTGTGAAAAACGATTTTCTCATCTCGGTCCTAAAAGACTTCCCCCTTATCCTTAAACTGTGACCCCTTGTCCTGGACTTCCCCAACATCGGGAACAATCTTCCTGCATCTAGCCTTCCAACCCCTTAAGAATTTTGTAAGTCTCTATGAGATCACCCCTCAATCTTCTAAATTCCAGCGGTACAAGCCAGGTCTATCCAATCTTTCTTCATATGGAAGTCGTGCCATTCCAGGAATCAGTCTGGTGAACCTTCTCTGTACTCCCTCTATGGCAAGAATGTCTTTCCTCAGATTAGGAGACCAAAACTGTATGCAATACTCCAGGTGTGGCCTCACTAAGACCCTGTACAACTGCAATAGAACCTCCCTGCTCTTGTACTCAAATCCTTTTGCTATGAATGCCAACATACCATTCGCTTTCTTCACAGCCTGCTGCACCTGCATGCCTACTTTCAATGACTGGTGTACCATGACACCCAGGTCTCGCTGCATCTCCCCTTTTCCTAATCGGTCACCATTCAAATAATAGTCTACCTTCCTGTTTTTGCCACAAAAGTGGATAACCTCACATTTATCCACATTATACTGCATCTGCCATGCATTTGCCCACTCACCCAGTCTGTCCAAGTCATCCTGCAGCCTCCTAGCATCCTCCTCACAGCTAACACTGCCCCCCAGCTTCGTGTCATCCGCAAACTTCGAGATGTTGCATTTAATTCCCTCGTCCAAATCATTAATGTATATTTTAAATAGCTGGGGTCCCAGCACTGAGCCTTGCGGCACCCCACTAGTCACTGTCCGCCATCCTGAAAAGGACCCGTTCACTCCTACTCTTTGCTTCCTGTCTGCCAGCCAGTTCTCTATCCACATCAATACTGAACCACCAATACCATGTGCTTTAAGTTTGTAAACCAATCTCTTGTGTTGGACCTTGTCGAAAGCCTTCTGAAAGTCCAGATACAACACATCCACTGCTTCTCCCTTATCCACTATACTAGTTACATCCTGAAAAAATTCAATAAGATTCGTCAGACATGATTTTCCCTTCGTAAATCCATGCTGACTTTGTCCAATGCTTTCACCACTTTCCAAATGCGCTGATATCCCATCTTTAATAATTGACTCTAGCAGTTTCCCCACTACCGATGTTAGACTAACTGGTCTGTAATTCCCCGTTTTCTCTCTCCCTCCCTTTTTAAAAAGTGGGGTTACATTAGCTACCCTCCAATCCTCAGGAACTACTCCAGAATCTAAAGAGTTTTGAAAAATTATCACTAAGGCATCTGCTATTTTCTGGGGCTACTTCCTTAAGTACCCTGGGATGCAGCCTATCTGGCCCTGGGGATTTATCGGCCTTTAATCCATTCAATTTACCCAACACCCGACTTTCCAGCTAACCTGGATTTCACTCATTTCCTCCATCTCATTTGACCCACGATCCCCTGCTATTTCCGGCAAATTATTTATGTCTTCCTTAGTGAAGACAGAACCAAAGTAGTTATTCAATGGTCTGCCATGTACTTGTTCTCCATGATCAATTCACCCGTGTCTGACTGCAAGGGACCTACATTTGTTTTAACTAATCTTTTGCGCTTCACATATCGATAAAAACTTTTGCAGTCAGTTTTTATGTTTCCTGCCAGTTTTCTTTCATACTCCATTTTCCCTTTCTTAATTAAGCCCTTTGTCCTCCTCTGTTGGTCTCTGAATTTCTCCCAGTCCTCTGGTAGGCTGCTTTTTCTGGCTAATTTGTACGCTTCATCTTTTTCTTTTATACTATCCCTGATTTCCCTCGTTATCCACGGATGCGCCACCTTCCCTGATTTAATCTTTTGCCATACTGGGATGAACAATTGTTGTAGTTCATCTATGCAGAAACATAGAAAGATGGGTGCAGGAGTAGGCCATTCGGCCCTTTGAGCCAGCATCACCATTCAATATGATCATGGCTGATCATCTAAAATCAGTACCGGTTCCTGCTTTTTCCCATATCCCTTGATTCCGTTAGCCTTAAAAGCTAAATCTAACTCTCTCTTGAAAACATCCAGTGAATTGGCCTCCACTGCCTTCCGTAGCAGAGAATTCCACAGATGATGATTTACGTACATCGTATAACAAATGTAAAGTAAAGATAACATTTTGAGAGCAGCAAATTTGAGGAGGATCGTCCACTTTCAGTAGAAAGAACCAAGTGTTTTGTGAGGTCTGAATAGATGATCAAAATTGTCAAAATAAAAGGACACCATTGCTGGAGTAACTTGCTGGCCAGACAGACTCCCTGTAGAACAGGGATAGATAACGTTTCAGGTTGGGACCCTTCTTCAGACTGAAGATGGGGGCGGAGGGGGGAGGAGGGGCAGAGAGGAAAGCTGGACATGGGAAAGGCTGGCTAAGGCACAAAGTCCAGTCCCCATCCCATGTCCACCCATAGTTGGGCCCATTGAGGCCTCTGCGGTCGCCTCCACGGAGGCCCGATGTTCCAGGCCGTTCTCGCCGGGTGATGGTGCTCCGGCGTCGGGAGAGTCCTCACAGCAGCTTGGGACACCTGGAACGGCCACTTCCTTACTGGGGACCGCGGCTTCCAAAGCCGACAAGGCCGCGCCGGATGGAGCTCCACCACTGGCGATCTTGGCGAGAGATCCCAGGTTCCCGACGTTAAAGTTCAGCGCCACCGCCCGCAGCTGGCCGCTCCACAGTCCCGCAGCTCCGCAATGTTTTTCTCGGCGGTCTCAGCTCACCGGAGTTCCAGCGCGGCGACCCGGGCAAGGCATCGCCCGCTCAGCGATGTCACTCCAGCGCTGTGCCACCACCGAAGCCGAAGTTCTGGGCGGTCCCCTCAGGAAACGCCGCTCCAGGCCTGCTGGTAGGCCGCCAGGACGGGTTGGAAGTGCAGCCCGGAGAAAAGCTGCCTCTCCGACCAGGTAAGGACCCTGAAAAGTAGTTTCCCCCTCCATCCACTCACCCACCCCCCACATAAAAAAAGACTAGAACTCTAAAAACAAAACACTAAAACTCACTAATTTTTTTTTTTTAAAGAGTGAAAAATGGACAGCTGCAGGCTGGGCAGCCATACCATACAGGACGGCACCCCCTCAGACCTGTGGGTTCTTCATAGGTAGATGATTGGAACAGAGCCTAGGGATGAGAAAGGAAGGTGTGAGACAGGTTTGAAGAGATGGATTATAAAGCCAGGTAGAGGAAGGTGGTGGGGGGGTGGGGTGAGTGGATGGAAAAATCGGCGAACATCTAGGTGGGACACAGTGGAGGGAAGGGGGAAGGAGGAAAAGGGGAAGGAAATAAAGGTCAATGCTATCTCCTGCATTTCTTTTGAAATTGAATAGCAGTGAAGAATGGAGGCATATATCTCCAGATGGACAGAATCGACACAACGTTATAGGGGGCCGCTCTATAGTCACTGGCAGTGGACAATTGAGAAGGTCTCTAATATTGCCTTTCCCTGTGTCCAATTACCTGGAGACCCTTCTGTACAGTTGCCACAATTGGAGATGGTTACAATCATAGCTTTTCTGAGGTCCTCTTGCATATGCTCTTTTTCCCAGATGTGGGAAATGTGGTTATGAATCTGTGAGTGATGTTTTAGAACGATTGTAGGGATACAGCCGAACCTGAGGTTTTGTTATTTTTTTCAGTTGGCACATAACCGTTGTCAACCTCATGTTAGTTTAGGAAAGTGATGAATTGGTCTAGATAACCTGCTGTGGATTAAAGCCATGGACACTTTTGTCCAGGGCAGTCGTGGGGAAGGTGCTCATTCATTTGGGCATAGACTGCCTCCCTCTCCTCTATTCACAATTTACTGCTAGTTGGCCTCATAGGTATTTGTGCTGTAGATGGTCTTGACAGAGCTGACCTTCTGTTCATTTGGTCACCAGACATGTTGAATACAAATACATTACTATTTTTCATAAAACTGGTTGACCTTTTAACCAGTAAGTATTAAATGGTTTATTAACCTGCTTGCACAATCCACAGATGTAATTAGAACTGATATTAAAATATGATGCCCATTTACCATTTCATGACCTTGTATCCATTGTGGCCTTTTCATTATTCTGTGTGTGGTTGTTCTTGTCCACTCTATGTTGAATGAGGTGAATTTTAGGATTCCATCTCAATCAATTGACTGCAGTATCCAAATATTATGTGGAAGAAAACCTTTTGGCTTCCTGGCTCACCTGCTTCTATTGATTTGAACAATGTATTCACCAGAGCAGAGAAAAAAAAACTATTTTGATCGATCACTCCATTCATCTGTCTCTCAGTGAAAGTGTCAGCTCAGTAAGCAGAAAAACAAACCGCTTCACATTTTATTGGACTTAATTTAAAACTTCCACTCACTGGAGGATTAAATCCATTTCTTCATTCTGAAAAGCAAACTCTGGCTTAATGTCAAGCTTTTCAACAATCAATTTTGAAGTGCTCTGCAAATACTATTATTATAATAGAAAACTGACTTTTGCTTATGAAGATGGATCCGTTATTAATTAATTTAGAAATTACAAAAAATGACATGCAATGCGCATGAAAGAAACAAAACTATCTTGCTCAGCTGTTCTACACTTCAGATGCTCATTCTCCCACACCTCTCCATCCAATCATATCAGCATAACCTGTTTCTTTCAGGCCTCATGTGTTCTTCAGGCTTCCCCTAAAATGGATCTTTAGTATTTCCCTCAATTAATCACTATGGTAACAGTTTCCACAAGATAATCACTTGCTGGTTAAGCATGTTTGGTCTGAATGGTCCATTGAAAATAAAGGCTTGGGTTGCTTTCAGTATTTCTTTTGCATTTGCAAGGTACATTAATGCCATTAAAACCCACAAAATGCTTCTGATATGTAAGTGAGTATTGTAGTTGAAATAATTCAACATCCAATCTGGAGACAACCTGCAGAATGTTATATCCAGTTTAATTTTGTGACGTTGATGGTGGTGTAAAGATTTCTTCAAAATAGTGCCATGGGATTCTTGACATTATTTAAGCATGGACATTTGTTTGTGCATGTACAGTATATATGTGTACATACTGAGATCCTTGTAGGATAGGAGATAGGAGAGACATTGGTTCACCTTGTCCTCAATAATTTAGCAATGTCACAGAGAGAAACATTTCTGCACCAACAACTTAAGAACTCATCATGTAAATAGGTTAGCATTTTACCATGGAAAATAAACCACTAGTCCATTGAGTTAATATGCTGTGCCTCAAAGCATTTGTGAAGACATTACAAATTCCATTTGAAATAATGGACATGGCTTAAGTTTATTGCTTCATTTCCAAAGATAACACCTCTGACTGTACAGCACACACTTAGTACTCTATGAAGCCAATTTACTGGTACCAATCATACATTAATGTCACGATGTTTTGGCCTAGAAATAAGCAGAAACATTTTCAGCTAAATATTAATGAGCAAGACGTATGTCATTTACTCATTCTGAATGAGACAGAAGGGTGCAAAGAAGAAAATTATTTTCTTAGTGTGGTTAGTTCATAGTTGATGTCGCTCACTCCTGATCTCAAAGAAAACTGTTCACAAAGGTTAAGGGATACTACGGTATGAATTTCACCTTGTCATAGATTCATAGAGTCATACAGCATGGAAACAGGCCCTCAGCCCAACTTCTCCACACCGACTACAATTCCCCACCCAAACTAGTCCCACTCACCTGTATTTGGATCATATCCCTCTAAACCTATCTAATCCATGTACCTGTCTAAATGTTTCTTAGACATTGTAACATTACCTGCCTTAACTACCTCCTCCACCAGTTTGTTCCATACATTCACCACCCTTTGTGTAAAAAGGTTATGCCTCGGGTTCCTATTAAATCTTTCCCACCCTCACCTTAAACTGTCCTCTGGTTCTTGATTCCCCTACTCTGGGGAAAAAAACTGTTTACTCGATCTATCCCTCTCATGATTTTATACACCTCTATAAGATCACCCCACATCCTCCTGTGTTCCAAGGAATAAAGTCCTAGCCTGCTCAACCTCTCCCTATAGCTCAGGCCCTCGAGGCTTTCTCTGCAACCTTTCCAGCTTGACATCTTTCCTACACCATGGTGCCCAAAACGAAATATATTATGTGGCCTCACCAACATCTATATTACTAAAAGTCTGATCTTGACCACTTCCTATTTTTCTGTATATTGATTTTAGAAAAACGCTGCCACTTACGGCTGAGACTTTTTGGCCATCTTACTCAGTCCCCCTCCGTTGCGCAGGACAAGAGGATTTTTCCCATTGATGAAAAATAAAAGAGTTATTAGTGTTTGAAAAATGTTGAGATTCTCTCTCCAGAAGGCCACGCCCCTTCAAGAGGGACTATAAAACACGGAAGTGTTGAGTGCCTCAGTCAGTCTCTGCAAGATGGGGGAGCGAGAGGGTCACGTCTCTCAGTGAGCTGTGAATAACACTGAACACATGTCTACTAAACTGTGAGTGGTTATACTGACCTGTCCGTGCCCTTAATGTGGTTTGGAAATGCTAAAACTGTGTTGCCTTTGTTTTGGAAATGCTAAAACTGTGTTGCCTTTGGTTTGGAAATGCTAAAGCTGTGTTGCCTTTGGTTTGGAAATTCTAATGTTGTCTTGCCTAATTAAAGTTGCCTTGCCTTATTAAAGTTGCCTTGCCTTATTAAAGTTGCCTTGCCTAATTAAAGTTGCCTTGCATAATTAAAGTTGCCTTGCCTAATTAAAGTTGCCTTGCCTTCTATATAATTAAAAGTCTAATCTTGACCACTTCCTGTTTGCACTTTATATTGATTTTAGAAAAAAACGCTACCACGTGCTGCTTTTGGCCATCTTACTCAGAGTCCCCCTCCGCTCATTAGGTGCCGAGGATTTTTCCCATCGATGAAAAATAAAAGAGTTATTAGCGTTTAAGAGATGTTGAGATTCTCTCTCCTGTCAATCATGCCATGAAGGCCACGCCCCTTCTGGTGGGAGGGGGAGGGACTATAAAACCCAGAAGTGTGGGCGTGGCTCAGTTTCTGCAAGGTGGAGGAGGGAGAGGTCATGACTCGCTGTCTTTAGTGGCCTTGCACCCTGCTTGAAGTGGTAAGAAACTGCACTTGAATTTGGCGGCCTTGCACCCTGCTTGAAATGAAATTTCAAGGAATAGCTGTGAGTCAACTGCCAGCCCACCAGTCGTGAGTGAGCCGCCAGCCCACCAGCCGTGGGTGAGTGAGCTGCCAGCACAAGAGGCTTGAGTGACTGAGCCGCCAGCCCAAGAATCCATTCAGCCCACAATGTCTATACTAGCCCTCTGGAAACCAGTCCCTTCAGCCCACAGCACCCATACTAGCGCTCCAGAAAGCCCCCCCCCCCATGGAATTGGTGGAGGGGTGGAATATTGCGTTGGGGGACCAGCCCTCCTGTGTGATGCTGGAACCCAACTGGTCCCACTTAGTCTAGTTTGAAATAACTGTAACAAGACCTCCCAACCTCTATACTTGCATCTTCTTTTAATTAATGGAATTCTGAAGTATTTATATCAGAATTGGTACATTATATTTTGAGATTAAGTATTAATTAAGCATTAAGTCATGGCCTGCTCTGTCTACTTAGCCATAACTCACTGGCACCTGATTGAGCAAATATGATATTCTTACTGCCAGAGATAGACACAAAAAGCTGGAGTAACTCAGCTGGTCAGGAAACATCACTGGTGAAAAGGAAGGGTCTGAAGAAGGATCTCAACCCTAAATGTCACAATAGACAATACTATAGAGAATAGGTGCAGGAGTAGGCCATTCAGCCCTTCGAGTCAGCACCGCCATTTAATGTGATCATGGCTGATCATCCACAATCAGTACCCCATTCCTGCCTTCTCCCCAAAATCCCTTGACTCCACTATCCTATTCCATTTCTCCAGAGATGCTGCCTGACCTATTATTTTACTCCAGAGATGCTGCCTGACCTGCTGAGTTACTCCAGCTTTTTGTGTCTATCTTCAGTGTAAACCAGCTTCTGCAGTTCCTACACATTCTTACTGCCAGAACGGTTTCTAAAAATCTCAAGTTTTTACTAGTTTCTGATTTCTTAAAATGAGGGTGATTTTATAATGAGTGTGGAGTTTTATACCTAGTTTAGGTCACCCTGTTAAAAGAAAAGATGTCATTAGGAGGGAAGGGATGCTGAGAAAATTGACGAGGATATTGCCAGGTTTCGAGGGCATGACTACTGGGAATGGTTGGACTGGTTCGAAGCTTATTGCTTTGAGGGCAGAAAGTTGAGGAGTTATTTTATAAAGGTTTACAAAATCATGAGTGGAATAGATGGGGTGAATACACATTTTTTTCCCAGGTTAGGGGAATCATGAAACAGAGGGTATGGGTTTAAGATTAAAAGAAAATGATTTAATAGGAACCCAAGGCCCTTTTTCCAGGGCAATAGGCAAATGGAATGAGGCGCCAGATGAAGTAGTTGGAGAGAGGTGCAATAACAGCATTTCAGAGTCATTTGGACAGGCATATGGAAAGATTTAGATGGTTATGAACCAGACACAGGCAAGTTTGGCTTTGATGGAGCATCTTGGCTGGCATGGACCAAAGGACCTGTTTTCTTGCTGGCTCTATGACCATGACAACATTTAGTAAGTCAGAAAGAAATAATGCAACCTGTGCCAATAGTGCTTGGTTTACATTGAAGGACAACCACCTTGATCACGGATTGATATTTCACAGTTAAGAACTGAAATAATTCAATTCAATAAGAACATGGGTTTAGTTGTGTTCAGCTCTAACCCTTTTCATTCTCTTCAATTTGCATTCTCAAATCAAAATGAATTGTTCCACTCATGGTGAAAAAGGCTTGGCAGGCTTTCCTTAATTGAGAAGGATATTGAGTACAAAGGTTAGGACAGTTTGACACATCTGTACAAGTACAGTACTTGGAGTACTGTGTGCAGTCTAGTCACAAAGTAAGGAAGTCATTAAGCTGGAAAGGGTGCAGAAGAAATTTGTCAGTATGAAGTTATAGGGAGAGGTTGGATAGGCTAGCACTTTTTTCTTTGGAGCATAGGAGGTTGAGGGGTGACATTAACAAGGTGAACAAGATCACTAGAAGCATGGATAAAGTGAATGTCACAATCATGCCCTGGGTGGAGGATTCATAAACTTAAGGGCATAGGCTTAAGGTGAGAGAGGAGTGATTTAAGAAGGACCCCGGGGCAATTGTATTATTCAGTATCTGGAATGAGTTGCCAATGGAAGCTGTAGAAGTGGTTATAATTATGGCTTTTAAGGCAATTTGGACAGGTATATGGATAGAAAAAGGCCAGGATGGATATGGGCCAAACATAAGCAGGTGGGACTTGTGAAGAAGGGGCATGTTGGTTGGCATGGGTAATTTGGGCTGTTTCCATGATCTATGACTTTATGACACTATGGCTCTATGAGAACGGATTGGGAAGGATATGGCCAAAAACAGGAAAATTGAGTTGGCCCAATATGCCAACTTGATCACCACATCCACTGGCTCTCCCTTATCCATTCTACTAGCTACATCCACAAAAAACTCCAGATCAGCATGGACAAGTGGGGCTAGTGCCGTATTTCTGTGCTGTGTAGTTCTCTGGCTCCTTGACACTATGACACTTAAAAATGAATGGAAGTGGTTGCTTTGCATGAGTCTAATAAATTTGGAATACCAATATAACACAAAATGTTCAGGGCTCCCAAGGAAAATGGAACTCAGATTAAGGAGGCAGTTCTCTTGTTCCTGCTTTCACGTACAAATAGCGCTACTTACATTGAGCTGAGTTTGCAGAGTCACAGATAGCTTTCAGCAACTTGTTATCGCTTCATAATTTCTCTAGTTTTCTGGGCTGGAAGAAGCTAAATGGCTGCAGAATAAATTCTGTCACAGAGTAGTTCTATTGGGTTTTGACCTTTGACTCTTACAGGAAATGAGTTTATACCCATTACCTTACAAAAGGAAGTCCTAATTTGGATGCTAATCCTCACAGTAAGGAAATGAGATTGGATTCAGACCATTATTCTGTGCACAGAGACCTCTTCGGCCCAAATATAGTTGTAGGCTCATTTTACAACTGATTCCATGTTCAGGTTTTCCTAGGAAGGAGAAATGTTTGCACGGGGCAGTGATCAGGAAACCACGGTTCCACAATACCTTATATTCCATTTATTTATGTATTCAAAGGCTGTTGGTTTGTGATCTCCTGACCAAGACATTATTTTTCTCATCAGGAGCTCATTATCTGGGAATCAACCGTATAATTACTTTGAGACAGGGAACCCCTTGAAAATATGCTTGTGGCTGGTGTACAATAACATGATGCCACCTGATCCATACAAATGGACTGTTTTAGGAACTCCCTGGGAATTCATCCACTGGCCCTCTGTGGCATTTAATGTGAAGGAAGAGTGGGGACGTCTTTATCACATTCATAACGCTGAGTGCGCATGTAACTTTATTTCATTCAGCAAAAAGATTCAGGCAGTGACTTCACCAACTGATAGTTGCTATTGCCACAAAATATATTAATATCATCCCACATAGTGTGTATAGATCATCAAAAAAATAACAGATGTCTAGGGATCAATTCAAAGCCGCAATCTAACCTTGAATTTACTTGCCAATTATGAACAGATCAAACATTACTCGGGTAGTTAATGATGCTGGTTGTGAACCGTTTAATTGGTTTACTGTCTTGTGCTTTGTAATTACTTTCTTTTGTTCAATGTATTCTCCTTAAGTAACAGGACGATCTTCTGCGTTTTCTGTTCCCGGAATAGAACAGTGCACTCCAGAAGCACATCATGAAACGTCATCAACGCGGATGAAAAACCAAATCCTCATCATGAATTGTTCCTTGCAATTGACCTTCTGCAATAGTCTCCCTAGAAAAAGGCAAAAGTAGAAAATGTACTCTATTTCATATCGTAACATAAGCACCGTAAACCAAGTGAAAATGGTAAATTGCAAACCATTTTTTATATCGAAATACATATTTAGACTGATGATGTTTGCTCTATAGATATAATTTACTGTGCAACTATAATATCATTGGTATTTATTTTACTCCTTTAATGTCGTGCTACTGATCTCAAGAACTCTCGGATAACTGTTCCACTGCCAGATGAAAGAGAGAGCCTAACCAAACACATCTGTAGGGCTGAATTTGCTCTGTCCCAGCGTCTATCAGCATCAGACACTGACATAACCCTGCCAAATCTGAGGAGAACAGTGTCACCGTGAGGACAATGCAGAAGACCCGGGCTTGACTAAATAATAATGTTCATTATGTTAGGGAGCAATTAGCTTTAGCCACTGTGGGTTTTAGATGTAGCACTCAGTTCTCCACCAACTGGAGTTTATTGGGGTTTTTAAAGGCATAAAGGAAAATAAAAATAACTAATAGCAGAGATGCTGGAGGGGATTTATGGGATTAGTTACTCTTCTTCTTCTTTCGTGTGCCGTGCACAGCCTAAAGTTGTAGGACAACTTGTTCTATTTGATCTTCTGTATGTGCACGTCGAGTTGATTGCATTAATTGAAACAGGGTGGACCACGTGTAGGTTGCAATCTTCCACCCCGGATTAGTTACTCGGAGAGCTGGTATACCTCAATTCATATCCCACGATGGGAGTCTGAGAACTTGAAATTAGTTTAAAAGATTGACCATGAGCTTGTAAAAGCCCAAATGACTGAGTAACATCATTTATGGAAGGAAGCCGTCTTTTTGCCTTTTCAAATCTCTATAACAGTTGTCAGAAATGGTCCAACAAGCCTATCGATGGTATCAAATATTAAGTAGAGCTCAGTAGACTTAAGAGTGTGATGGTGAGCAGTTTCAGCAGATGGACTGCAGTGGTTCACAGAAATAGATTATCACAAGCTTGTCAGGGAAACAAAAGATGGCTATGACTGACAGACTTGTCACAAAAGGCCATATCCTGCACAACATAAAAGGCAGAAATTCTTGTTTCAAGGAGGTAAATATGAAGAAAAATCACACTTTTACTTTATAAAATAATTTTACAAATCCTAGTTGTGACGAAATAAGACTCAAGGACTCTTTTTGATTAATGTGAGTTTTACATGCACAAGGGGAGAAGTGTCTCAGTCAAAGAGTGTGATCACAGCTCCAAAGTTAAGTCAGTACAGTAGGGCATTTATACACCAAAATAAGATAACAACTGAGGAAGTACAGATGTGAGGTAGATTGATCAATATGTTAATTACAGAAATTGTGCTTTACTCTTACATTGTACAAAAGTCACACTTCTCGGTTCTGAATGCAACAAGGTACAAAGGTAAAGACAATGAAGGTATCAATGGCGGGTCTGCAAGAACCAGGGTATAGTGGAACTGACAGTTAATATGTTAATGGAAGAAGCTAGCTGGCAACTTGAACTAATGTATTAATAAACATCTCCAGCAGTTTTTGGGACTTCCACAGTTGTCTAAATATTCTTTAGAGCCATTGAAGTCCATGTTCACCATATTATAATAATGCAAGGACAGGAGCCAAATGGTACAGTAATAGTCACACAAATAGTAATGTTTTAATGACTGGACAATCAGTTTATTTCAGTAATGTTAGTCAAGAGACTCGGGCAAATTTACTAGCTTTCTGTTAAAATGTATGTTGAATTCTCTTACATTTGCTGTGAGGGCCAATCAATCTTAGATTTAACGTCACATTTGAAAAATGACGAAGTTAGTATGAGAATCTGTAAACTGCACAAAAGTGTTTGACTGTATTCTGTGCTTGTTTCTGGAGTTGGAATTGAAAAACCTTCTTGTTCAGGAAGAAGTGTACAATCACAGAGTCAAGGCAGGCACCCCTCTCCATGTAGAACAAAATTGAAGTTGCGTTCACACTCCTGAATCTCTCCGGGGGGTGACCACGTCACACGCCCGAAGGTTCATTGTCTTCTGCTGACTGGTTAGCGCATAACAAAAGCTTTTCACTGTACCTCGGTACACGTGACGATAAACTACACTGTAATAATACTGTAATATGGACGGACCATGGAACCTGCCGAAGGCGCAGTGAACCACGGTACTGGGAACCCGCCCTAAGAACCCAGAGGCTCGGTAGACCGTGGTACCAGGATGGAGCCGCAAGGACCAAGGAGGGTGAACCAGGGTAAAGTCTCCAGCATCTTCAAGAACAATTGCAGGAAATGTCCCCAGGACATAAAGATGGCGGGGCGAGGAGAGGGATGTCAGATTGCGGGCCGATCCAGTTGAAGGTGACGAAGGAAGAACCTGCTGAAGCCCGGGACTTGCCTGGAGCAGGAACTGCTCCAGTAGACCGAGCTCATGGGTGGACCGGACTTGGGACTTTGAAAATTATGCCAAAACATGGCGGCACCTGCTTTGTAAATATGCAAAATGAATTTCACTGAACAATTGCATATGTGACAAATATATCACCATTGAACCATTGATGCGTAACAGAACCTGATGTGAAATAATACAAAACTGCCTGAAATAAACAGCACATCAGGCACTACCTGCGGTGATTGAAAGTGAGTTAAAATTCCAGGTTGATCTCGACCCAAAACATTGACTCCATCTCTCCTTCCACAAATCCTGCCTGAGCCACTGAGTGCTTGCACCATTTCTCTTTCACCTCAGATTTCCATCAGCGGAATTGTTGACAAACAGATTTTGTGATAAATTCCAGTTGCAATCAACTATACCTTCGATGTTACAACTGACATGAAGCCAGATGAATACCAAGACTGCAAGGCACAAGTAGAATTCTCCAGGGCAAACTTCTCATCCCCTGAACCTTCACGTTTTGTAATTTCAAGCCTGAACTCAAGGTTGCGATGGAACACTCATGACTCTCTTCCCGACTACGACCTCGGTAACGCTCAAGCCTAACATCACCATGACAGAGCATTTTACATGATCAATTTTCTCTCGCTGAATTCAGCATTCATCCATTCAGCCATTACTCAAATGGAAAGAAAGAGAGAGAGAGATGGGGAAAAAGAGAGAGAGGACTTGAAGGCGAAGAGAAAATTCAGTAAGGGAAATTTGTATAACAAAGGTTGACAGATAATTCAAAAAAGAGACTGAACATGACACTGGGTGATGGGCTGGAACAAAACAAAGAATTACGTCATTGGTAAACTATTTTTTTGCTTGAGTTTGCCTTATATTATATCTTTGATCAAATCCAGCTTTATTATTTAAACCCTTTTGAATATGGGAGATGAGTGAAATCTAAAACACAGCAACCATTATAGTGACTGGAGAATTGAATTCAGGAGCCTGGAGTCTTTCCTGAGCCCATAGTTACGTTATTACTGATTTAATATATTTTGTCATTTAGGCTATATCACATTAAATTAATTTTTCATATTCTCCAGCTGCATCAACATATGCCGGAGTTATCATAGTGAACGTCGGCCAGTTACCAATGTTTAAAGAGCCAATGGCATCTGGCATTGGTTATGTATTTGACATTTAGAAAACATTTTATCAATGCTCTGGTGCAGGAGATGATTGCCAATTTTATTTGGTAGAATATAATGAAGAACATGCAATGCACTGGTGCAGATTACCATTTAACATGTTGCTGATACAGATCTTTCCAATAGGAAATGTATGAGGATGCGATCATCATATATGTGTTAATTTTATGAAGGATTCACACTATCAGTGCTTGGAATACCAGAGTAAAAGACACAACCCAATTGGCAGCCATCATGTCAGGGTTGGTAATTAATGCATCAGCAATGAAATTGGGATCCCAAGCCAAGACATCATGTATACTTTTCGCTCCACAGATGTTGCCTGGCTTGCTGAGTTCCTCCAGGACCTTGTATTTTTTGCTGATGACAATGCCTCTTCTGTTTGAGTGTGGGTATACTGCAATGCTGGCAACTTAAGAAAGAGTTTTATTCTCCAAGGATTAGAACCCGGAATTAGTATTGAAATAGAAGCATGCTTTAGTAGCAATTCTATGATAAATAGTACATGATATTGTTCTTGGCAAATTTTATTAAAACTGCATTGCTAAGGAATTGAAAACCAACATTATTGCTCTGTAAGAGGAAAAGGTATTAATCAAAGCAACATTTTGCTTCTTAATTAGGCAGTAAATGTTTTTTTCCTAAACATTTCCATCGAAAACAATGTCACGTTTTCATGGAAAAATATGTCGGTGTGCTTTGAACATCGAAATAGAACTAGAACATAGAACAGGGGTCGGCAACCAACATCCCTGGGCCGAATGCGGCCTGTAACCCGAAATCATCCGACCCGCAGGCATTTTTTTTTTCCCGTAATTATCCGGCCCGCAGACTTCCGTCATCTCCGGTACCTCACGAGGCCGCGGCGCCCAGGGCCGGTGATGCAAGGACGCAAGGAGGCCTGCGCTGGCAGCCGCAATTGCGGAGATGCCGAGCAACACCGAGTCCCGAGCGGCGCTGAGCGCCAAGCATGGCCAAGCACCAAGCTCTGGCTGTACCGCATCCTGCGCAAAGCTGCCGGCTCTGCGGCGCACCTTCTGTGTCTGGGGTTCACTGTCGGGATCGGGGTTGTCAATAGGCCGGGGATGAGTGAGTGTGAATATTTGAGCCACCGCCTTCAGGAAAGCGCCAAGGCAATGGTCCGTAGGTACGCCATGTTCGTGAGCACCCGTAACTAGGGGCCAGTGCTTGAAGGGGCAGGATCTACGTGAACACATAATTTGATGCCTGCCATCCTGGGCAGGATCTATGTCTACACGTGATAGATTTGGCCCGCCATCCACTCACAGACATGCGTCCTGGCCCCTAGTCCGGAAGTGGCGGCGCTGCCTGGCAGCTGCGGCTCGCCTGCAGTCCATCTGTTTATTATTTTCTTTTTGTTTTCTCCTGTCTGTTTTTGTTAAAATTTTGGTTTATTAGGCTGTGTTTGTGTGGAGGAGGGTGGGGGGGGGGGGGGGGGGAGGGTTGGAGAAACAGGGTTTTAGTCTCTCCCTTCGGGGGGATGCGATTTTTCTTGTCGTGTCCCCCGTCACCGTCTCCGCCTGTGCTGAGGCCTAATGGCGGAACTGGTGACCTTGGAGCTATGGCGGCGTTTCAGCATTCCGGCGGCGGCGGTGGCCTGGCTTCAGAGCTGCGGTGCTCCAGCAGTGGCGTTCCAGCGGTGACCCGGCTTCAGAGCTGCGGTGCTCCAGCGGCGTTTCAGCGGTGGCGTTCCAGCGGCGACCCGGCTTCAGATCTGCGGTGCTCCAGCGTTCCAGCGGCGACCCGGCTTCAGAGCTGCGGTGCTCCAGCGTTCCAGCAGCAGACCCTGCTTTAGAGCAGTGGCGACGTTCCAGCATTCCAGCGACGGCGGTGGCGGCAGCCCGGTTTCAGAGGCTCGGCCGTGGGCCTAGTGGATGATAACATCGGAGGCCTGAATCGCCTCAGCGCAGAGGGAGAACAAGGAGCGAAGAAGGCAAAGACTTTAAGACTTTTGCCTTCCACCACAGTGAGGAGGTGCCTGGTGAACTCACTGTGGTGGATGTTAAATATGTGTTTATTGTGTGTTTTGTTTTTTAATATACGACTGCAAGGCAACTAAATTTTGTTCAGACCGAAAGGTCTGAATGACAATAAAAGATACTTTGACTTTGACTATGCAGAACAAGGTTGCCGACCCCTGACATAGACGATACAGTACAGAAACAGGCCCTTCAACCCATGATGCCAAGTCCAGCACTTACCTGTCTGTATATAATCCATGTCTCTCCATTCCATGCATGTTCATGTGCATGTCCAGAAGGCTCTTAAATGTCACTTTTTTACCTTCCTCCATTGTCACTATTACCAACAATCTGTCGTGGACGAACTAGATTGATGCGATGGCCATGGAGGCACACCAATACTGCTACATCCTAAGGAGATTGAGGAAATTTGGCATGTATCCAATGATTCTTACAATTTTCCACAGATGCACCATAACATGCATTATGTCAGGTGACATCACAGCTTGGTTTGGGAACAGCTCTGACCAAGACTGTAGGATATTGCAGGGTAGTAGATGTAACCCAGTCCATCATTCAAACCAGAATTCCCACAATGGACTCCACTTACAGTTCCCGTTGCCTCAGAAAAGCAGGCAACATAATCAACTACTTTTGGGGTAAATGCTCAGAGCCTCTTGCCCAGAGAAGGGGGATCGAGACCCAGAGGACATAGTATTAAAATGAGGATGGAATGATATAAGTGATAAAAGAAATGGAAAAGAAGTGTTTGGTTATTGAGTGAAATCCAGTTCATCATTTTGGGGTGGATGAATCAGATCCCTTTCAAGAGGGGAATCTGCACAAAACATTAGAAGACTTGACAGGTTCTATCCCATTGATGAATTCTCAGCAAACCTTTCTGTTTCAAATCTGGGTATGTTTAAAAAAAAATTAGTAAACATGAATTAAATCAGTAGTCATTTTTATCATATCCATTGATTTAATGCTAACCCAAAAACACCAGCAAGTAAATGAAAAGATTATAGATCAGAAAGACTTTAACCTCACTATTGACCTTTTATAAGTCATGTCACGGTTTCTTCACATAGCTTATTTAGCTCTACAAAGATACACTCTATCCATCCACTTCAATTTCCCAAAATGATTGAGTAATTTCTGGATCAATGATTATATCATTACAAGACTCCACAATTTCGAGGTCAGACATAGCTGTGTGACCAGCCTTTATTTTACTTTTGTCAATGAAAATAAATCGTGTGGCAATATCTCACATCCCGTATGCCCCATGGATTTTGCCAATTATTGTGGAAGGCTGAAGATCTCAAATTAAATCTCAAGATGTTGTTCATAGTATTGAAGCATTTGAGCCAGATATTGAAGAAAGGGGATGAAAAATGATTGACCAGCCATCTTAATGGTTGAAAAAGTAATGGGATCCCTGTTAAAGGAGAGAAGAGAAAAACATCCAGAGATGAGAGGTGTAATAGTAAATAGACATCATGGATATCAAAAGGTTAAAAAAAAATTATTTGAATAACAATATTAAGTACTTTGTAGAGGTAATGAACAAACAACAGTACAGAACAGAAACAGGCCCTTCAGCCCACAATATTGTTATCGAACATGATGACGTAAAACTAATCTCATCTGCCTGCATGTGATCCATATATACCCATTCTCTGCATATCCACGTGCCTACCTAAAAGCTTCTTAAATGCCACTCTTGTTCTGCCTCCACCCCCACCCCTGGCAGTGTGTTCCAAGCACCCAATACTCTACATAAAAAATTACCCCACACATCTCCATAAATGTTGTCCCATTCACCTTAAAGCTATGTTCTCTAGTCTTTGACCTTTCCATCTTTCATCTGTTTACCTTATCCATGCCTCTCATAATTGTATATGCTTCTATCAGTTTTCTCCTCAAACTCTGATGTTCCAGAGAAAACACTTGAAGATTATCCATCTTCTCCTTATATCTATTACCCTCTAATCCATTCTCGTAATCCTCATCTTCACCCTGTTCAAAGTGTCGACCTTCTTCCTGTAATGGGACAACCGGAACTGCATGCCATACTGCGATTGTGGCCAAACCAAAGTCTTATAAATACAACGTGATTTCCTGACTTTTACACCTAATGAAGGCAGGCATATCATATGCCTTCTTTACCATTCCATCAACTTGTGTTGCCAATTTCAGAGAGCTATAGACTTGGACCCCAGGATCCCTCTGTGCATCAATGCTGTTGAGAGTCTTGCCATTAACTGTATCTTTTCCCCTTTCTTTCGACCTTCCAAAGTGCAACACCTCACATTTGTTTGGACTAAACTCATCTGCCAATTTCTGCCCATTTCTGTAGCTGATTTGTATCCTGCTGTGTAATTTGACAACATTCTTCATTGTCCACAACTCCACTGATTTTGGTGTCGTCAGCAAATTAACTAATAAGATCATAAGGTCATAAGTGATAGGACCAGAATTAGGCCATTTGGTCCATCGTCTACTCCACCATTTAACCATGGCCGATCTATCTCTCCCTCCTAACCCCATTCTCCGGCCTTCTCCCCATAACCCCTGACACCTGTACTAATCAATATTCTATCTATCTCTGCCTTAAAAATATCCATTGACTTGGCCTCCATAGCCTTGTATTGCAAAAAGTTTCACAGATTCACCACCACATATTCAAATACATCTACATTTACGTCCAAGTCATTTATATATATCGTAACAAGTGAAATCCTTGCACAGATCTCTGCAGAACTCCACTGGCCATAGACCTCCAGCCTGTAAAAACCCTCTAACACCACAACTTTCTGTCTCCTAGCAGTCAGCCGGTTCTGAATCCAAACGACCAAGCCACTGTGGATCCCATACATTTTAATCTTCTGGATCAGTCGACCATGAGAATTTTAATCAAATGCCTCAAATCCATGTGAACAACATCCACTGCCCTGCCCTCATCGATCACCTTTGTCACCTCCTCAGAAAACTAAATTGAATTCATAAGGCATGACCTGCCACAGCAAAAGCAATGCTGACTATCCATAACTAGCCCATTGCCTTCTAAATGTGAGTAAATCTTATCCAGAAGAAACCTCTCCAATAACATCCGTATGTGAGGAGCACTGGCCTATTATGGAGAGATTAAAAAGTGATAATGCAGTAGATACAGTGGCTTGCAAAAGTATTCATACCCATGGAACCTTTCCACATTTTGTCATGTTACAACCACAAACGTAAATGTATTTTATTGGGATTTTATGTGATAGACCAACACAAAGTGGCGCATAATTGTGAAGTGGAAGGAAAATGATACATGGTTTTCAAATTTTTTTACAAATAAAAAACTGGAAAGTGTGGCGTGCAAAAGTATTCAGCCCCCTTTACTCTGATACCCCTAAATAAAATCTATGTGCAACCAATTACCTTCAGAAGTCACCTAATTAGTAAATAGAGTCCACTTGTGTGTAATCTAAATTCAGTATAAATACAGCTGTTCTGTGAAGGCCTCAGAGGTTTGTTAGAGAACATTAGTGAACAAACAGCATCATGAAGCCCAAGGAACACACCAGACTGGTCAGGGATAAAGTTGTGGAGAAGTGTAAAGCAGGGTTAGGTTATAAAAAAATATCCCAAGCTTTGAACATCTCACGGAGCACTGTTCAATCCATCATCCGAAAATGGAATGAGTATGGCACAACTACCAAGACATGGCCGTCCACTTAAACTGACAGGTCGGGCAATTAGAGCATTGATCAGAGAAACAGCCAAGAGGCCCATGGTAACTCTGGAGGATCTGCAGAGATCCACAACTCAGGTGGGAGAATTTGTCCACAGGCCATCTATTAGTAGTGCACTCCACAAATCGGGCCTTTATGGAAGAGTGGCAAGAAGAAAGCCAATGTTGAAACAAAGCCATAAGAAGTCCCGTTTGCTGTTTCCCACAAGCCATGTGGGGGACACAGCAAACATGTGGAGGAAGGTGCTCTGATCTGATGAGACCAAAATTGAAGTTTTTGGCCTAAATGCAAAACGCTATGTGTGGCAGAAAACTAACACTGCACATCACCCTGAACACACCATCCCCACTGTGAAACATGGTGGTGGCAGCATCTTCAGCAGAGACAGGGAAGCTGGTCAGAGTTGATGGGAAAATGGATGGAGCCAAATACAGGGCAATCTTGGAAGAAAACCTGTTAGAGTCTGCAAAAGACTTGAGACTGGGGCGGAGGTTCACCTTCCAGCAGGACAACGACCCTAAACATACAGCCAGAGCTACAATGGAATAGTTTAGATCAAAGCATATTCATGTGCTAGAATGGTCCAGTCAAAGTCCAGACCTAAATCCAATTGAGAATCTCTGGCAAGACTTGAAAATTGCTGTTCACATCCAATCTGACTGAGCTTGAGCTATTTTGCAAAGAAGAATGGGCAAAAATTTCAGTCTCTAGATGTGCAAAGCTGGTAGAGACATACCCCAAAAGACTTGCAGCTGTAATTGCAGCGAAAGGAGATTCTAAAAAGTATTGACTCATGGGGGCTGAATACTTTTGCATGCCACACTTTTCAGTTTTTTATTTGTAAAAAAATTTGGAAATCGTGCATCATTTTCCTTCCACTTTACAATTATGCCCAACTTTGTGTTGGTCTATCACATAAAATCCCAATAAAATTTGTGGTTGTAACGTAACAAAATGTGGAAAAGTTCAAGGGGTATGAATACTTTTGCAAGCCACTGTATAATTTATCCAGAATTTCACAGGCCGTTGATAGGTGCTACATTATAAACTAATGAATGAAATTGGGAACCCGAGGACTTGTGGAAGGATGGATGTTTTGAATGAATTCAGGACAGCAAGAAATGTGAGGAAGTAAAAGCAGCACCTGTGGAAAGAGAGAAATAGGCAATGATTCCAGTAAAACATTCTTTCAAAGCTTTTAGATCTGAAATGTTAAACGATTTTCACTGGCCCATCTGAACTTTTCTTCAACGTTTTCTTTTTTTAATTTCAAATGTGCAGCATCTGCAGATTTGTGGAAACAGTTTTTCACACAGAGAGTTGTGAGTCTATGGAATTCTCTGCCTCAGAGTGTGGTGGAGGCCGGTTCTCTGGATACTTTCAAGAGAGAGTTAGGTAGAACTCTTAAAGATAGTGGAGTCAGGGGATATGGGGAGAAGGCAGGACAAGGTACTGATTGTGGATGATCAGCCATGATCACATTGAATGGCTCGAAGGGCCAAGTGGCCTACTTCTGCCCCTTTTGTATAATGTCTATTGCAGGTTTTTTGATTTTTATTTACATTGGGATAATAGGATAGATATTCTCAAAGATGTTCCACAAGGACGACTTCTGTTTTCAATGTATATTAATATTTATATAGACTTTGGTGTCAGAAAATCATTTCTAAATTTGAGGATGATACCCATTTGGGTAGGGGGATGTGATCAGTGCTGAAGAGTACAGTACAGCATGTTCATAAGCCTACAGAATGGGCAAATAATTGGCAGGTAAGGTTCAAATCGGGTAAATGCAAGATAGGATATTTGGGGAGAAAGGCTTGGAAGGTTACTTATTATTTGGAAGTTACAAGTTCAGATTGAGAAGAGGAACAATTTGGACCAACCACTAAAAGTGTCAAAAAAACAAACCAAGCCCTATAATAGACGCAAAAATACTGGAGTAACTCAGCGGGACAGGCAGCATCTCTGGATAGAACGAATATGTGATGTTTCTGGTTAAGACCCTTCTTCAGACTGACAGTCAGGGGAGAGGGAGACACAGTGATACGGAATGGTATGGTATGAAAACGAGACATGAAAAGGGATGAAGGCCAAGGAAAATGTCATTGTTAGCTAGGGGAAGCTGGAAACGAAGCATACAAAGATAACATTTAATCGGAGGGCAGTCAGACTGGTCGGAGAACTAGGATGGGAGGGATGGAGAGAGATGGAAACCAAGGCTCCTTGAAGATAGAGATGTCATACCGCTGGGTTGTAAGCTGCCCAAGCTAAACATGAGGCTGAGTTACTCCAGCATTTTGTGTCTATCTTCAGTGTAAACCAGCATCTGCAGTTCCTTTCTAAACCAGACCCGATGTTTTATTTCCAAATAAATTTGCAAGTAGGGAATTTAAGATTAACCTGTATTGAACCTTGGTTAGATGAACATTGATTGTATACAGTATGTCACTATATTATAGAAAGGCTATAGAGACAGTGGAGAAGATGCAACAAAGATTTACAATGATGATATCTGATATGCATAATATTGATAAGAGGAAAGAATGAATAGACTGATAAAAAAAACATATCCTTTTGAAGGGTCTGTGACCGGAAACATTAACTTGGTTTCTCTTTCAATAGATACTACCTGACCTGCTGAATATTTCCAGTATCTAGTTTTCTTTGGATTCCTACAAAGAGGCTGGTTTCTATGTAGCTAAGAAGGCTGGGACATGACCAATTTGTAGTCTTTACATTTATGAAGTTTTGTTATCATGGATACCTTTTGAATCTAACAATTGCCTCAGCAAAGGATGTCAAGCTGGAACTTGAAGTATCATTATGTGATTGTGCACGCAGGAACTAGGCTTTCTAATTTGCTAAATGAGGATCCCTTGCTGTGAATGTTTAGTGTTTTTGATGTCTTGCAAGTGAAATTCTCTGCATCCTTTACCTGAGCACTGTGTAGGATCTTCCTTGGTTATGGATAGTCTGACCTGGAAATCTGATTTTAAACAAATTCTGCCATGTATTCTTAAGGATTTTTAAAGATAGTAATAACAATAATACTAAAATGTGCTGCGCTCATTAATGACTGCATACACTATATATTTGATTAGTTTAATTAGTTTAATCCAAAATTGATGATATTAATGAATTACAGCATGTATTTGTAGAATGTTACAATATGGGTTATATAAAATGGAGATTTCTGACAATAATAATAATAATAATAATAATAATATATTTTATTGTCATTGCACATAGGTGCAATGAGATTTGGCATGCAGCTTCCATCCGATGTCATAACTTAAACAACTACTAATAACATTTACATTAAAATTAGATACCCCGAGAAACATGATTTGTAAAAAAAGAACAGTAAAACAGTAAAACAGCCTAAAGTGCATATAGGTCTGTGCCAGGTCGATGTGCGACGTGACAATCCGAGGGAGACAGTTCATTGTGGGGGGGGGCACTCAGCAGGGCCGGTTCAGAGCAGCTATAGTTCTGGGGATAAAGCTGTTCCTGAGTCTGGAGGTGCGGGCGTAGAAGGCCTTGTAACGTCTGCCGGAAGGTAGGAGTTCGAACAGACTATAACAAGGGTGTGAGGAGTCTTTGTGGATGCTGATGGCCTTCCTGAGGCTCTGTGTGTAGTAGATGCCCTCCAAGGCTGGTAGCTGTGTCCCAATGAAGGAAGCATCTAGGGCAGCACATTGGCAAAGCTGGTAGACCTGCTATTTCACAGAGCCAGAGACTCGGGTTCGATCCAGACCTTGGTTACTGTCCGCTGGAGTTTTCACATTCTCCCTATGACTGCAAGGGTTTCCTCTGGGTGCTCCTTTTTCTTCCTATGTCTTAAAGACGTGCGTGTTTGCAGGTTAATTGGCCTCTGTAAATCAGCCCTATTGTATAGGGAATGGGATGGCAGGAGATGGGAAAGAATGGGGTGACATAGGGTGATCGATAGTCATAGTGAACTCGGTGAGCCCAAGGGCCTGCTTCCATGCTGTATGGCTAAACTAAACTAAATTAAATGGTTCTCAAAACAGAGTTTTTACACGACTTAGGGATTACCTGTATTGGAAGGCCTTGTTGCACTCTGGTGGGTCCAGCTGGAGGAGGCTCAAACTGAGATTTATCAATGTCTGTGTATGCTTTTTCATTGCTGTTGAAGAACTGCAGCTATTAAGCTACAAGTTCATAAGTTCAAAAGTGAAAGGAGCAGAATTAGGCCATTTGGCCCATGGTGTCTACTCCAACATTCAATCATGGCCAATCTATTTTTCCCTCTTAAACCCATTCTCTTGTTTTCTCTTCATAACCCCTGACACCCAGGAGTTATTTGTAACCTAGCATCCTTAAATGCTGAAGTTATGGTACAATGTGTATATTAACCATCATTATCTTTAACTGAATTTGGATTAGAGAGATGGGCATCTTTGCACCGATTCAGTATCATGGTTACTCCACCCCAATGTCTATTTTAACAAATTCCTTGCTCTGCCTCTTTCGGAAAATCCTAAGATATACAAGGCTATTTAGAAAGGTGTAGACAAAGAGTAAAAGATTCCTCCCCCAATTTTAATTGAGCTTTGTAGAGGCTCATGAATACACTTTTTTTTTTTAATTTGCTAATTACAAAGTGTCATGCTTGGCATGAACTTTAAGGTTAGGTTGATTGAAATAAAAATCATAACCCAATTTAAGTTTTTGAAGTATTGTAAATTGACTTGATTAGTTCTTTCAATGGTGCTATCTGTAACAGTGTGTTACAGAATGAGTTCAGAATTGTCCTCAGAAATGAGCACCCTCGTGTTTGAATAGCACACTAATGCTCACTGTTCCAGGCAGTTATTATAAAGAATGGTCACTCTGGTGAAGTAATGAAAAGCTGCCAATCCCCATGGCAACAGATCCCAGTGCAAATTGCTGTCTGCAGAAGAAGAGAGATAAGGGGAAAAATTCTGAAAGAAAATCAGATGGCATAAACAAAAAGTAAAAAGATTTATGGCGGTTAAAAATGATTGGACATTCCGTACAAAGAACATAAAGCATCTTTTGAAGGCAGAAAATAAAGTTTTATAAACGTTGCCACGGCATTGTGTGAAGGTGATATTTAAAGATGTTCCTTCAGCTTTACATTTATTTATGATGGTATGGTTTATAAAAGGGACGATTTATTTTTGTAACTCATGATTGAAGAGGCTCAACTGTTTGTTTTGTAGAGCGAACCTAATCAAACATGTGATGCATGTGTAAAATATATGCCTATGGGATGTTATTTGTTAGATTTAACAATGCGGTTCATGATACACATTTGAGTTGGGAGTTGCATTGATATTGAATAATAATAGTTACTGACTCTTCGATTAGAATATTAAATTTAGTCACTCTCATGGGGAATTATTCTCTTGTGTAATGCACGTGAGATCTGCAGGGCCATAATTTGGTGTATCTGAATGCAGTCATTCAATTCAGTAATAATATACCAGATTTAATCTTTGATTCATATTAAATTGAATTTGCACATTATTAGTAATAACTTTAATAAAATAAATATTCAAATCCCTATGCTAGAAATAACAAGAGTATAAGATAACCACATAGGAAAGAAGACAAACAGAGTTTTAATATAAATTCTCATCACCTCAATTGTTGATGGGACATATCCTGCAAATCTCTACCAAGCCTCCTTTATTTAAACATGGTTTTTTTCTGCTTATTGAGTCTTAACGTCATAAAGAAGAGTTCATGATGGATTCTGCAATCAATTCATCTTCAGTCCATAATCTTTGGTCAGGAGAATAATAAACAATAGGTTTGTCAACAGGAGCTAGAGGGGAATAACATGACCAATTAATTCAGATAAAATCATACACCTCATAAGTGGAGTTCAAGTAGCTTGTTCTGCATTCCTATAACATGGAGATTATGTCACTGCTTCGATTCTACCATTTTTCTAAATACTGTCAAATCCACAAGCATTTGAGTTTATGTGATCCTAGAGAATGGGGATAAAATCAAGCAGAGCATAACTTACAACTTTTTATTTCCATTGACTTCATCATTAATCAGATTGTTAATTCACTATCATCCATCTACACTTTGGCATCAAGATGAGAACTTGGGTGGCAAGGTGGCACAGCAGTGGAGTTGCTGCCTTACAGAGACAAACCCATGTTCAATCCTGACTATGCGTGCTGACTGTACAGAGGTTGTACGTTCCCCTCGTGACCGTGTGGATTTTCCCTAGGTGCTAAGGTTTTCTCCTACACTCCAGAGATGTGCAGGTTTGTAGGTTAGTTGACTTCAGTAAAGATTGTAAATTGTCCCTAGTGTGTAGGATTGTGTTAGCGTAAGGGAATCGTTGGTCGGTGTAGACTCGGTAGGCCAAATGGCCCATTTCCGTGCTGTATCTCTTAAAAAAACTAAAACTAAAACTAAAAACTAAAGATAGTTTGAAGATTTCCAGAGGTAGATGAGAGGTCAGGACCGCTTCCTATTTGGTGAGAGGACAGTTCAATTGCCTGATAACAACAAGGAAGAAATTGTTCCTGAATCTGATGGTATGCATTTTCACACTTCTGTACCTCTTGCCTGATGGGAGAGGGGAGAAGAGGGAGTGACTGGGGTGAGACTTGTTCTTGATTATGC
Organism: Okamejei kenojei; assembly: GCA_035221665.1. Lineage (NCBI taxonomy): Eukaryota > Metazoa > Chordata > Chondrichthyes > Rajiformes > Rajidae > Okamejei > Okamejei kenojei. The sequence goes on from CM069135.1 coordinate 87,185,853, forward strand.
TGGTGGCTCTGCTAAGGCAGCGTGAAGTGTAGATGGAATCAATGGAAGGAGTCAATGGAGCTGTTCCATAACCATGCTATAATGCATCTCGATAAAATGCTTTTAATGGTGCATCTCTAAAAGTTGTTGAGAGTTGTTGGGGACATATCAAACGTCCTAGTCTTCTAAGGAAGTAGAGGTGTTGTTGTTCTTTCTTGACCATTGCTTCAATGTTGCTGGTCCAGGATAAATTACTGGTGATATTTATTGCTAAGAACTTGAAGCTTCCAACCTTCTCTATTTCAATGCCATCATCATATGTGTATGGATGTGTGTATCACTTTGCTTCCTAAAGTCGACCACAATCTCTTTGTCTTGCTGACTTTGAAAGGGAGGTTGTTCTCTTGGCACCAGATTACAAGGTTCTCAAACTACCACCTGTATTCCGTCTCATCATTATTCAATATCTGGCCCAATGCGGTGTTGTCGTTTGCAAATTTGTAAATTGAGTTGTCTGCATAGTCATTAGTGTATAAGGAATATAGAAGGGGGCTGAGAACACATTCTTGAAGGGCACCAGTGATGAGGATTATTTGTCACCTATCCTCACTGATAGTGGTTTGTTGGTCAGGAAGTCGAGGATCCAGTTGCAGAGGAGAGCGCTGACTCCAAGTTCCATGAGTTTGGAGATGCGCTTGGATGGGATAATGGGTATTGAAAGGAGAACTGTAGTCCACGAATAGGAATCTGGCGTCGGTGTCTCTCACATCCAGGTGTTCCAGGGTTAAGTGTAAGGCCGGGAGATAGCATCAGCCACTGGCCTGTTATGGCTGTAGGTGAACTGCAGTGGGTCAAGAATGTTTGGTAGACTGGATTTAATGTAGCAATGTTACAAAATGTTGAGATTTAAAAAATCAAGTCTGCAATTTATCCCATCAGATAAAGCATAAAAAGAAGTTTAATTTGATATCTAATTCACTTTCATATCTTCAGTATTAAAAAATATGGCCATTTTCATACTCGGAAATGAGCACCTTGTTCCCTATTGCTTTTCCATTGACTTAACACAAAAGCTGTGATCGAGGACAGTCAAATGAAAGTATTGAATAAAATTTTCAGTTATTATAGATTGAAGCATTCTGAAACAAATATGAAACATCTTACTTGGATGACCTGAAATTAAACCATATAATTAGTTAGTTACCTAATTGTAGCTAATTACAAAATTGACCGTTGTGACGGAAATAGTAATAAACACCCAGACTGCCTTGAAAATTCAAAAATGTGATATTCTCAAGATCAGAACTTTAATATTATTGTATTATATGCTGTAAGTCCGTAACAAATAGGTAAATAAATTACATTTTCTAGCAATAGTCTCCAAGTCTTTATGGAGAAGATCAGTTGCTAGCTGGTACATTGGCATATCATAATCAGTAGCATCATCATACTCCCCAGATTGTAACCAATAAGCAACTCTGTACACATTGTTTTTCCTCAACTTTTTCAATTTTGGCATTGTAAACTACAGGTTTTTGCTCTTCATACCACGCATGACATGCCTTTTGCCCACTACGTTCCCATTAAGAATGACCTGTAGATCATCACGTTTGGAGTAGTCCAAATTTGGATAATCTCTGCGAATGCTGTCTAAATCAGTCTCTTTTGCTGGGCATTTGGATTGACAATTTTGCATTTCTTCTTCGGAGACATCTATTTAAAATGTAAAGGAAAAAAAACACTGAACAGCATTAACAGAAACAAGTTATTATTTGCAGTTTTAGAAAAAAAGGTAGAAATTATAAAGTTAAACGCTAAAACAAATAGTACATACCCAACAAAAAAATCATATTCATCATTCATAAAATCAATTAAATTCATCTAATCAATTAAATTCATATAAATTCAATTACTAGATCTAAACATCTATCAATTTCTGAAGAAAAGGCTAAATTTTTGTAACTAGCCTAAGTATCCAAATAACAAACTAATCCCATTCACACAAGAATTCACAATATAATATGATTTTAAAATCTCACTGTCATGAATTTATATGCCAAATGGAAGGATTTTAATGTTTAATTCCCATAAATTAATCTAGAAACATCCACTCTCAATATCAAAATTATTATTTTTTGCACAATACATTTGACTAACACTATTGTGGACATTTAGTATAAAAATATTGATTATGAATAAACAATTACAGAAAATATAGACAATTTATGACATGATTGTCCAAAAAAAGAGAGAATTTTAATCATCTTGTGAGTGGGTGTTTTGGGAATGCGTTCGATTGGAACGTTGCCGTTGCCATGTATTTTAACTCCATTAGGCAGGCAAAGACATGGCCGAATCGTTTGGGGACTAAATAACATTTTTGCATCATAAAATTAGACTAAAGCCACCCCAAGAAGCAAGATTGAAGGCGCGTTGAAGGCGTTGAGGGTGTTCAAAATCACATTTTACCTTAATCCAACTATTAAATTGTCCAGCAATTAAAAAGAAAAAAACGGGAACGGAAGTCCGATCAATTTTTCTTCATTGACTAGCAGCCCGAGGAAATCCCTCTCCGATAAGCGATACAAAACTGCAATTTAATATTCCCCCCCACCAAAGGTGCCGTAGTTGCACACACAGCCAGTGGCAGATCTGCAGCGCCGCTGAAGGTAGGTTTTGTAACATCGCTATTTAATGTTTTCCAGAAACAGCCTCCATAGCGCTACATGATGGTGGATGACAAAGCCACTGATGGTAATCATTGGTCTGAGCAATTCATAAGGATACTGCCAGGGACTACATCTGGGCCAGTTGCTTTCCATGGTTTTGCCCTCAGGAAGGCTGATGTAACTTCTGCAACAGTGAGCCTGGGAAAAGGCACACTCGCGACAGACGGGATTGATGTCTTAGCCCTGTTGGCCTTCAACTCAAAGCGAGCATAAAATGCATTAAGTTCATCAGGGAAGGCCGCACTATCATCAGAGATGCTGCTTGACTTTGTTTTGCGGCCAGTTATACTATTCCGGCCTTGCCACAGCCTGCGGGTGTCTGAATGATTATGCTGGGACTAAAGTTTGCCCTGGCATTGTTTCTTAGCTTTTCCTTAGTTCATGTACAGGTATAAAGATTCTCCATAGAATCTATAATTATTCGTTGTATACTGCAGTAACTCAGTACCATGATTTCAATAGCATATTCTGCAAAGATTTGGAACCTAAGAAAATGCATGTTGATCATTAGGCTGGTAAAAGGCTGTCAGAGAACCTCTTTGCCAACTATGTAGGCTAAAATTTTCACTATATTATACATCATTTTGGCACATGATGTATTAGCTCTTGGTAACCAGGTAGAACTGCATCTGCCATCACTGAGACTGAAACATTTACACTTCGATTCAATTTTGTAGAAATATTTTTGGAATTCTTAAAGTGGCCTCATTTCTTGAAAGGAGAGTATAAACATGAAAAGGAAAAGAAATGCTTTGAAGTCTTGAACCAGATGTGTGTACCCTGATATTGCCTTAAGTTTAATACATATCTAAGGAGACTGATAGCTAAGTGAAGAGGCTTCAGACTTTTAAATGTTGAGTTTTTTTTAGTTAGTTATTTCATCCTTGAGATTTTTGTCCTTTTGGTAACCACAAACCTTTGACGCACAATTCTACATCTTTTATGGGTTTTATTTTGCTGCAGCATGCATACATTTTCTGGAAAGGCTTACATCCCAGTTCTAATTTTACAACACCCATTTACAGCAAAAAAATGTCAGTGCCAGTCTTAACAAAGTGAAATCTATATTGAATGCTTTCCCAATTACACAACATGGCCAGTTCTAATCAAGGGCCATTGATCTTAAATATGAGCTCACTCTCTCTCCCCACCAATTGCTACCTGATTTGCAATGTATTTCCAACACTTCCTGTGTTTTTTACAATTGCCTCCAAGTGGGGTCAATAGTGTCGCCAAATCTATTTTAAATGTGATATCTGCTGAGTGACCATAGCATTTGAATGTTTCAAGCCCATTTTTAGGGTAGCGATTGACAGATCCTTGATTACTTTAGTTTTTAGTTTAGATCTACAACACGGAAACAGGCCCTTCAGCCCACTGAATCCACACCGATCCCCACACATTAACACTATCCTACACACACTAGGGACAATTTACACATACACCAAGCCAATTAACCTACATACCTGTACCCTTTGGAGTGTGGGAGGAAACCAAAGATCTCAGAGAAAGCCCACGCGGTCACGGGGAGAATGCCCAAACTCCGTACAGACAGCACCCGCAGTTGGGATCGTACTCGGGTCTCCAGCACTGCAAGCGCAGTAGGGCAGCAACTCTACCGCTGTACCACTGTGGCTGCCCATGCGGGTGCCAGCGGTTATAGGGAGAAGGCAGGAGAATGGTGTTGAGAGGTAAAGATAGATCAGCCATGATTTAATGGTGGAGTAGACAATGGGCCGAATGGCCATATTCTCCAATAACTTATGAAGAAAGCAAATAATCTTTTAATTATCCCATTTGAGACTTTTGTAGGAACTGATCTACTGAAGTACACAGCAGAGTCCCATCCATTCTATGTGCAATGGCAAAAAGGAGTTCTGCCAAAAAGGAGTTCTGCTTGAGTGCACAGAAAGCTAGACTTTAGGGATAGTCAGCTTGGTTTTGCAGATGAGAGATCATGTCTCATGAATTTGGTTAGATTTTTTGAAGTAACTGAGAAGGCTGAGGATTGCAGGGTCATAGAGGTCAAAGGGTTAAGGTGAGAGGGGAAACAAACCTGAGGGGCAGATTTTTTACACAGAGGGTGAGGCATATATAGAACGAGTTGCCAGAGGAATTAAGTTGAAGCCGTTTTAGTTCACAGAACATAATAATAAAATTCTTTGGGTGTCATTCATCGTGACTCTTCGTGGGAATGTACACATTAGGCATTTAATCTCAATAGCAGGACATTTGCTGAATGAACCTCCAAAATATGTTCAGTTATGTATGGTTTTCGACCCCTAAAATTATAAATATTGTTAACCTCAGCAACAATTCCCTGGATCCAAACACTGATGAACTCTGGAGCTAAAACAAACTCATAAGACAATTTTACAAAGCAGGCTAGAATTTCAATTCCAGGTGAGAGATGGCTATGGTTCAGGTCTTCCATAAAAATCATTGCAAAGAAAGGAAAAACAGCCCTAAATCAATTCTCCTGTTAAGGGTTTTTCATTTCATTGGGTTTTTTTCACATCATTGTACCAACGGGGATTAGAAAACACTTTGAATTAGTGTGGGACGCTGCTGGAAACTCTAGATTTTCAGCCTCACTAACTTTTGCACAAAGTATCTTTGAATAAGACATTAATGCAAACACAACCCACATGAAATGTTGCTCACAGTACCTTTTCACAGATAAGAAGACTTTGCAGCAAAGTGAGCTGCTTGCCCAGCCTGCAGTGCTCCGGCTTAAGTGTTAACATTCCACTTTCCCAGTTTCCAGCAAAAATTGCTGGAAGGACAATCGAAAGTGATTGCTAGCAGTTAGCATTGGATGACAGGAGACAAACAGCGGGAACCAAGGGGTACAAGGTAAAGCACAAATAAGTTTACCAGCAAGGGGAACCTAGATGAATAAAGGCATAGAACAGGCAGGAGGCTCTCCAAGCATTCCTCGTAAGGTAGGGAATAGTTCTTCCACTCTTCTCACTTGAGTAGGAACTGTTTTGCTCTGCCTCATCTCGGCAACTTTGCTATGTGCAGGCCTTATTTTGGGGACTCGATCTGCACATTTCAAGAAGTCCCCATTGGTTTCAACAATACTTTTCAATTCCCTGCCATTTTCAAGCAATGTTTGGTTAGCTGGGACATGTAAGTGGGAGAGTGGGAGAATCTAGGAGAGTGGGAGAGTCCAGGACCAGGGGCCATAGCCTCAGGATAAAAGGATGTACCTTTAGAAAGGAGATGAGGAGCAATTTCTTCAGTCAGAGATTAGTGAATCTGCAAAATTCATTGCCATAGACAACTGTAGAGGCCAAGTCAATGGATATTTTTAAGGCAGAGATTGACAGATTAGTAAGGGTGTCGGCGGTTATGGTGAGAAGGCAGGAAAATGGGGTTGCGAGGGAAAGGTAGATTAATCATGATTGAATGGAGGAGTAGACTTGTTGGGCCGAATGGCCTAATTCTGCTCCTATAATTTATGAACATGAACATGAAAAAAGCTGGTTAAGTCCCCTGTTCTATCTATGAGTCTGCAAGCTAAAATGAAAAGTTTTATTAATTCCATCATGCTATTTTTTATTATTACTTCCAGAGATACATGTAAATTTTTATTCTGCAATCTTAGCTTCCCACCATCATAGGCAATAATCTTCAGCCATTCATTCCATAGAAAATTGGATGTGCCTTGACAGAGATATATGGGTCATCATTAAATATAAGTGAGGTGCCAGATGACTCGAGGGTGGCTAATGTTATGCATCTATGTAAGAAGGGTTGCATGGAAAAGCTTGGGAACTGTAGACCAAATGAGCATAACACCTGTGATAGGTATGTTCCTGGAGAGTATTCTGAGGGACGGGATACAAATTAATTTGCATAGGCAGAGGCTGATTATGGGTAGTCAACATGGTGGGAGATTATGTCTCATGAGTTTGATGCTTTTTGAAAAAGTAACCAAGAAGGTTGATGAGGGCAAAGCCATAAAGGCGTCCAAAGGACCAGTGAGACCTTTAATAAAGTTCCGCATGGCAGGCTTCTCTAGAAAGTTAAATCGAATGGTATTGAAGGAGAGCTACCTGACAAGATACAGGATTGGCTTCAGGGAAGAAAGCAGAAAGTATTGGTGGAAAATAGTTTTTCGGACTAGACGCCTGTGAATAGTAGCATGCTTCTGGGATAATCGATATCAGGGCTAATCGATTTGGCTGACAATTAAATTAACGTTGTTAGTAAATTTGTATACAACACCAATATTGGTGGTTGAGTGGCAGTGAGGAAGGATATCTAAATTTACAACAGTAAAGTCCGATTAAAGATAGTTCAAAGGTCTTCAATGAGGTAGATGGGTGGTCAGGACCACTCTCTAGTTTGTGTGAGGATGGTTCGGTTGCCTGATTACAGCTGGGAACAAGCAGTCCCGATATTAGCTGCCTTCTCGAGGCAGCACTTCCTGAAGATCCCTTCAATGACAGTGAGGTCAATACCCATCATGGATTGGGCAATGTTTGCCACTTTCTGCAGCACCTTATATCTTCAAATTACCCAGCCATGTTGTGATGCTACCAGTCAGTATCCTCACTTCCATTTGAGAAGTTCCATAGAGTATTTGGTGACATGCTGATTCTCCTCAACTTTTTAAGAAGTAAAGGGGTCAATGAGCTTACTTTGTGATCGCGTCATTGTTCAGAGATGTGCAATCCCATGAACACCCATATCCAATGGGTGGCGCCAGCACAGTGGCTGCCTCGCCAGCAGCTCGTTAGTCCTTTCGCCTTTTCTGTTATTTTTAGTGCATCTAAATGTGTGTTTTAATGTTTCTCAGTATGTCTTGTGTGGGGGGTGGCGGGGGGAAATAGGGGGAAACCGTTTTCAAGTCACTTACCTAGACGGAGATGTTTCTTTTCCCTGCATCTTCTCCCCTCCCCCCCCCCCCCCCCCCCCCCCTCATGGCCATGCCAATTCATGGCAACTGAATTGGCATGGCCTTGCCTACCGTCTGCTTTGTACACTCTTCCTGTGACCACGTGGGTTTTCTCCGGGTGATCTGGTTTCCTCCCACTTTCCAAAGAAGTGCAGGTTTGTTGGTTAATTGGCTGCTGTAAATGGTCCCTACCGTGTAGGATAGAACTAGAGTTTGAGTGATCGGTGGTCGGCATGAACCCGATGGGCCAAAGGGCCAGCTTCCGCGCTGCATCTCTAACACTAAGTAGCATCAGGGATTTAGTTCCCACATTTGCAAACAAACTTACAAATAGCAGGATCAAAGGGAAAAAAATGTTCTAGCCGACCTGCTCATCTTTCAATCTTAGTAGCAGAATAAATCAGCTTAAAACAAATAGGTTTATACCTCTGTTAAGACAGAAATTTCTAATGAATGCCTCAGCACTCACAGGTTAGTTGCTTGTGCCAAAGGGCACATATATAATTTTGAACCTGTTGCAGCTTCTCCCTTTCAAATGTGGCAAACAAAATAGCAGAACACACAACAAAGTGCCTCCGGCAAACCAAATCTTCCCTGAACGATAAGAAATAATCTACAAATATTTCATGAATTCTATCCTGTAATACTTTATCTTTTGTCCTCGTACACCTGGGCCATCCGAACCAACCAGCGAATAAATCGTTTGTGATCAATCTCTGTGTCAAAATGGAAACCACGGAGATAGTCTTTGAATTTCTTGCAAGCCAAGAATAACCCTCAGGCTTTCCTTTCCATTAGTATGCCATGTACCTTTACGGCAGACAGAGATACTTTTGGTTTCCAGATGCCTCAAGATTTTTACAGCTGTGTGACTCCTGATCCAAATAACCATGCAATGGCTGATATGTTGGTCCCCTTAATGGTTGTATTAATGAGATAGTCTAGATTCATACCATGGTACTGGAGTGAGAACTGCAGTTGTGCTTCTGTAAATTAATTTTGTGGCAATGTGACAGTTTTTCAATGGTCAATGGTCATGGTTTCTTTACTGTCCAAAGACGTGCAGGTTTGTTGTTTAATTGGCTTCTGTAAATTGGGATATAACTAGAGTATGCAGCTCCTTATGTAGAAACATTGAACTGCAGATGTTGGTTAATACACAAAAGGACACAAAATGCTGGAGCAACTGAACATGTCAGGCAGCTTCCCTGCAGAACATGGATAGGTGATTTTTTGGGTCGAGACCCAAACTCTGGACCATTGGAGTCTGAAGAAGGGTCGCAACCCGAAATGTCACCAAATACATGTTCTTCAGAGATGCTGCCTGCCCTGCTGAGTTACTCCAGCATTTTGTGTCCTTATCTGCAGTACCCACTTTCTAGTGTAAGGCGCTGTTCTGCCCTGTTCCTACTTAACTGTGCCAGCAGACCTATTTCTACATGCAGTGTTAACCAGAATTGTTTTTGCAGAGAAACAGTGCAGGCAGGGACTCCAAAATCCAAACGAGTAGTGACAGCAGGTCCAAGGAGACACATAAGTGTGAAGCTCTGACTAACGGTTAACTGGTGAATCTTCAAACGTGCCCCAAGCAGTAAATGTCATGCTTTGTGCAGTGTGGCATGAAACAATGAAAGAAGACATGTCACAAGCAAGAGAAATGTGACTTCTCTCTGGTTAAGATGCTGCTGTCCTATATAGGGCCCAATCATGCTAAATCTGGCCTGTTGCTCTCACTGGCCCTTCAGGTTTTTTTCCCACTGCCGCAATTCCTAAGGGGAATGAGGCGAGAAAATGGGACTGAGATAAGAAATAAAATTTTCACCCAGAGAGTTGTGAATCTCTGGAATACTCTGCCACAAAAGGCAGTGGAGGCCAATTCACTGGATGTTTGCAAGAGAGAGTTAGATTTAGCTCTTAGGGCTAAGGGAATCAAGGGAATATGGGGTAAAAGCAGGAACGGTGTGCTGATTTTAGATGATCAGCCATGATCATATTGGATGGTGCTGCTGGCTCAGGGCCAAATGGCCTACTCCTGCACCTATTTTCTATATTTCTATGTTTCTATGTTTCTGTTTCTATGTGTGGTAATGCAGGACCAAACAATTTGGAAACTTCGCTATTACACATCCACCTTCAGCAACTAGGACACAACCACCTTCAGCAAGCTGTAATGAGGCAACACTTAAAGTCCTGAGCCCCGATGGCCCTATGAGAAGAGTATTATAAATAGATCAAATATATCTAAATTATTTAAAAAATCAAAATATTTAAATAACCGATGTCAATAAAAATGAATTTCTAATATAATGATAAAGGAAAATAAACAACTCACATATATTTTACTTCGGAGTCACGTGAGTGACTACGTGAAGAAAGCCGTCCCCACGCATGCGCATCATTACGTCTGACGCATTGCGCAACGACTGGCTGGCTGGCGCGTCGCTCCTTCCAGTCGTTGCTCCCGGCCCGGAGTGTGTTTCGTTTTTACGTATTTTCAGCTTTGGATTGTGGGAGATATGTCTAAGAGGCGAGTCGCGACCAAACCAGCTGTGGAAGACCACGGGCCTGCGGGCAGCGTGCGGCCGCTGAATGCTACTCCAGGGCCGCTGGCAGAGCAGCCAGCGGCTACAGACTTGGTGCTGCCAGAAAGCACCTTGGCTACTCCACGGTGGAGAAAAGCCACAAAAAAGTCTGTGAGGGCCCTGGACTCAGAGGAGTCGGGCCAGGAGGTGGAAGAGTCCCCTCCTTCTAAGGGCAGTGTTACCGGCAGGCTGGCGCATCTGGAGAGCCTTGTGGAGAGGTTACTCCAGCACAATATGCTCCAAAGGACAGAGCTATCGGACCCCGGGGAATATATGGAACCCTAGGCAGCAGCGCCTGTGTCAGCGCTGCATAATATCTCCCCGTCAGATGACGGGAGCGTACGAGGTCAGTACTATGCTGACCCAGAGTACGGAGGCACAGTTGGGCTAGAGGGACTATCAGGACTATTGCATCTATTGCATCCAAATTTGCGGTCCCAGCCCTCACAGGTGAGCCATTGGATGAAGAGCTCGCTGTGAACATTAAATACATGGCTTCCCATCCACTGCAAGAACAAAAGATGGAGGAGATAACTGCCAGGTACAACACTCCACTAAACTGTGCCTCACTGAGTGTCCCCATTGTTAATCAGGCCATTTGGGGGGCACATTGGAGGGGGCGTCCGAGCCCAAGAGGTTAAACTCCAAAGAGTACTCCGGCTACTCGCCTCAGGCATCATGGCCTTTGCTAGGTCAGTGGAGGGGGCGCCTCTCTCAAATACACAGCAGAACGCGATGGCATTAATGTGCAATGCACATTTTGAAATCAATTGCATTAGAAAGAATGCCATCCGTCCTGCTACAAATCCTAAATTTGCTGGGCTATGTAAGCCGGGGAATATACAACCCCCAAACCTCCTGTTCGGAGAAAACCTGACTAAACAGGTTAAAGAACTCGATGAGGAGTCAAAGGCTGTTGGCCTCATGAAGGTGCCTCCGAAGGTATCGTCTTTTCAGAGACTGCACCCCTACCCTCCTCTGCATACCAAACGATCGTTGGCTATGGCGGATGTGGTGCTGAGCAACAAATGAGGAGGCCTTTTTTAGGGCAGGGCCCAAGCCGGGCCATGTTCAAGATGTGGCGCCCTCCCGGGGGCAGAAGCAGCGACCTTACTGCCGGTAAACTCTAAGGTAGGTGAGACTGCAATGGATACATTACAAGTTGGGGGGAGATTGAAAATGTTCTTACATGAATGGCAGTGGGTCCGTTTATACTGCATAGTATTCAAGGTTTCCAAATTGAGTTCATTTCTGACTTGCCTCCACCCACTCAGCATACACCTGGCCGTATTTTTGTCTTTTCACAACAGGAGTGTATTAGTGCACAAAGAGAACTTGACTCTTTGTTCAATAAAGGGGTAATTGAGAGGGCGAGGTGTGAATCTTATCAGTTTGTGTCAAATATCTTTACTAGGCAAAAGAAGGATGGAGGATGTAGAATTATCCTAGATTTGACAGAGCTTAACACATTTGTGCAGTATAAACATTTCAAAATGGAAACTTATGTCACTGCTAAACAACTGCTTTCCAAGGGATGTTATATGGCAAGCATTGACCTCAAAGATGCTTACTATTCAGTGGCCATTCATGAAAGGCACAGGAGATTTTTGAAGTTTAACTGGATGGATCAGTTGTGGCAGTTTAAAGCATTGCCTAATGGATTAACTTCATCTCCCAGACTATTCACAAAATTGCTAAAACCAGTCCTGAGGTTACTCAGAGCACAGAATCATATTGTCATGGCATATTTGGACGACATTTTAGTCATTGGGAGGACTTTTGAATTAGCTGAATTATCTGTCAGTTACAAAACTCATTTTCGAAAAGATAGGTTTCATAATCCATCCAGTTAAGTCTAAATTGGTGCCATCTATGATAATTGACTATTTGGGATTCACCATTAACTCAGTACACATGTCACTGACTCTGCCTCGGGGCAAGCAATTAGAGTTAATTGAAGCCTGCAGGAAAATCATTGTTGATAATCACCCTTCTATTAGACATGTGGCTTGGGTAATTGGAAAATTAGTGGCAGCGTTCCCAGCTGCTCAGTTCGGGCCTTTGCACTACCAAAATTTACAGCGTGCAAAGGAACAGGCACTTAAGCTTCAGAGAGGTTGTTTCGATAGACCCATGCAGCTGCCAGCTGAGGCTCTGACTGAGTTACAATGATGGATTGCCAATATTCAGTGCTGCTCTAGTACCATTTTAATCAATACTCCATCAGTTATCCTGCAGACTGATGCCAGTGCACTAGGATGGGGTGCGACTGATACCGTCTCAAGCTGCGGTGGTAGGTGGGATCTGCAGGAAGCATCCATGCTTCAATCACATGGTATTAACTATTTAGAGTTGTTGGGCGCACTCTATGGGTTAAAGGCTTTTTGTACCAACAGGCATCATGTGCATGTCCGACTTCAGATTGACAACACTACTGCAGTAGCGTACATTAATCACATGGGTGGCAGAAAGTCTGTATCCTGTGATAGGTTGTCCAATCTCCTCTGGCACTGGTGTATTGCGAGAAACATCTGGGTTTCAGCTATCTATTTACCAGGGAGGTATAACACAGTGACAGACACCAGATCACGAGAGTTCAATGATAACAAAGAATGAATGTTAAATCACGAAGTGTTCAATGATATTGTCCTTCGTTATGGTGTACCAGACATGGATCTGTTTGCTTCCAGGCTTAATCATCAATTACCAATTTACATGTCATGGGAGCCAGGGGCAGTAGCGGTGAATGCATTCTCGCTAAATTGGGGTGATAAATTTGTGTATGTTTTCCCCCCATTCTGCCTCATTACTCGATGTGCGGCAAAAATTCAGCAAGATTCCGCCACTGGCATTTTGGTAGTGCCAGACTGGCCTACTCAGCATTGGTTCCCTCTGGTTCTAGCTTTAATTACACAGCCTTTTATGGCAGTGCCCAAGAGCAGAAATCTGCTGGTACACCCAGTGACAGGGGAAAGCCACCCTCTTCATGACCATATAAATTTGTTGGTTTGCAGATTCTGAAGAGACCATTCCTGGGGCTCGGGCTTTCAGAGCGTACCATTGATGTCATCTGCGGCCTGGAGGAAGAGCACACAGAAATAGTACATCTCTCACATAAGAAAATGGGAGATGTACTGTTCCCGCTCTCACATTTCATTTCACACAGCTTCAATTACGGATGTTTTGGAATTTCTATCGTCACTTTTTCACGATAACAAACTTAGTTACAGTGCTATTAACAGTGCCCGGAGTGCTTTGTCCAATTATTTATGGCTGGGGTCAGCACACCACACGGTAGGGTCCCACCGGTTAATAACCAAATTTATGAAGGGCGTCTTTATCTCCACTCCACCTAGACCTAGGTACACACACACATATGGGATGTCAGCTTGGTCCTCACGCTGCTCCATCAGTGGGCACCAGTTTCATCTCTGTCCCTACTCCACCTGACATTGAAAGTAGTCATGCTCATGGCCCTAGCCTCAGCACAACGGGTCCAGACACTACAAAAACTCAGACTGGACAGTATGGGTTCTTCCTGTAATAATATCACCTTCTTCTTCGGGATCTTGTCAAGCAGAGCAGGCCAGGGGTGCAGGGGCTCAAATTGAGTTTTATGGCATGCCCCTCAGATCCAGGAGTGTGTGTAGTATCATCTATAACCCAATACATAAAGGTCACCAAGAGCTTGAGAGGCTAGGAACTCTCCTTCATTGTCAGCTACACCAAACCTCACAAACAGGTTACGGTGCAGACCGTCTCTAGATGGATTAAACAGGTTCTGGCGTATGCAGGAGTGGACACTGATATTTTTAAACCTCATTCCACCAGGGCTGCATCGACATCAGCAGCAAGGGATATGGAAAATGGTCGAATGAGAGGACGTACCAGAGGTTTTATAATAAGCCTATCGCCAGATCCAGGATTTTTGCTGATTGTTTTAAGTTCTGTTTCACAGTTTCCCCCTGGCTGAGAGGGGTCACTGTTTATTTTCTTTCTTGTTATTAAAGCATTAGTATTGTTAAACATGTCATGTTTTGAATGCAATAATTTTCTCACTCGTCCTGGCCAATTGACGCAGCTGTGACGCGTGGACTCGTTCCTCGGCATGAAATCACAGACCTTCAAAGTCTTCACGTGGTCACTCACGTGACTCCGAAGTAAAATAGTAAGATTAAATGAGAACTTACCAGTTTGTAGTTTGATCATTATTTTATGAGGAGTTACGATGAGGGATTACGTGCCCTCCGCTCCCTACCCTCGTAACATAACGATCATCTGGTAGTTCTAGTCATCTATAATCTTATTATGTTAGTTCAAACTGTGACTTCACACTGTTGTTTTGAAGATTGACGCTCATGCGTGGGAATGGCCTTCTTCACGTAATCCATCAACGTAACTCCTCATAAAATAACGATCAAACTTCAAACTGTTAAGTTCTCGCTTAATCTTACTATTTGTGCTTAACTTTTTCAATTATGGTTGGCAGTCTGGTTCACACTCTACACACCAGCCTCCCTTCATGTAATGGTGAAGAATGAATCACAAAAGTTCATCGTCTCACTACTCAGGGCACTTTACCCATGGATGCTTTTACCTTGGTAGGGGAATCAAAATTTAGAGAGCATAGTTTCAAGCTAAGAGGGGAAAATTTTAATAGGACCTTGAGGGGCAACTTTTCACACAGAAGGTGGTGGGTATATACAACAGGCTGCCATAGGTAGTATTGTTGGCAGGTGATAAAACAATGTTTAAAAGACATATGGATAGGAAAGATTTTGAGAATATGGGCCAAGTCCAAGTAAGTGGGACTAGCTTAGATGGAGTATCTTGGTTGGCATGGACGGGTGGGCCGAAGGACACTGTTTCTGTGTTATATGACTATGCCTCTATGACCTTTCATCAGAACTCTCAATCAACATTTTTGCTCCCTGGATCAATGTCAAAATATCTCTTACAACAGAAAATGGTGAAAACCCTCCATTTAGACAGCATCTTTCGAAAAAGAAACAGAAATGATTTTCTTCAAAAGATATCTTGTTTTGACCTCTCATAACCCAACAGATTCTCCTGAATAGCATTTTCTGTAACTATACCAATTAATGCTTTGGGGGAAGATAAAAACAAACTGCTGAGGAGCTCAATGGGTCAGACAGCTTCAGCGGAAGGAAATGGACTGATGACGTTTAAGCTCAGGATACATCTTCAGACTGATGAAAGTTCCTGACCTAAAACATTGTCCATACATTTCCTTCCATCTATGGTGCCTGACATGCTGAATTCCTCAAGCAGTTTAATGTTGGCTCAAGATTCCAGCATCCGTAGTCTCTTGTTTTTTTTAAAACTTTTTCTGTTCAACGTTTCCCTGATTCCCTAGTAAGCAATTTGTTTTGAATTTGTTGACTTCTGCCAAACCATCTTTAGGGACAATGCACTCGACTTCAACGTTTATGGGTTCAGGTCCAGAATTTTGTTCACCTGTTGATCATGGCTGAGAGTTTGTGTCCTAAACATCTGCCAAGGTCAGATTCGGTATGGTTCCCCAAATAACAGAACAAGTGTGAACTATGACTCTCAAGGCACACATGTGATTCAATGTCTGAAGACACTTAGTACTTTTAGATATCTGCCAATAAAGAGTTAAAATTTTCAGGAGAGGGGAGTATAAAATATTCTGAATACATCTGGTGATAACACTGTCATTTGAAGTTTTTGATCTGACTTGTCCTGCTGTGTCTTTCCCATCATTTGCTGAATTTCTTTTCAAAGCAGATAAAATTGTTAATGCCTGGGGTTCTCCTGAGCATTGATCCAGAAAGTATCTCAAGCTTTCAATCATCTCCAGCTGTCCAGCAGTATCAGATACTTTTTTTTCACTCCTCCTCTCAAAGAAATACATTGGACTGGCCCGAGAAATGTATTGACGGTGTCTCGTACAAATAGGACACCTTTTTGAATGAGAAAGGTGTACTATTTGGACTGGTAAATTATAAATAGCCTGTCAAGCACATACGTGAACTTCGTTAAAAGAAATCCAGTATGGTTTATGAGAAAACTTACTTATATTATTAAACAGAATAAGTTACATTTATGCCATAGTAACTATCCCACCGATGCGATTTAGTCACTTCATCATATATAGCTTCCCAGCTGCTTTGGGGGAAATTCCGTTATTCCTGTAATTCACTTGTAGTTCCCGAGTTCAATCCAACATCTGCTGACAGAATCAGAATCTTTCTGTCCAGGTGGTAAGGAAGATAGATTAAGCAAATTTGAACCACATTAATTTTGGCCATTGAATTTAATGGCGGCACAGTGGTGCAGGGTGGCGCAGTGGCCACAGAGGGCAGCACATTGTCACGGCAGTAGTTATTGCCTTATGGGCCTGTCCCACTTAGGTGATTTTTTTGGCGACCATAGGCGACTGCCGCAAAAGTTTCAACATGTTGAAAAAATATTGGTGACAGTGGCGACATTTTTTGCTGTCGAAGGTTGTCGTAGCTAGACATAGGTGTTGTCATATGGTTGTCATAGGTGATGTCGTATATGGTGTTGTCAGGTTTCATAGGTGAATTCCATTAAAACTAGTCCCTGACAGCCGCCTGAAGAGTCACCTAAGTGGGACAGGCCCATTACAGTGCCAGAGATACGACTTCATTCCTGACAATGGGTACTGTCTGTATGGAGTCTGCACGTTCTCCCTATGACTGTGGGGTTTTCTACAGGTGCTCCGGGTTCTTCCTACATTCCAAAGACATACAGGTTTGTAGGTTAATTGGCTTTAGTAAAAATTGTAAATTTTCCCTGGTGTGTGTAGGTTAGTGTTAGTATGCGGGGTGATCGCAGGTCAACGCAGACTCATTGGGCCGAAGAGCCTATTTCCGTGCTGCATCTCTAAAGTCTAAAGAATGAAAATAAATATATTATCTTGTTTGACCACTATAGTATCCGTGCTATACAAAATGTGGCAAAACAACACAAGTGGATCAGTGGGACTGTGTAATAAAACACCAGGCACTGCACCAGCAAATGTGTGGTTGACCACAATGCAATACAGTTGTGGGTGAGACTCCAGGTCACAGCCATTATTCAGGGTCATTTGCATGATTGAACCAGTGCATCACAACCATCACAAAGGAAAATGTTCCATCACCAATTCCATCTCAGGGTAAATGCACACTGACTCATAGAGTAGTGCAAGCCCTTCAGCCCGACATCCATGCCGACCGAAATGTCTCATGTGCGGACGTGGCACCGATGGACAAGAGGCCGAAGCAAAGAAGTCGAAGCCAAAGAACCTGAATGGAAACGTGGCCGAAACGCCAATAAACCGAAAGAGTACGAAGAAGAAATGCCAATCAACCAAAAGGATGGGATACCTAAATGCAAACTAACCAAATGGGCGGGACACCTAAAAGCCAGCCAACCGAAAAGCTGCGTCGCCTAAAAGCAAACTCACCGAATGGCCGCTCTGTGGAAACGCCACCTACCTGAAAGGAAGCGTCGCCTACAGGCCAACGGACCGACTGTCACTCAACAGAAAAGTCCAATAACGGACATGACGTTGTTGGGGGACGGGACTTGTCAGCGATTGGTCCAGACCTCTGCGTCCATCATATCACTGTGGAGGGATGAACATTGTCCCACACCTCCGCTCCACCAGACCCGCAGCCTGCGGAGGTTGGCCGTGGGAGAGTGGGAGCTGTCCCGAGGGATGCACACCTTCGGCTGCTTTCAACTTGGTGCTTGGGTTCAGGTTGCCCAGTCACCTATGGCTTGTGTGGAAAAATGACCCCCATGCTCCCGTCTCCCTCTTCTCTCTCCCCGCCTCTCTCTCCCCATTCTCACTCTCCTCCTCTCTCTCTCCACTCTTCTCTTTCTCCTCTTCTCTCTCCCCTCTTCTCTCTCTCCTCTTCTCTCTGAGAGAAGAGGGGAGAGAGAAGGGGAAGACGGGAGCGTGGGGGTCATTTTTCCACGCAAGCCATAGGTGACTGGGCAATCTGAACCCAAGCACCAAGTTGTAAATCCCCAAAGGTGCACATCACTCGGGACAGCCCCCACCCTCTCACGACCACCCTCCGCGGGCTGTGGGTAGGGTGGAGCGGAGGTGTGGGACAATGTTCATCCCTCCACAGTGATGTGATGGACGCGGGGGTCTGGACCAATCGCTGACAAGTCCTGCCCACGGCAACGTTAAGTCCATTATTGGACTTTTCTGTTGAGCGGCATTCGGTTCGTTGGCCTGTAGGCGACGCTGCCTTTCGGGTAGGTGGCGTTTCGACAGAGCGACCATTCGGTGAGTTTGCTTTTAGGCGACGCAGCTTTTCGGTTAGTTGGCTTTTAGGCGTCCCGCCCTTTCGGTTAATTTGCATTTAGGCATCCCATCCTTTCAGTTAGTTGCCATTTTGTCTTCGTACTCTTTGGTTTTTTTGCCGTTTCGGCCTCGTTCCCATCTGTTCTTTGGCTTCAACTTCTTTGCTTTGGCTTCTCGTCCGTCGGCGCCATCATCCGTGTACCAAAATGTCTATCCAAACTAATACCGTTTGCCTACACTAGGCCTAATTTCCTCTCAACTCTTTTCTACTCATGCATCTGCCCAAATCCCTTTAAATGGTATCAGCGTGCCTGCCTCTCTCACCTCTTTGGGCTGCTCTTTCCATATTCTCTCTGTATCCTTTTTAAATCTTTCTCCTCTCACCTTAAACCTATGCCCTCTAGTTTTAGACTCACCTTTCCTGGGAATAAAAAAATATAGTTGTCTTCCCCATCGATGTCCTTCATAAGTTTATAACCCTTCAGCTTCCTTTGCTCCAGCGGAAAATAGTCCTAACCTCTTCAATCTCTTCTTATACCTCAAACCCTCCACAGCAGGCAATATCCTGGTGAATTTTATTTTATACTATCTCTAGCTTAATCCCATCCTTTCTTTTGTGTGCCAACCAGAAGTGCACACAACACTCCAAGTGTGGCCTAACCAACGATTTGTGCACGTGTATCATGACGTCCCAACTCTTGTACTCAATGCCAAGGTCCATAAAGATAAGTATGCCATCCACTTGCTTCATCTTCCTGCCTATCTGGGTTGCCACTTGCAGAGAACTATGTACTTGTACCCGTAAGCCTCTCTATTCAACAACACGCCCCGGAGCCCTTCTGTTCACCTGGCCTGGTTTAATTTCCAAGGTTCAACGCACAGCGACTGTGGTAGAAGAATTCCAAGGTCCTTGAAATAAAGGAAAAGTGATCGATTTTTCTTAGGGGAAGAATTTTGAGGGCATTAAACCTATAATCTATTTCTCCAGGATAGCTATTTTAGTCTTGAACTTGTTGAAAGTTCCAAACACTCAACAGATTATACAATAGATATCAGCTCTTATAAAATTGATAACTGAATATTCTTGATAAACTAGGAACTCTCATGCTTGTGAAAGGAGGAGCAGGTCAAAAACCTACCTATGGCATTTGTCCTAAAACAATATTACAAAAAGACTAGAGGCACACAATGAATTTTGGAAATAAACATGTTTAACACGATCCCATCCAGAAGGTTCATTTCAGTGAGAGGAAGTATAGAGTATTGGTCGACAGGAGATGAATATACACTCTAGCATTCTGAAGGACATGTTTCTAGCCACATGCTAATTGTGGCATAAACTATGGAATCAAGGAGGGCCAAGGTCAATTAGTTAATGGTGGCAAATGATGGCAACATTATCAATGTGGTTGTTTTAAATTGTAGGCTGTGGGAAACAACAACACATAGCATAGCAAGTGTGAGGTAATGCGCAGGACAAAGAAATAAGGCAAGAGAATGCACAATCAATTGTTGGATGCTAAGAAAAAAATAGGATCAGATGGACCTTTGGAAGCAGAATTCCACCAGTTGACGCCGTCAGCCATGGCAGTCTCGCCAACGGTCTGTCTGTCATTTCATCTTTTTTGTTATTTTTAGTGTGTTTTAAAAAGTTTGTGCCAATGTTCTCTGGTTTGTTTATGTGGGGAGTCGGGGGAAACATTTTTTGCAATCTCTTACCTTGCCAGAGATGCGATTGTTTTCCGGATCGTATCTGTGGTTGCTAACATCATGGAGCTGGCAGCCTTACTTGGGACTGACTTTGAGCCTCACCGCGGGGCCGTGGACTTACCATGGGAGCCTGCGATTCCTTGCCTGGCTTCGACGCTCCAACTGCGGCTTGCGGATTTCACCATCGAGGAGCTAGCAGTCTCGGGTAGAGACTGATGTTGGGAAGCTCCAGTCACAGAAGGTTCGACCAGCACCGACCCGCGTGGGGAGCTGACATCCCCCCCCCCCCCTCGGTGCAGGAACTTGATCACCCCAACAAAGAGGGCCTGACCGCCGGCTACGGGAGCCAAGATTGCCCTGACAATGGAAAGCTTGAGGCTCCCGACCACGGGAGGACAAAGACGGGAAGAGATTGAACTTTTTTTTCACCTTCCAACAGTGAGGAATGTGGAGGAGTCACTGTGGTGGATGTTTATGTTATTTGTGTTTATGTTATTTGTTATGTTTATGTATTTTGTGTGTCTTGTTTCTTTTTATTGGTATGACTGTCTGGCAAATCAAATTCCTTGTATGTTGTAAAACATACTTGGCTAATAAAGTATGAATATGATTATGATTATGAGATATGGCAGGACAAATGCATAAGGTGGTTACAAAGGCATACTGTACAAGACACTTCCCTTAGTTGGCTAAGATACAGATCACAAGAGGAGGTCTTATTTGAATTATATAAAGTCTAGTTAGGGCACAGCAAATGTATTGCATGCCGTTCTAGTCTTCACACGGCGGGTGTGGTGTGATAGCTTTAGAGAGGACGTAGAGGAAATTTGTAAAGTTCTTGCCAAACTGGAGAATTAAGATCATGAGGAAAGTCTGTCAATGTTGCGTGTCGATCTTTGGAATGAAGGATGATGAGATGAGATTAAATTCAGATGTATGAAATTATAAGATTCCTAGATAGGGTGGACCTATTTCTCTTGGCAGAAAGATCGGTAACTAGAGAAAATATATTGAAGTTATTTGATAGAAAGATAAAAGAGAGTTGAGGAGAAATAATTCATTCAAAGAACAGCAGTGGTGGTCTGAGACCCAGTCTGAAAGGATATTAGAAATATAAACGCAAGAGGATTAAAAAAATGGTTTGTTTTTTAAACTGCTGAAGGACCTCAGCGGGTGAAGCAGCATCTTTTTAGTTAAGTTTAGTTTAGTTTAGAGATACAGCGCAGAAAAAGGCCTTTCAACCCACTGACTCCCACGCGACTAGCAATCCCCATTAACCAATCGGAGAAAACCCACACGGTCACTAGCACTACCCATCCTGTACAATTTACAAATACATGAAGAAAATTATCAACGTAAATTGCATACGTAGGTTTCATCTAAATCATTTCATTTGTGGCTGCATGAACACCAAGGGCTGATTGACCTCCTCTGTTCTAGAAATGTTTAGTTTCCTTTGAATTTAACCCACGCAAACAAAATTAAAAACAAAGTCAGAAGATACCTAATATGCTGGAATTTTGTTCCTCCAGCACTTGAGCTCCTCCAAAGTGCAGGAGGAACTCGGGCAACATCTGTGGAGAGAATGGGCAGATAGGGACTGATATCCCTCAAATTGTAACCATTCATTAAACACTTTTGGGTCCCTGGTATCTCAACAGGCAACTGTAACCATCCAACCACAACTAGAGAGTAGTCCTGAACTACTACCTACCTCATTGGAGACCCTTGGACTATCTTTGATTGGACTTTACTGGCTTTATCTTGCACTAAACATTATTCATGTTATTTTGTTTATCATGTATCTGTAAACTGTGAATGGCTCAATTGTAATTTCCACTGACTAGTTGGCATGCAATAAAAGCTTTTCCCTGTACCTCGTGACAATAAATAGAAAAATAGAAAATAGGTGCAGGAGTAGGCCATTCAGCCCTTAGAGCCAGCACTGCCATTAAATATCATCATGGCTGATCATCTAAAAACAGTACCCCTTCCTGCTTTGTCCCCAAGAGCTAAATCTAACTCCTCTTGAAAAGATCCAGGGAATTGGCCTCCACTGCCTTCTGTGGCAGAGAGTTCCACAGATTCACAACTCTCTGGGTGAAAAAGTGTTTCCTCATCTCAGTCCAAAATGGCTTACCCCTTATTCTTAAGCTGTGACCCCTGGTTCTGGACCTCCAACATCGAGAACATTTTTCCTGCATCTGGCCTGTCCAATCCTTCAAGAATTGTATATGTTTCTATAAGATCCCCTCATCTTTCTAAATTCCAATGAATACAAGCTGAGTCGACCCATTCTTTCATCAAATGTCAGTCCCGCCATCCCGGGAATTAACCTGGTGAACCTATGCTGCACTCCTTCAATAGCAAGAATATCCTTTCTCAAATTAGGAGACCAAAACCTGCACACAATACTCCAGGTGCGGTCTCACCAGGGCCCTGTACAACTGCAGTAGGACCTCCTTGCTCCTAAACTCAAATACTCTCACAATGAAGGGCAACATGCCATTAGCTTTCTTCATTGCCTGCTGTACCTGCATGCTTACTTTCAGTGACTGATTTACAAGCACATCCAGGTCTCGTTGCACCTCCACTTTTCCTAATCTGACATGAACAAAAATAGGTGCAGGAGGAGGCCATTCGGCCCTCTGAGCCAGCACTGCATTCAGATAATAATCTGCCTTCCTGTTCTTGCCACCAAAATGGATAACCTCACATTATACTGCATCTGCCATGCATCTGCCCACTCACCCATCCTATCCAAGTCACCCTGCAGCCTCATAGCATCCTCCTCACAGCTCACAC
Source organism: Okamejei kenojei (assembly GCA_035221665.1). Lineage (NCBI taxonomy): Eukaryota > Metazoa > Chordata > Chondrichthyes > Rajiformes > Rajidae > Okamejei > Okamejei kenojei. The sequence continues at coordinate 87,208,881 of CM069135.1, forward strand.
TGCCACCCAGCTTTGTGTCATCCGCAAACTTGGAGATGTCACATTTAATTCCCTAATCTAAATCGTTAGTATATATTGTAAATAACTGAAGCCCCAGAAATGAGCCTTGCGGCACCCCACTAGTCACTAATAAATAAACTAAATGAAAAATTAGATTTTTGACAAATATCAAAAATTGTGACAAATTGTTTTTTCAATGTAATTTTCTATGCAGAAAACAGTACTGCACATATAAGCAGGTGCCAGAACGTAAACTGGCTTGCCTGGCAACAAACTCCTTGAAGTGACAGTTCTTGCAAGTCTTTTGCAGTTATCCAATTTTATCAACACATTTGGGAAGGATGACTGAAGAAAATGAAAATATTTTGGCGTCAACACAAAATCACTTTTTTCAAAATAGGTGCAGAGACATCTTATCGATCTTTATTGGGTCATCAGAATATGGTTTAATTCAGTTTAATTTATATTCACATGTACCAAGGTACAGTGAAAAGCGTTTGTTGCATGCTAACCAGTCAGCAGAAAGACAACACATGATTACAATCAAGCCATTTACAGTATATAGATTCATGATAAGGGAATAACATTTAGTGCAAGGTAAAGCCAGCAACGTTCAATAAAGGATAGTCCGAGGTCACCACAGAGGTAAATAGAAGTTTGGCACTGCTCTCTGGTTGTGGTAGGATGATTTTGTTGTCTGATAACATATTGGTTCTATTTGAATGAGTTGATCGTGGAAAGTCTATGATATCACAGAGGGAGAGTTTCTGATTAAGACCTTTTATCTGGGAATAAGGAGAGAATAATTGTTAATGTAATCACAATAATGCTGCATTAAATCGAAAATAGGATTTCGCATATACATTTTGAGGATGTTGCCCTACACACCCAGCTGTCAGAAATTAAAGGCTGACCCCTGGTGCCGAAATCTTAATCTCTGAGGTTAGCTATGATTTTTTCTTTGATGCTTTGTAGTCTACAGAGCCAATCATACCACATCCAAAACTATTGGAATAGTGCCAACACGGCATGAAGGATACAACTGATGCTAACAAATATATGCTTCAATGGTAAATTAAGTATCAGGGAGTTTTTATTCACCAGGACAATAATAGAAATATTATCACCTTAAAATTAAACACAATGACATGCCTTGAACTCCCACACCTGAAATCACCTTCACTGTCTGCAGGATGGCTGCATTGCAATGATTTAATGACTGCAAATGAAGGCAAAGATCAAAGTGTAATAGGTAAAGCAGCATCAAGTACTTCATACCGTAGTGGGTTCGTAAACCAAGGTAATAAATCAGAGTAGTCCAATGGATCTCCAGTAAGGAAAATGAGGAGAGTTTCAGCGCAGCATCACAGTCCAGAAGCACACACCACAGGCTGTGAAGCACAAATAATCAAAATGCCAGCTGCACACTACAGGTAAATTGAGATCAATTTTCACATGAGATTGCCTTTCATTTTTCCTCATAGAAATTCTGGCTGATGCTCACTTCACAGTTTTCTGATTTGGTTTTTTTTTTGACAGCTGAAGGCAATATGCGCTTGGAAAAGGGGTCCAAGTTATGACTGGACTGGTGTTGGGTTTCTGCTCAGGAAATGCAGGGCCTCTGCCAACTAAGTAACAGTCATTTACCAGAGTAAATCTCTTCATTTTGCAAACAGGCAGGCCCTGGGGAATCATACACAATCCGTTGGCAAGCCCGAACGTAGTATCGTTATTCCGTCTATGGGTTTTTGAAATGCTGCAGTGGTTTGCAATGCCTTTTCTTCTCTAAACAAACAGGACATAAGACAAACAATTGTATTAACTATTCTTTAACTTTCTAAATACTAGTTAAGTGACTGGGAAATCCCTGCAGATGTAGCATTGCAGGAGCTTATCCTGTAGCATTAATTGCCAGTCTTTGATGGGTGAGTCTTATGTGACAGAGCAAGAATCGGTTCTCACCTGTGAATCATTGGGGTTGTCAGTCTAAGACAGTGGACATACTGCCGGCTTAGTTTTAACTGATAGGATTAAGATAAATATGAAAGCTATCACCAGTTTTCCTGCACTCTAGATAAATTCTGCAACCAATTCTGAAAACCTTTTTTTCACACAAAGGGTGGTGGGTATATGGAATAAGCTGCCAGAAGAGGTAGTTGAGGCTGGGACTATCTCAACGTTTAAGAAACAGTTAGACAGGTACATGGATAGGACAGGTTTGGAGGGATATGGACCAAACGCAGGCAGGTGGGACCAGTGTCGCTGGGACATGTTGGCCGGTGTGGGAAAGTTTGGCCACAGGGTCTGTTTCCACACTGTATCACTCTATGACTCCAGGACTCTAATTCAAAGTAGTTTGTCCCACACTCCCACCCTGCCCTGAAAGGAAAGTTCTGTCCTCTGTATCTAATTATATTACTTAATAATCACGTCTTAAGCTATTAACATGAACTTTCTAAGAACTTCATGACATTATGAACTCATTTAGACCAGCAAATTTGTTTATGGAATCAATGAAACAAAACAAAAAAATCTCTGTTTAGTTTAGTTTAGTATAGTATAGTTTAATTTAGTTTAGTTTAATTTAGAGATATTGCGAGACCAAGCGTAGACTGGGTGATCGTTTTGCTGAATACCTTTGCTCAGTCGCCTAGGCCTACGTGACCTCCCGATTGCCAAACACTTTAAATCCCCTTCCAATTCCCATACTGACCTTTCTGTCCATTGTCAGAATGAGGCCAAACACAAATTGGAGGAACAGCACCTGATATTTTGCTTGGGTCAGCTTACACCGGTATGAGAATATTGTATTCTCTAACTTCAAGTAACCCTTGCATTACCCCCCCCCTCTCCTTCCCCCAACCCCCCCCCCATCCTACTTGTCTGTCTGTATAACTTATTATCACCTAGCCCACAACCAACTCCTCCACCTTTCCTTGCTCATCGTTACTTTATTTTCATGTCTTTCATTAATAGTAAGATTAAACGAGAACTTACCAGTTTGACGTTTGATCTTTATTTTATGAGGAGTTACGATGAGCGATTACCCGCCAGCATAATAAATAATGCATTCAAACATGACATAGATTTAAACATGTTGCTGCTTTAATTAGCAAAAGAAAACAATAGCGACCCCTCTCTCCCGGGGTAAGCTATAAAACAGAATCTAAAATCGAGTGGGCCATTACCCTCGGTCTGGCAAGTGGTTTATTATAAAACCATTGAAAAGTCAGTTCATTTAACCATCCTGCGGCCGCGAGGATATGGTCGAGAGGGAAGTCCAGTACCCTCACTGCTGACATTGATGCAGCCCTGGTGGAGTGATATTTAAAAATGTCAGTGTCCACTCCCGCACAAGCCAGAACCTGTTTCAGCCACCTTGAAATGGTCTATGATGACACCTTCCTATGAGGCTTTTTGTGACTGATGAATATCGTTAATTCTGAGCCTCTGAGGCTCTTGGTGCCTTGATATACTGCTGTAAGTGCGTAACTAAACACAACCGAAGGCCCATGGGGTCGCCATAAAAATAAGTTTGAGCCCTGATGCCCCTGGTCTGCTCTGCTTAATTAAATCATAAATATAAAACGTTATATTATTTACAAATGAAACCATCCTGTCCAATCGCAGCTTCTGCAACGCCTGGACCCGTTGCGCTGAAACCAGCGCCATGAGCATGACCACTTTGAGAGTGAGTTTGGGCAAAGACAGGGATGTAGCTGGAGCCCACTGGCAAAGCAGCGTGAGTACCATGCCCACATCCAAAATCTCCGAGTACCAGGGCCTGGGGGGATTAGAGTTAAAAATATCCTTCATGAACCTGGATATTAAAGGGTGAGACCCAACCTAAGAGTGTTGTCCCGATCTCAGCCATAAGTACGATGATAAGGCACTCCTGGCACTGTTGATGGCACTATAGCTCAGTCGCTCATCAAAATATAGTGTTGAGAGAAATTCCAACACATCCGATATGCGTGCCGTGTGATATGATAATGTCGACTGTAAGCAGAATACCTCCCATTTTTTGATATGAGAGATGTACTGTTTTTTGGTACTATCCCTCCAGGCCGCAGTGATCACATCCACTGTACGATCTGATAGTCCAAGCCCCAGGAACAGTCTCCTCAGAATCTGCAGACCAATAGATTAATACGGTCATGTAGTGGATGGTTCTCCCCAGTCACAGGGTGAACCTGCAGGTTACTGCGTTTGGGGACAGCCATAAGAGGCTGTGTTATTATTCCCAGAATGAGTGGGAAATATGGCTGTGTAGCCAGTCGGGTACTACCAAAACGCCTGAGGCGGAGTCCTGCTTGATCTTGAGCAAGCACCGACTGATGAGGCAAAATGGGGGAAATGCATATAAAAACATTCCACCCCAGTGTAGCGAGAATGCATCTACCGCCACTGCCCCTGAGTCTGGTTTCCATTAAACATACTTTGGTAACTGGTGATTGAGTCTGGATGCAAACAAATCGATATCTGGTACGCCATACCGAGCGACAATATCATTAAATACTTCATGATTCAACGTCCATTCTGTGTTGTCATTGAATTTTTCTGACCTTGTGTCTGCCACCATGTTGAATCTACCTGGGTAAGTAGATAGCTGAAACCCAAATGTTTCTTGTAATACACCAGTGCCAAATAAGGTTAGCCAATTTATCACGGGATACCGACTTGATTGCACCTATGTGATTAACATATGCCACCGCTGTAGTGTTGTCAATCTGAAGCTGAACATGCAAGTGATGCATACTAGTACAAGAAGCCTTCAGGCCATAGAGTGCTCCCAACAACGCAAAATAGTTAATACCATGTGATTGAAGAATTAATGCCTCATGCATATTCCATCTGCCACCGCAGCTAGATATGGTATCAGTAGCTCCCCATCCTAGAGCACTAGCATCAGTTTGTAAAATAACTGAAGGTTTATCAATCAGAATTTTACTGGAGCAATGCCAAATATTTGCTATCCACCGCTGTAACTCAGCAATGGCTTCAACTGGTAACCGCATGGGTCTATTGAAGTGACCTGCATGTACTTTGAGTGCCTGCTTCTTTGCACGTTGTAAATTTTGATAATGTACAGGCCCAAACTGTGCAGCTGGAAAAGCAGCCACTAATTTGCCAATTATACTAGCTACATGTCGAATAGAAGGTTGCTCCTCAACAATGAGATTGTTACAGGCTTCTATTAATTCTGATCTCTTGCCCCTAGGCAGAGTCACAGACATGTGAGTTGAGTTAATGGTGAATCCCAAATAATCAATAACTCTAGATGGTATCAATTTGGATTTATTTGGATGGATGAGAAACCCCAATCTCTCAAACATGAGTTTAGTAGCAGAAACAGATAATTCAGCTGATTTCAGAGTTTTTCCTATGATTAGGATATCATACAAATAAGCCATTACAATATGATTCTGAGCCCGGAGTAGCCCCAACACCGGTTTTAACAATTTTGTAAATAATCTAGGGGCCGAAGTTAACCCATTAGGCAATGCATTAAACTGCCATAGTTGCCTCGTCCAGCTAAACTTCAAATATCTCTGGTGATCGCAATGAATGGGTACTGAATAATATGCATCTTTAAGATATATGCATGCCATATAACATCCTTTGGAAACCAGTTGTTTGGCAGTACCAAAAGTTTCCATTTTTAAATGTTTACACTGCACAAAGGAGTTAAGTCAAGTCAAATCAAGGATGATTTGGCATCCACCATCCTTCTGTTGCCTAGGAAATATATTAGACACAAATTGATGAGATTGATGAAACGACTTCTCAATTACCCCTTTTTTGTATAACGTTTCAATTTCAGCTAGTACATTCAAACACTGTTGTGAAAAAAACAATGTCTGGCTTGGTGTATGCTGTGTGGGTGGACACAAATTGAGAAGGAATTTGATTCGGAACCCTTGTAAACTGTGCAGTATAAACAAATTTGATGTAACCCAACACCATTCATTCAAAACCAAGTGTAATCTCCCACCAACTTGTAACTGATCCATACATGATATGTTCCGAAAAGAACCAGACCCACCTACCTCCATGGTTACCGGTGGATATTTCTGACCCCGTGTTTTTGGGGGTAAGACTGTTGGAGTGCGCCAACGGGCATGTTTGGCAAGGGCCGGCTTGGGCCTTGTCCTTAATCAGTTTCAGCGAACCGTTTGTAGGGGTGCTGCCGCCAAAGTGAAGTTTTGCTAGTCGACGGGGCTTTCATGAGTCTGACCGTTTTTGCCTCATCATCCAGCTCCCTGACCCACTTTGACAGATCTTCACCGAACAAAAGATCGGTCGATGTACATTGCTGGATTTGCACAGTGCCGCGAACTTGGGGTTCATAGTAGGAAGGATGGCACTTTTTCTTAGGCAGTTCATTGCACATTAGGGCCAGGGCGTCCTGCTGCACATCAGATAGGGGCCCTCCATCCACCGACCTGGCAAAAGCTGTAATGCCTGAGGCGAGCAACTTCAGTATCTTCTGGAGCTTCACCTGCTGGGCTCTGATACCTACACCCATGTGACCCCAGATGGAGTGGTTAACAGTCGGCACTTTCAGCGAGACACAGTTAGCTGGTGTTTCATATTTCCTGGAAGTTTCTTCCATTATGTGATCTTGGAGCTGGTGTGAGGCCAGGTAATTTGTACTCATGGCCAAGTGTTCATCCAGCAGTTCCCCTGTTTCGGTCGGGATTGCAAATTTTGATGCCATAACTGGTTCGCGCCCTTCGTGCCTTGAGGTATGCTCTCTGGCTATACCTCTGAACTCGGAGTCAGAACAAAACTGACCCCGGATGCTCTCCTCCTCCGAGAGGGAGACATTATGCAGCCCTGAAACAGGTGCCGCGGGCCCCCGAGGAGACCCTCGCTGATATAACTCCTCTTGTTGGAGCATATCATGATGGAGCATCCTCTCCATCAGGAGCTCCATTGTGGACAAACATCCGAAGACGCTATCCATTGTAGGAGGGGAACCCTCCTGGCCCGTCTCGTCCGAGTCAATGGGCCTCACAGACTTCTTTGTGGCTTTCCGTCCCAACAGAGTAGCCAGGGTGCCCTCAAGTGGCACCAAGTGTGAAGCCACTGGCCGTGCCGCCAGTGACTCGGAAGGTGAGATAGATGGCCGCCCACTACCCGCACTCCCGCGGTCTTCCGTAGCTGCTCTCCCGGCGGCCCGCCTGGACTTCACCTTAGACATTTTCTCCATCTTGTTCCTGTAACAAGAATTATAGACCCAAGAAAACAACCTCAGACTAAGTTTTAAATACTTACCTGAGGGTTTTTAAAACTTACCGCTGGAGGAGCAACGTGACTCCGATGTAAAATTGATTCCATATCTCTCTATATCACCGTCTACTCTCTTTTCCCTTTCCCCTGTCTCTCAGTCTGAAGAAGGGTCTCATTCCAAAACATCACCTTTACCTTTTTCTCCAGAGATGCTGCCTGGCCCACTGAGGTACTCCAGCTTTCTGTGTCTATCTTAGAATTATAAAAAGGGGTGAGGTGTAGAGGGAGAGGTTTTTATGCTCAGGATAAATGTGAATGTATTGAAAAGCTGGTCCAAGGCTATAGGGTGCAGGGCTACAAGTAGTGAAGGAACTTGTGGATGTCAAGTGTCAGGAGTGTTGGGCCACACTTCCCTTTGGAGATGATGAAGTCACGCCAGGTGGGAATAGTAATGGAGCATGATACATGCCCTAGATGGGACACTTCATCACCACCTGTCAGGTCATCACTGATATCTTTGTCATTTGGCATTTACAGGATCTTTCAGTTGGCCATGCATAAGTGTAAGAATCTACTGAATAATGTTCTATTTGCCAGGGACAGCTTTATATTCCTACAGTGTTACTGGGCGAAGTGACTGCATTTTGGTTTGGTGGCTCTGCCTGGCCAACCACGGTCTCAAGTCCAGAGGATGCCACCCAGATCATCCAGGGATATTCAAGAATTTCCACTCCAGCACCTGAGAGGTTGGTGAGAGCAGATTTACCAATACAATTGAAGAAATAAAAGAGCAGGTAATTGAACAGCTCAACAAAGAGGCAACACAGTCACGATAACCCAAGTGGCCTGCTATCATCTTTCGAGGAGTCTAAAATAATATGATTTAAGAAAAGGATGAAACTATGGTTTATACATTATAGATAAAATATATTAGCCTAAGCTTTCAATGTCATCAATCTCTTGAGTATAAACATGTCCACTGAGTCAACCACTTTCTCTAAGTGAGGCTTAGCATTTTCAATTGAAAATAATCCGATTATCCTCAACTGTGAAAGGAAAGATCCTTGGGGTAGCCAAAGTCTTTCATGTCTAGTGGTACAATGAATGCCTTTCCTTACATTTATCTAAAACTACGAATGTGCTGGCTTCACAGAATCAAAAAATGTTCCATTCCCAATAAATTACATTCTTTATTTTAATGGCCATTAATCAAAGAATACTAACTCTCACACAACAGTCATTAATACTCACGTGAGCTGGTGGTCCCTACTGAATTGGATTGTTGGCCACCTTTAGATCATACCAGACACGGTGTATAGGTAGGGTTGGTTGCTTTATTGGCAGGAACTAAAATGCCATGATGCAGCTAAGCTTAGCTTAGTTTAGTGATACAGTGTGGAAACAGGTCTTTCGGCCCATCGAGTCTGCATCAATTAGCGACCACCCGTACACAACTTCTATCATACACATCAGGGACAATTTTCAGAGGCCAATTAACCTACAAACCCTCACGTCTTTGGAATGTGGAAGGAAACCAAGTCTCCAAGGGTAAACCTACGCGGTCACAGAGAAAACATACAAACTCCGCACAGGGAGCCCCCTTAGTCAGGATCGAACCTGGTTCTCCGGCACTGTGAGGCAGCAATTCTACCACTGCGCCTCTGTGCCGTCCCTCTGTACTGATGTAGTATAAGAGAGTTTCTTTAGTCCTCCTGAGGCAGCACAGTTGTGCAGCAGTTAGTACTGCTGCCTCACAGATCCAGGACCTGACTTGATTCTAACCTCGGATGCTGTCTGTGGGGAGTTTGCGCCTACTTACTGTAACCAAATAGCTTTATCCAGCTGCTTCAAATTCCTCCTGCATACCAAACATATGCCGGCAGGTCAATTAGCTATGTATAAGTTAAACCTTAGTGAAGATTAATGGGAAAAAATAATCAATGGGAAGTTAATCAACAGGGGAATGGGACTACAGGGAACACTTCCTTAGAGCTGGCATGGACTCAATGGGCCGAATGATCTCCGTCTATATTTTTTTACGTACAAGTCATCAATCCTCCTGAAAAAATAACAGCCATTGACAGTTTAGTCTTAAAATTAACCTTTCAGGGTACAATTTGGAAATAATTGTACATACAGATGATATCTGAGGCTTTGTGTTGTCTTCAACAAATGGCAGCTGGTGGTAGGTCAAAGATTATTTTTAAACCTGAGTCAAAATAGGAAAAAGGTGTTTGGAGTTAGTTCAAAATAAAAAAAGAAACCGCAGCTGCTGGAAAACTGAAGTAAAAACAAAATATACAGGAAAAGCAGGATGTACTCAATTTCATAACTGATAGGTGCAGAAATAGGTCATTCGGCCCATCAAGTCTACTCATTCAATCATTCAAGTCATTCAATCTTGGTTGATTTATCTCTCCCTCTCAAACCCACTCTCCAGCCTTCTCCCCACAAACCCTGACACCCATACTAATCAAGAGTCAATCTCTCTGCCTTAAACATATCCATGACTTGGCCTCCACAGCCTTCTGTGGCTGAATTCCACAGATTCACCACCCTCTGACCAAAGAAATTCCTCATCATCTCCTGCCTAAAGATTTCCTAAAGACTTCCTAAAGTCCTTTTATTCTGAGGCTATTACATCAGCAGGTCAGCAGTATCAGTGGAATGAGAAATTAAATTAAGTTTTCTGTCAATAGAGGTTCAGAATTTACAATTAGTTCAAAGTTCAGCCACCGGTTAATCAAAAAAATCAATAGATCAAAGGAGCTAAATTGCAAATTTCTAGTAATAAATATACCATTATAAAATCATACAGCATAGAAAAGCTCTTCAGGCCAAATTCCCCATGCTAGCCAAGATGCCCTGTCTATGTTACTATCTCCTGGCTGTTTTGGCCTATATTCCGTTATACCTTTCCTATCGATGTACCTGTCCAAATGTCTTTTAGACAAGTTGCACCAAATGTTGTTATAGTACCTGCTTCAACTATCTCCTCTGGCAACACTTTCCATCTACTCAACACCCTCTATTTGGGTTACCCGTCAGGTTCCTTTTAAATCTTTCTCCTCTGACCTTAAACCTATACTGAGAGAAAATTATAGGTCAGGTTAAAGAGCATTATTTTCACCATATGGCAGTAATTGAATTGTTCAACCCAATCTTCACATTGGCACTGAAAGGCAATCGATTGTTATTTAGCATCATTCACCATTAACTAATTACTAACCTACAAAGTTGTACGGTTTGTGCTTCCCATCCAAAATTCAACTTGATAGAATTTCATGCGTGTCAATGTCCCTTGATGGCAACTGCATTCACCTCAAACCGATGATACAATATTTTCACATGATATAGAATCTTGTCACAAAGTTCCGTATTGACTTTGTGGGGGAAAAAAAGCTAGTTGTATCAATAGCAAGTTATTTACAGCTCTCATCAAAGCACATGGGGACCAACAGTGCAGCATTCTCAGACTCTGCTGTCAGCTAGAGTTTAAAATGTCATTGAAACTGCTGACACCATTATAGAGAGATTGAGTTCAAGGGACGTTCTCGATTGTGAATTTTGTACAGCAACAAAATTGCACTCTGCACTGAGCAGACCAACTAACAAATACTACAGTTGTTATAGGCAAGACTATCTTACATTTCATGTTGAGAGAGTGTGTACAATAAGCCTTAGGGAAACAAATAACTAAAGGGAGCTTGACATAATACACTGGAAAGGCTGAGCAAGTTGCCACTATTATACTATGTTTATGTCGGGTTGGTGGGTTCATTATTCAGGAAGTAGAACATGCTGGTAGAGTACAAGAATATTTATTTAATCATTCACAAGGATATAATGCGCCATTTGGCAAGGGATTGCAAACTTTGAATTCTGTGAACTATGTTTCTTGAATGTAGATCTTCTTACCTGAGAAGCATTCTTTGTAACAGTGAGTGGAGAAAAACTTGTTACTCAATGACATAGAGTCATATAGCAGGGAGACAGGCCCTTCGGCCTGACTCGTCCACTCCAACTAAAATGCCCCATCTAAGCTGGTCCCACCTGCCCCGCCTGGCTCATAACCTTCTACACTTTTCATATTCATGCATCTGTCTAAATGTCTTTTAAATGTTGTTATAATACCTATACTGCTACTCATCATGCAGCCCGTTCCATATACTCACCATTCTCTGTGTGAAAAAGTTGTCCCTCAGGTTCTCATTAAATCTTTCTCCTCACCTTAAACCTATGGCCTCTAGTTCTTGATTCCCCTACTCTGGGAAAAAAAAGACTCTGTGCATTCAACCTATCTATTCCCCTCATGATTTTATATTTTTATAAAGTAATTTACTTGAAATTTATTCCTGGTAAACATCTTCCTACCTTGAGGCTGAGCACTGTAGAAGGAAACAAAGTCATCTTTATACTAAGCACTTACAGCAAATTTAAATTAGCTGCTGTTAAAGCAATATGATCTTTTTCTTTCTCTCCCTGTCCACTTATTATCTCCATAATTTAATCCAAGGAGAAATGTTCTGACGATATATATATTTCCTGCATTAGCAATATATGCATAGCATTGTCACTCGATCCGGAATTAATCCAGGCAAAGCATCTCCAATGGCTCATTCAAAATGTATTCATTCAAAGACTGATTCAACCTTAGCTGTGGGTAGAACTTGGAAAGTAGAGTAAGGTCAATCATTTTCTAACAGACACATGCAATGATATGGAACCAGAGGGGTACAGAGTTAAGGTGCAGGCTGGCCAAGATCTATTCAGAGATGAGGCCGAATGGCTTTTCCTTGTTCCTTTATTCTGCTCAACAGTTAAAATGATCAATAAATCTAGCTGTTTTTTTCATTAATCAGTATGGATAATTAACTACTTCCTTAAAACAATTCACACAAGATTTCTCACGTGGACAAGATAGATATCTTCATAAACGTTTAGCGTGGATGGATTGTGCAGATTGTTACGTAGCAACAGCACAAGATCACACACCTCAGTTCCTAACCTCAGAAATCATACAAACCCAATGCCTCATAAATTCAGAGGAATACAATTGGGCACACAGAAGAGACTGCAGGTGCTGGGATCTTGAGCAGAAAACAAAGTGCTGGAGAAACTTAGCAGGCCAGGCAACATCTGTGGAAGGAAATGGACAGATGACGTTTTGAGTCAGGACTCTACTTTTATCTGAAGAAGGGTCCTGACCCGAAATGTTGTCTGCCCTCTTCCCTCCATTCATGTTACCTGGCCTGTTGAGTTCCTGCAGAATACAGTTTTGCAGTGTTCTTTGGTCCTTTGTTACAACTCCATTCCTTGTTGAAAACCAGAATCGGATCTGCATCCACCATGCTGTGCTTTCCAGATCTCAACTTCACTTTGTTGCTTCACTTCTGAATTTTCCATTTTAAAGCCGTAAAATGCAGAAATTTGCTGATTTATTGGGCTAAGGGGATAGGGAAGGGAACTGGGACATATTGGTTATAATTTTTAAAGAAGCATCAACTACACAGAAGTCTGAAGAAAGGTCTCGACCTGAAACATCACCCATTCCTTCTCTCCAGAGATGCTGCCTGTCCCGCTGAGTTACTCCAGCTTTTTGTATCTATCTTTGGTTTAAACCAGCACCTGCAGTTCCTTCTTATACTACTCCAAGAAGCTTTCTTCTGAACTGTAACCTTTTAAAGATTTGATGTCCTAGAGGATTTGCAGAATTGATCAGAAGAAAAATGAAACCAAAGTTGATAGAGAGAAAATAAATAAAGCAAAGACCTAGTGGCAGAAACCGAAGTGAGGCAGACCATAAACCACTCCTAATTACGGTTGCTCTATAGAATGTTAGGTATAGGGACCCATCATTGTTATAAACCCATTATGGAATGTACAGGCTGTTTATAAACCTGTTGAAAGTGTAATTAAATTTCTCTAGAGATTATAACCGAGCTACAAGTGGTTATGGGGAGAAGGCAGCAGAATGGGATTAGGAGGGAGAGGTAGATCAGTGATGATTGAATGGCAGAGTAGACTTGCTGGGCCGAATAGCCTAATTCTACTCCTATCATTTGTGATCTTATGATCTTAATGTTCCAAGTATTTGGAACAAAGGTAAACAATTCCTTTGGAATTACTAGGTTTCTGATCCATTGAAAATAAGACACAAAGTGCTGGTGTAGCTCAGTGGGCCAGGCAGCATCCAGCATAACATGCATAGGTAATGTTTCATGGCAGGACCCTTATTCAGACATTGCATTGTCAAACACAGAGGTCTGGGATATTGTCAGATTAAGGTGACCCATGGAGTCCAACAACTGGGCACAGTCTTGTTGGAATGTCCCAGCATCAAGCTGCCCTGTATGGAGACCGATGTGGCTTTGGATCTGAGAACCCTTCAATTTCAATAGGGATTACAGGGCCACATATCTGAAGATAAAAGTGAAAAGATTGCTATTATTTATCTGTATACTGAATTTTACATTGATCTCATCAATTAACTGGCTATTAATTATTTTGTAATAATGTCTCTGAAAATCCTGTCCCTAGCTTTGCCAGCAATCAAAAGCTATCAAGGGTATCTTGGGGAAAGGGCTTCATTCAATGGGTAGTTAGAAGCCCACCCAGCAGTGCTACTGGACCATGGAATGTAGTAAGGCAGTGAGTTTAGTCTTCTGCAACCAGATTAGCAAACTATGGATAAATTGGAGTGCCCATGAATGGTGATTCCTGAGTTGGGGTCTAAGACAATATGATTTAGTCCAATGTATTTGAAGACATTTTAATTCCTGCAAACATGGTAGACTCAAATGGGAGAATAGATCTTTTATTTTTAGTGTAATCCCCATTTGTGATGCAAATGTTTAGTGTTTCAAAGTGATTTATTTGCTCAGGTTTCCACTAACCTATTTCTAGGTTTCCAGACATAAAGTCGTCCATGAATTACTATGAGCAGACTGCTTTTTAGAACGTGAACCTTTACATTAAAACCTATATTGGCATTTTTAAGAGAGACAATCGGTGCATTTTTAATCAAGCTGGTGACCAGCTATCAGAGCTATGTCCTCACAGTGCCTAAGTCTTGGATACAATGCTGACCTCAGCTGCTGTCTGTGTAGTGTGTTCATTTTCTCTGTGTGACCATAAATGGAGTCTTCATGGTGCTGGGGTGGTTGAGATGTAGCTGGTGGGAAAATGATGAGAATAAAATGGCATTAAAGTGAGATTAGCATAATTGGGCTTGATAGTTGGTAGAGGAATTCTCAGTGAATAATAGGGCCATGGGATGTTTTGTAGAGCAGAGGGATCTTGGAGTGCAGATATATGGTTCCCTGAAAGTGGAATCACAGGCAGATAGGGTGGTCAAGAAGCATGTTGGTACCTTGGCATTCATCAATCAGAGTACTGAGCACTTTGTGTTTATCTTCGGTGTAAAACAGCATCTGCAGTTCCTTCCCACACATATTGAGTATAGAAGTTGGGGTGTTATATTACAGTTATATAAGATATTGGTGAGATCTCATTTTGAGTATTGTGTTCAGTTTTGGTCACCATACTTTAGAAAGGATGTCATTAAATTAGAAAAGGTGCAGAGATGATTTACAAGGATGTTGCCAGCCCTCGAGAGCCGGATATATAGGGAAAGATTGGGCAGGGAGGGGTGATCTTATATAGGTGTATAAAATCATGAGGGAATCGATGGAGAGAACACCTGAGTCTTTTACCTAGGATAGGGGAATCAAGAACCACCGCAAATAGGTTTAAGGTGAGATGGTCAAGATTTAATAGGAACCTGAGGGGTGACTATTTCGCTCGGAAGGTGGAGGGTATATGGAATGAGGTGCCAGTGGAGGCAGGTACTATAGCAGCATTTAAAACACACTTGAACAGATACATAGGAAAGGTTTAGAGGGATATGGACCAAATGCAGGCAAGTGGGACTAGCTTAGATGGGGCATCTTGGCCGGTATGGAAGAAGTTCCTGTTTCCATGCTGAATTATGCTATAACACTACGACTAGCCCAGCAGGTTTTTCCTTCCACAGATGCTGCACAACCCACTGAGCTCTTCGAATGGTTTCTTTTTTGTTCCAAATTCTAGCTTCTCGTGTCCCTTGGCTCTGTGCTGTATGACTCTATCCTAATTTGTGCTTTACACAAATGTTAACTACTTTTGAGTGCTTAGTCCATCAGCAATGAATGATCTGATCTAAATTAAGTGAAAACTAATTAAAAAATACACTCTTCATTGCCATTTACTAATTTTGCTCATATACAGTATAGAATTTGAATCACCTTGCCCCTAGGTTTCTGCGTGCTTCAGACCCAATTTCCATAGGAAGTGAATCATAATTGAAAATTACAACTTTAATGTGAGATATAAAATGATCATCACTTTTGATCTGGATCAACCATTTCGCAGGAGTTTTAATTAGTGAAGGCCTGCTGGCCTGTTGTGTGGCCAAACCCCCTTAGCGCTGGTTACTGGGCGATCGCACAGAGAGGGAGGAGTGAAGTGAATCACAGCGAGAGACATGGCCACCACACCGGTGAAATCCCCGAGTACCTAGCAAACTAGCAGGATGAGGACAACGAGACATTTCTATTGAAGCAGTGGGGCACGTTAGTAAGAATGAAGAAGGCCAGAGAAGTTCAGTCAAAGTGATACCCTTGCAGAATGCAGGACTGCCTCGCCTGCCACAGAACCGGGCAACCCGCCTGGAGTGGGAGCCTTGTCAGAGGCTCGTCTCCTGCTTGCCCCTGAAGACCAGGAACCAGAGAGGAGGGTGGAGGGAATCGGTGATGGCAGCCGACGCTGGACAAGGGCGAGTAAAGAGAACCGGGGGTCTTACCTTCCATGCCCTCAAGGTCGGCATGGGAGGTGAACCCCCCTCCCCCGGCACGAAGCCTTAAGGCTGAAAGCCCGTCGAGGAAAGGAACAACGATTCACTGGCGATCTGGTCGGAGGCGATGGCAGCAACGGGCCTTTACGGACTTTGAAAATGGTGCCAAAACCTGGCAGGGCTCTTGCATGAACCACTGAACCATTGAACCATCAGCATAATTTACAATGAAGTAAATATAGCTTATGCTACCCCCAAGCAACAAACAGAGAAATAAGCTTTCTTGGTGTCAGCATGACATCAAGGGTATCTGTTCAGGCTGGTTTCAATTAATACTGGAAAACCAATTAAGGTAGCATTCTTTCAGGTAATAAATTAGCTGCCTCTCCCTCACATCTTCTGCCACACTCTCCCAACAGAGTGATGCTCTACCCCCCCCCCCAGGCAGTGAAGAAATTTAATGGCATGCTGCCCTTCATTTTGAGAGGATTTGAGTTAGGAGCAAGGACGTCCTACTGCAGTCATATAGGACCCTGGTGAGACCACGCCTGGAGTGTTATGTTCAGTTTCGGTCTCCTAATTTGAGGAAGGACGTTCTTGTTATTTAGGGAGTGTAGCATAGGTTCACCAGGTTAATTCACAGGATGGTGGGACTGACATATGAGGAAAGAATGGGTCGACTGGGCTTGTATTCACTGGAATTTAGAAGGATGCGAGGGAATCTTATAGAAACATAAAATTCTTAATAGGCTAGATGCAGAAAAGGAAGGGGAGGCTTGATGCAGAAAAATGGTCCCGATGTTGGCGGAGTCGAGAACCAGGGGTCACAGCTGAAGAATAAGGGACAGGCCATTTAGGACTGAGATGAGGAAAAAAAATTCATCCAGAGAGTTGTGAATCTGAGGAATTCTCTGTAGATGATCCAGGCGAATTCACTGGATGTTTTCAAGAGAGAGTTCGATTTAACTCTTAGGGCTGATGGAATCAAGGGATATGCGGAAAAAGCAAGAAAGGGGTACTGATTTTGGAAGGTAAGCCATGATCATATTGAATGGCAGTGCTGCCTCGAAGGGCTAAATAAGGGCTTATTGCACCTATTTTCTAAGTTTCTGTTTCAGCAAGCAAAAAACACACAAAGTGCTGGAGTAACTCAGCGGGTCACGCAGGTTCTCTGGAGGACATGGAAAGGCAATGTTTCAGGTCTGAGGAAGGGTTCTGACCCAATATGTCACATGTCCATTGTCAGAGTGAGGCCCAGTGCAAATTGGAGGAACAGGTTCTCATATTTTGCTTGGGCAGCTTTCACCCCAGCGGCATGAACATTGACTTCTCTAACTTCAAGTAGCCCTTGCTCTCCTTCTCTCTCCATCCCCTCCCCCTTCCCAGTTCTCGTACCAGTCTTACTGTGTCCGACTAAATTTTATCTCTGTAATGCCCACTCCCCTGACAACAGTGTGAAGATGGGTCTCGACCCAAAAGGTCATCCATTTCTTCTCTCCAGAGATGCTGCCTGTCCCGCTGAGTTACTCCAGCATTTTGTGTCTTACAAATGTACAACTTGCTGTACAGCTCCCCGATGACCAAATGTACACCTTACCTTTGCCCAGACCATCCTAATAACGAATTGGCTTGAACCTTAAACTTGTGATCCCTCATCCTATCCCTCAGTCCTAGGGGTCAATTTGGATCTGGATATAGATTTCCCTGATTTCCTTTGTCTTTTCCACTATGGAATGCTTCTGTGTCTTGAAGGCTTGGCGAAAGCAATGCCCACAAAACTTAATGAATATCACACCCTTAGAAATGCGAGCCAAACTTCAAGCAATAAACTTTTTATATATACTTATTGGTGTCATTGTGCCAAAAAAAAGTCAACCTGAAGAGCCAACTCTGAAGCCTGCAAATGAGCACAATTAGTAGAAGCTTAAGATGCTTGCTAATTTGATTTTAAAGATGTGAACAGTCATGTGGGACTGGGTTCCAGCATAATATTTTACATAACACTGCAAGAGACTGCAACATAGCTTGCTTTTTTTTTGAGTCATTTGTCAAACTTGAGATGATTTGCAATATCCAACATCCTGGGCCTGTCCCACATGACGATTTTTTCAGCAACATTTCAAAATCCAGCAGCGACAAAAAAAATGTTGCGCCACTTGAAAAACCACCGCGCGTCATACGTTATCACGCCGCATCACGCCGCAAATTTTTCGGTGACCTGATACGTCAGTCAATGATGCCGGCAGTCGCCTGCAGTCGCCGAAAAAAAATGGGACAGGGCCTTAAGGACTCTCGTCCCAGGATCTCCAATTTATTTTCTTTAATACCAACACATATCTGTCACTTATTTCAAGGAAGTTTGATGAATATTGGCATTCATCTGTAGTCCCATTGCAAAAATTTTAGCTATTTTGAGCGTAAAGTATCTTTAAAATAATTGTATATTTTCCAGCGTGCGTCCTTAATCCAATACGTTTTAAGTGTTTACACATGATGCCCATGATAAAAGTTGTAATTATGAAACCAAAACATAACAAAAATTACCATACCATCAATATGAAAGCGCAAGGTAATAGCAGGAGAGTGTGTTAGCTCCCCAAATCTGCTCTGCTATGTAATATTATGTATGTCCAATGTCACCAATGTTGTCCTGTCCGCCCACAGTAACTTTTCACTCCTTTTAATTTACTGTTAATGTTGATTTATTCCTGAATTTAAATTATTCCAACACTCAGCTGCCACGACTCAACGAGGAAGAGAATTCCAAAGACTCATGATGTGCTAAGAGAAAACAAAATCATCTCATCTGTCTTAAATGAAGATCCTTATCTTCAAACAGTTCCATCTGGTAAATGTCTTCTGCAAATCCACCCTGTCAAAACCTTTCATCGTTAATCTTTTTATAAGAAAACAAGTTATATTTTGTTCCCTTGGTTCTCACCTTTCACCCCATTAGCTGTCGCATGCAGCACATACTGTAATCCTCCAACATTTTCACCACTTCCAACATTTTCACCACCAGCCACTAGCCACATCTTCCCATCTCTACCCCTTTCCGCTTTCCGCAGAGACTGTTCCCTCCGTAACTCCCTGGTTAACTTGTCCCTTCCTACCCAAACTATCCCCTCCCCAGGTATTTTTCCCTGTAATCGCAGGAGATGCAACACCTCTCCCTTTACCTCCTCCCTCGACTCCGTCTTTTCAGGTGAAGCAGAGGTTCACTTGCATCTCCTAACAACCTCAACTATTGTATCCGCTGTTTCAGGTGTGGACTCCTAAATATCGGTGAGATCAAGCACAGGCTCAGCGATGGCTTTGCTGAACACCTCTGTTCATTTCACCTAAACCTATCTGATCTCCCGGTTTTCCGACTAGTCTGACTGCCCCCATGAATACATTGTATCTCTATTTGCTTTGTTGTCACCTTCCCCTAGCTAATAATGGTCTATTCTACATTTTCCTTGAACTTCATCTCTTTTGATCACTTATACTTCCTTATCTCTGTATCTCCCAATAAATGTCTGATGGGTAACCATAAAGTATTTACATTAAAGAGCATGCATTGTGCTATGTACAGTAACTCAGCATCTTAAATGATATAAAGATTGGAACATCAGCAGCAAACAATGGTCTTATCTCCCTTTTTATCTGCTATTTTTATAAACATGGAAATTGCAATCCTTGAATTTATCACTTGTCCAGTCCCAATATAGGTAACGTGAGTAAGAATGATTTTGTTTCTTTCACAGAATAGTCTATTCTCTTTTTTTTTAAAACAGTTCCTCAGATTCATGAACAACCTGCTTCTATTTTTGTTGGTTCTATAAGGTCAAAGAGGGAATATCAAACTCTTCACCAAATGTAACTGCACATGACTGGGACAGGCAGGGGACTAGCTTATTGGATGTTACATTCTTCCCTCTGCCAATGCAGGGCCTCTGCAGGCTTGTGATGCATGGACACAAGCTTTGTAATAATATATCCCTTCTCTACTTTGAGCAGTCATGGGTCAGAGATTCCCAAGAGTCAATAGAAACATTGCGCAACTTCAAGAAATCTTTCAGCATATCGTTGAATCTTTCCTTCTGTCCAAAGGAAAATGATACATGGTTTTCAAATTTTTTTACAAATAAAAAACTGAAAAGTGTGGTGTGCAAAAGTATTCAGCCTCCTTTACTCTGATACCCCTAAATAAAATCCTGTGCAACCAATAGCCTTTAGAAATCACCTAATTAGTAAATAGAGTCCACTTGTGTGTAATATAATCTCAGTATAAATACAACTGTTCTGTGAAGGCCTCAGAGGTTTGTTAGAGAACATCAGTGAACAAACAGCATCATGAAGCCCAAGGAACACACCAGACAGGTCAGGGATAAAGTTGTGGAGAAGTTTAAAGCAGGGTTAGGTTATAAAAAAATATCCCAAGCTTTGAACATCTCACGGAGCACTGTTCAATCCATCATCCAAAAATGGAAAGAGTATGGCACAACTGCAAACCTACCAAGACATGGCCATCCACCTAAACTGACAGGCCAGGCAAGGAGACCATTGATCAGAGAAGCAGCCAAGAAGCCCATGGTAGCTCTGGAGGAGCTGCAGAGATCCACAGCTCAGGTGGGAGAATCTGTCCACAGGACAACTATTAGTCGTGCACTCCACAAATCGGGCCTTTATGGAAGAGTGGCAAGAAGAAAGCCATTGTTGAAACAAAGCCATAAAAAATCCCGTTTGCAGTTTGCCACAAGCTATGTGGGGGACACTGCAAACATGTGGAGGAAGGTGCTCTGGTCTGATGAGACCAAAATTGAAGTTTTTAGCCTAAATGCAAAACGCTATGTGTGGCAGAAAACTAACACTGCACACCACCTGAACACACCATCCCCACTATGAAACATGGTGGTGACAGCATCATGCTGTGGGGATGCTTTTCTTCAGCAAGGACAGGGAAGCTGGTCATAGTTGATGGGACGATGGATGGAGCCAAATACAGGGCAATCTTGGAAGAAAACCTGTTAGAGTCTGCAAAAGACTTGAGACTGGGGCAGAGGTTCACCTTCCAGCAGGACAACGACCCTAAACATACAGCCAGAGCTACAATGGAATGGTTTAGATCAAAACATATTCATGTGTTAGAATGGCCCAGTCAAAGTCCAGACCTAAATCCAATTGAGAATCTCTGGCAAGACTTGAAAATTGCTTTTCACAGACGCTCTCCATCCAATCTGACTGAGCTTGAGCTATTTTGCAAAGAAGAATGGGCTAAAATATCAATCTCTAGATGTGCAAAGCTGGTAGAGACATACCACAAAAGACTTGCAGCTGTAATTGCAGCGAAAGGTGGTTCTACAAAGTATTGATTCTGGGGGGCTGAATACATTTGCACGCCACACTTTTCAGTTTTTTTATTTGTAATAAAGTTTGGAAACCATGTATCATTTTCCTTCCACTTCACAATTATGCACCACTTTGTGTTGGTCTATCACATAAAATCCCAATAAAATACATTTACATTTGTGGTTGTAACGTGACAAAATGTGGAAAAGTTCAAGGGATATGAATACTTTTGCAAGCCACTGTATATATATAGAATGTTCTGCAGTAACTCGGTGAGAATCATAATAGCTCATCCACTATTAAATGACCCCAATACATAATGTGTGGGACCTACTGGGTATGTTGGGAGCAGTCTGACACAAAGCAGTGGAACGAGGTGCACATTGGTAGGGAGAACCAGGAGGGACAACACAAATCAGAGGGCATAAGTGTATGTGTGCAGTTTTGGTCGCCCCATTACAGGAAAGATATCGAGGCTTTGGCGAGGGTGCAGAGGAGGTTTACTAGAATGCTGCCTGGATCATGGGTGTTGGCTACATGAAGAGGTTGGACAGACTTGGATTGCTTTCTCTGGAATGTCAGAGGTTTAGGGAGGCCTGATATACGTTTATGAAACTATGAGAGGCATAGATATGGTAGACAGTCAGAGCCTTATTCCAATGGTGGAAATGTCCAAATGTGTGGAATTCTCTGTCACAGAAGGCTGTGGGGGCCAATTCACTGGATGTATTCAAGAGAGAGTTACAGGTAGATATAGCTATTAGGGCTCATGAAATCAAGGTATATGGGGAGAAAGCAGGAATGGGGTACTGATTTTGGATGATCAGCCATAATCATAATGAATAGTGGTGCAGGCTCGAAGGGCCTACTCCTGCACCTATTTTCTATGTTTCTAGATTTACTGTCATGATTCTTAACGGCCACGTAAAACCAGAGGTTAAATTCCAGCCTGGCAATTATTCCTACTACTGTGTCTTTGTTTGTAATTTGTGCTTTTTATGCAGTAGAAGGGAAATAAGTTATGATTCATTTTGCACCTGTTTTTTATGGACCTCGAAGAAACTCATATCAAAATCAGTGCTGCTCAAACAATATAATATTCACACAAAAGGAATTAACACATTATATTAGTACTGTCAGACAGTTGAGCAATATTTCAAAAAAGTTCAATCCTGGATAGATATTATATTTGAAGATCAATTGCTATTTGAAAATGAACTGAATTAGAGCACCTATTAATGAAAACTAAATCTGCGTTTCCAGCAGCCAACAGCAGTCGATTTGTTTTCTTTTTACATCGTTATCTCATCACTTCTAAAAAGGAAAAGAAAACCCAGAACCGCTCTGCAATCAATTATTAGAAAAACTGCTTAAATCATTGAGTTATCTGTTTACAAACAATTACAAAGTCCAAGGTAATTCATTTACCAACTGCCAGCAAGCAGAAAAAAAATCATGATCGATGAGTGAATGGTTAAAAATAAATCACATTGTCTGTATTCCCATTTGATTAATGTGTTGACTAGGTACATTCTTGTCTCTTTGCTACCATGTTCACAGAGGAATGTTGCCGACATTTCCTGGGAAGAGTGTACTTTTGACTTTGCCTGACATATTGAATTTTTGTTTGCAGAACAAGGTGATTCACTGCTCTCTACTGGTGCGTCGCACGGAGAACTGTTAGAATTAAATGCTGCTCAACTAATGCCCTCTACTGTTGAAAGAATATGCACCTCTGATCTGTGACCAAATTTCTGAGCTGGCCAGGAACATACTGAAACAGCTGGTGATCAGCTGGTTAATGGCCATAACCTGAAGACATCCACAGAAGCATGATGAAACATGAGCATCAGGGCGGCATGGGTGGCGCAGCGATAGACTAGCTGCATTGCAGCCCTTACAGCGCCATAGACCCGGGTTTAATCCTGACCACGGATACTGTTAGACCCGGGTTTAATCCTGACTACAGAGACCGTGTGGTTTTTCTCCGAGATCTTCTGTTTCGTCCCACACTCCAAAGACATACAGGTCTGTAGGTTAATTGGCTTTGGTATAGATGTAAATAGTCCCAAGTGTGTGTAGGATAGTGTTAATATGCGGGGATCGCTGGTCGGTGCGGACACGGTGGGCAGAAGGGCCTGTTTCCACGCTATATCTCTAAAACTAAACTTATTGTCAGATTTGGAGGGATGGATCTGTAAAATTATTTCCTTTCAAAAATTACTTTATTTATAATATACACACTATCATCATCCACAATAATATACACACTATCATCATCCACATATAATGTACACAATGTACATCATCCACTTACAATGAGTCAATGGCACTCATGTTCCTCTTTAAATAATTACTAGGCCAAGTGTGGATCCGTTGTGTCCCTGTCACACGTAAGTATTACATCAAAAAGGCCTCCCATTAAATAAATCTGCAAATGCACATATACAGGCTCTGTCTTCAGAAAAAGTGTTATTGGAATATGACCATGAGTAGATATCTTTATTTCATGGTTCAAATCTATAAGACCTGTGGAGCCGTTTGGTATAGAGGTCACAGGTTTAGGAAGTAGTCTTGGAGAGTACATGCATTTTATAGATAGCATACACTGCAGCCGTTGTGTGCCAATGCTTAGGATGTCAATGTGAAACAAATGAAGGAGGCTGCTTTGCCCTGGATACTGTTGAACCCATTTGTTAGCCCTGCACACATCCAGGCAAGTGGAGTCACATTCCTTCACACTCCCAACATGCTTCCAACAAACAGAACCATCTTCTCATATGAGCCATGACCCCAACCCTCCTTCCCTTGATAACTATTGACCTCAGTTTTACAGCACTCCAAGATGCCACATATTAAACAACAGTTGCTCTCACTGTTGGGAATCACTTTAGTTCTGGGATATAGCTAATATGTTTACTTACCTTGCTGCCACCCAACATGGTACTAAGACAATAACTTGTAAAATATAAGATCAATGTGAATGGCAAAATGGCAATAACTTGTCAAATATAAGATAAATGTGAACACATCTCACTCTCCCTCTTCAGTACCCTATTCCCCTCCTCCATTATCCTCCCTCTCCCCATCCTCCACAAACCCTCCGCTGCCTCCTCCCCGCCTCCTCCCACCCCTCTCTTCCCCCTCCCTTCCTCCATTAGCTCGCCACCCCTCTTCCAACCCCTATCCTCCTCCATTCCTCTTCATTCCCCAGCACTCCCTCCCCCTCCTCTTCACCCTCCTTCTTCTTTCCCCTCTCCTCCTCCTGTCCCCCACCTCTCCCTCTCTCTCCTCCCCCCTGCCCTCAGTCACTTTCTCTCTCCCTCCATAACCACTCTCCCCTCCCTACCCACTCCTCCCCCACTCCGCACCTCCCCCTATCACACCCCTCACGCTCTCTCCTCACCACGACCATTGTCCTCCTTTCCCTCTAACCCCCCTGCTCCTCACTTCCCCCACTTTCCCCTCCCTCCCTACCCCCTCCTCTCCCTCAATTCCCCCCCTCCCCCTCCTCACCTCCACAGGATCTCGATGTAAACCACCGCCGACCCTGTTTTGTCCACCATGTCGGTGATGAAGTTCGACGAGGCTGGGGCTGTTGGGGGGTATGGGCCGAGCGGCCTGGAGCCGGGGGAGGGGGAGGCGGAGGGAGAGGCTGAGGCTGTGGCCTAGTCTTTGCCCCGGGTCCCGCTCCTCTCCCTCCCCGCGGGCCCGGAGCAGTAGCGCTGCTGCCCCCAGACCCAGTCCCAGCGCCCAGGCCCCAGGTTCCTGACACGGCCTCTCTCCACCCCCAGACCCTGCTGCGCAGCCCAGAGCAGCAGCGTCGCTGCCCCAAGACCCAGCCCCAGCCCCAGCGCCCATGCGCCCAGCCCCAGCGCCCAGCCCCGGGTCCCCAGCGCAGCCTCTCCCTGTCCCCAGACCCCGCACCGGCGCCAACCCCAGGCCAGGGCCCGGGGGCAGAAAGGACCTGTGGAGGCATTTGTAAAATAGAAAGAAACGTACACATTGTGTCCCCATTGTGAAGGCAAGGAAATAAGCGCGAAGAAAAAAGATGCCGATCTGTAATTGCGGAAAGGCCCCAACTGCGCTGGCATGGCTGAGGACCCATTGGGTGCCCTGTGTGATGCCAGTCAAGTAAAGACGGCAAGTTCTTTTAATTTTTAAAAAACATGCGTTATTTTAATTTTTTTTAAGTTTTAACATTAATAACGTGTAAAATGTACTATCAATCTGAACAGAAATTTATACTGCACATCCCCGGACAATGGTGAGTAAGGTGGGCCTAGAATTGTTGCGCTATTGTGTACCATTTTTGCGCAAGTATAGGTACAAATATAGATATAAATATATATAGGTACAATATCGGTACAAACAAGATGAGAGTTTTAGTAATATACTAAACCAAGCGCAAACCCATTGGGTCCCGTTCCCCCAATGCAATATTTCACCAAACTGCGCATGCCCAGCATGCATGTGCAGGCACAATTGCCATGTTCAAAGTTATGCCGTTGACGGCAGAAATTAAGTTAAAGTTATAAAGTGAATAAAGGACCCATGGAGGCATTTGTAAAATAGAACAAAATGTACCTGTGGAGACGTTGGGTCCCTGTTGTCAGGCCAGGCCAGTTTCAGGTACCAACAAATGAACAAGGAAATATATATACAGACAAACAAACAAACAAAGAAGATGAGAGTTTTAGTACCCATTCCCCCGAAGCAATATTCCACCACTCACCCATAGCCCCAATTGCGCAGGTGCGGCTGACGTGGCAAAAACTTGTAAAAAATAAGATCAATGGGAATGCATCTCACTCTCCCTCTTCAGTCCTCTATTCCCCTCCTCCATTTTCCTCCCTCTCACCACCCTCCACCAACCCTCCTCTGCTTCCTCCCCTCACCCCCTCCCTCTTCCCCCTTCCTACCCCTATCCTCCTCCATTCCCTCTCATCTCCCAGCACTCCATTCCCTTCCTGTTCCCCTCCCTCTTCTTTCCCCTCTCCTCCTCCCCTCCCACATGCCCTCCCTCACCTCTCCCCTACCCTCAGTCACCCTCCCTTCCTAACGCTTCGCCCCTTCCTATCCCCTCCCCTCTCTCTCTCTCTATCCCCTTGCATCCCCACTCCTTCACCTCCCCCCTATCCCACTCCCACACAATGAGGTTGCAGTGTTTTGTTTAAATGAAACCTCCCCCATCCTAGCCCCACAATTAAAATCGGTATGTTTTTTTTTTAATGAAACCTCCCCCCTATGCCCCCCCCCCAATGAAAATTGTGTTTTTTTATGTAAATGAAATTTGGGATCCCATTGTGACGTCATTATGAGGTGGAACGCTGCTGATGGGCAGGGCAAGTGGAAAACTGTTTTTTTATAGTGGTTTTTTAATGTCAATAGCTTGTAAAACATACCATCAATCTGAAGGTTCACAAAAGGCTGGAGAAACTCAGCGGGTGCAGCAGCATCTAAGGAGCGAAGGAGATAGGCGACGTTTCGGGTCGAGACCCTTCTTCAGACTGGTCAGGGATCAGGGAAACGAGAGATATAGACGGTGATGTGGAGAGATAAAGAACAATGAATGAAAGGTATGCAAAAAAGTATCGATGATAAAGGGAACAAGCCATTGAGTTTTAGAGACAGACAGACAGACAGACAGACAGACAGACAGACAGACAGACAGACAGACAGACAGACAGATGATACTAGAACAAGCGCGACCCGTTGGGTCCCATTCCCACAAAGCAATATTACACCAAATTGCATATGCGCGGCTGACAGGCCCGCACTGCACAGGCGTAGCTGCCGCATTCAAAGTTGTGTTGTTGATGGCAGAAATTAAGTTAAAGTTAATAAAGTGAATAGAGGACCTGTGCAATCATTTGTAAAATAGAACAAAACTTATCCGTGGAGCCATTGGGTCCCCGTTGTGAGGCCAACCAAGAACACGCAAACAAAAATGGTGATCTGAAAATCGGCAAAGGCCCCAACTGTGCAGGCGT
Source organism: Okamejei kenojei (assembly GCA_035221665.1). Taxonomy (NCBI): domain Eukaryota; kingdom Metazoa; phylum Chordata; class Chondrichthyes; order Rajiformes; family Rajidae; genus Okamejei; species Okamejei kenojei. Next base: position 87,236,277 of record CM069135.1, read on the forward strand.
GGTTACCAGGCCCACTGAGCATGCGCGGGGAGATGGTGTAATTTTACGTCACTGCCGCTTCACCGAGGCCATTTTCGATTGTGATGTGGCTGATGGGCTTCCCCCAACTACGCAGGCATGACAGGCAAGTGGGGGGGCTGTTTTGTTAATTTAAGTTTAAAATGCCAATAACTTTAAAAATATAATGTCAATCTAAATGAAACTTAGGCAATGCACATCACAGGACAATGGTGAGTAAGGTGGGCCTAAAATTGTCACGCTAAAATGTTGCACTCCCCCACTAAAGACAATGTTTAAATAACATTTCTTCTCCTCCCATCCCGCACTGTCAACTCTCATAGCTTGTGTATTGGCAGCAGAGATCCCATTGTGATGTCATTTTAACTTTTCGGAATCTTCACGGCAGCTTGTGTAAATGAGATCCAGTTCTAATTGGAGAACTTTGAGCTGACATTGTGACATCATCACTGGAAACTGTCAGAATCGTCCCACTCACAGGCAGTTATTATTTTCAAAGTGGCTTTTTTAAACTTTTAAATATCAATAAATTGTGAAATATAACACCAAATGTTAAGTATCTTGATACTGACGACCACGGGAAAAAGTTGAGTAAGATTCTGCAAACATTTTTGTGCTATTGTGTACTGTTTGTGTAGCTCCTTGATCTCACAGACAGACAGACAGACAGACAGACAGACAGACAGACAGACAGACAGACAGACAGACAGACAGACAGACAGACAGACAGACAGACTAGACAAGACTTTTAATAGTATATACTAGACAAAGTGGGACCCATTAGGCCCCGTCCCCCAATGCGGGGGGAGGGGGGGGGAGGCACGGCATCACATGGGAGGGCAGGTCCCTGAATATGGCGCCGGCACTCACCCGGGAGACAGGCGCCCCCTGGAGCCAATCACCCCATTACCCATTCCCCCAATGTAATCCATTCGCCCAACGCAAAATTCCACCACTCACCCATAGCCCCCAACTGCGCAGGCATGGCTCATTTCCCCTCATCCCCAATACTCCCTGCCCTACTCTTCACCCTCCCTCTTCTCTCCCCTCACCTCCCCTTCCTCCTTTACCTCTCCCTCCTCTCCTTTCCTCTACCCTCAGTCACTGGGGGGTGGGTGGGGGCAGTCAGCGCTTCCCGGAGCCAATGAATGGACTCGACTTTTGGGTCAGCGCCCCCTTGAGCCAATCAATCCTTCCCGTGGGGGGCGAGGGGGAGGCAGGCAGTGTGCACTTCCCGGAGCCAATGAATTGACTCAACTTTTGGGTCGGCGTCAACTATCATAGTTTCTGTATTGACAGCAGATATTGTTAATTCTGGCCAAATTGGAGCTGTCAGTACACTAAAATTGAGTAAAAGAATGGGACATCTGTAGATTCTTACAATTAGGTGCAAATTGCATGAAACTGATTGGGTGAATGCAAACTAGATATACATAGTATAAATAATGTTGTGAGATGGTCATCATGTTAATTGATGATTGGTCAAACTGTTGAGCCTTGGAAGAACTGCCTGAATCTCAGGGCACATGTTGCTATGTTTACTTCCTTCTAGAAGTTTCTTTCAAATACAATGTATATACGATTATATTAATGGGTTATGGAACTATCAATTATATACTGTTATAATTAATATGTGTGATTTGTTTGTAGGGGTTGCCTCCCCCAAGTAATGTCACACCCTTAGTTTGGAGGGGTATAAGAGGGTGTGTAATTCTTTGGGGTGTGTAGGTTGAATGTGACTTATGTTCTGTTTGCACGAGATATTGTTGTCTTGCGTGCGTGGATCAGCAACCGTTCCTGCAGTTTGTTCTTCAATAAAATAAGATTTTGGAACTAAAGTTTGACTTAGTGTTTGACTAAACCAGACTAAGGGGGTAAGTCTCGAGCTGGAATTTACAAGATCACATTTTGATGCAATTTTCGGTTGTCAGAATGTTCACTGCAGCTTGGGTAAATGAGATCCCATTGTGATTGGACGACTGTGAGATGCCATTGTGACATCATCACTGGAAGCTGCTAGAAAAGTCTCCCACTCACAGGCAGTTATTATTTTCAAAGTCGGCTTTTTTTAAACTTTAAATATCAATAACTTGTGAAATATAACATCAAATGTGAAGATACTTGATACTAACAACTAAGAGGAAAAGCCGAGTAATGGGTCTGTCCCACTTGCGTGATCTTTTCGACATCTGCCGGCACCAGTCATAGGTTGTCGCAGGTCGCCGAAAATTTTCAACATGTTGAAAATCCAGCGGTGACCAGAACGACGTAGAAACCCTTTGGGTGACTACTCATGATCATATAGGCTTCACCCTGCGACATGTCACCAAGGTGTCGCCTGTATGGTCATGAGTAGCCTCCGCAGTCACCCAAAGAGTCGTAGCGTCTTTGAAAAAGTTGTGTAGGTGGGACAGGCCCATAAGATTCTGCAAAAATGTTCATGCTATTGTGTACCGTTTTGGAGTAGTTCCTTGATCTCACAGACAGACAGAAAGACAGATAAATAAGATGACATTTTTTAATAGAATATAGATAGAAAGAAGATAGACCGATAGAAAGATAGAAGGTAGATACCGATGAAGAGTTGGAAAGTCTGTTATACAGGACCCAGAAGCGGCAGCACCCAGAGTGTCTTCATCCCAAAGCCTTTGTGGTAGCTGCGCCAAGGTTCAGAGTGTCCCTCAGAACCTTGGAATGTACCAGTAAGCAGCATTTCTTTGCAGCCAGTGAAAGACTGATATGCTTTGCCACACCAAAAGGCATCTTTCATCAAGTCCATGAACTTTCAGCAGCAATGGATGCTCATCTGATGATTCATTTCTAGCAAATATAGTAGCTTGGAGAGCAGAGAGTCCTATATGATGCAGCTGCTCCAGATGAATCTCCACAAAGACCTTCCCAGATCTTCTTGGCAAATGTATAGTCCACAAATGTTTGTCTTATCTATCCGGTTGTACGGGTGTCAGAGGTAATGGGGAGAAGGCAGGAGAATGGGTTAGGAGCCATGATTGAAAGGCGGAGTAGACTTGATGGGCTGAATGGCCTAATTCTGCTCCTATTCTTTATGACATAATCTGTACTGCAGCTATATCAAGTGCGGTGTGGAGTGTGATTTTGGCCTCAACTGTACACAAAGGATCTAATGGGGAAGGCTCCTCTCACTAGCAGCCAGGTGAGGTCTTCTTGATTGTTTGCGAATTGTGGCAATGATGCATTCTACCAATTGCTTTAACAGTCTGCAGAGGAAACTAATCCACAAGATTCACCATCTCCTACACCAACAGGACCTCCAGGATATTCCTGCTGAGCTACTTTCCCACTGAGCCACTTTCAGCCTTGTTTTGTAAACCGGTATTTGCAGTCCCTTGTGTCTGAATATTGAGACCTATTGCTTCGCATTTCTGTCAAGAAAAAAACTGCTTGACGGGTAAATTTTAATTGTGAAATGCTGAAGAAATTATGAACCAATGGCAAAATTGAAATGGTGTGCACAATTCTGCTTGAGTTTCTCCAAAGATGCAGGGTGCATCTGGACAAACACTGTGAAATTTTACTCCCTGTAGTACCTCTGAAGAAGGGTCTTGACCTGAAACGTCACACATTCCTTCTCTCCAGAGATGTTGCCAGTCCCGCTGAGTTACTCCAGCTTTTCGTGTCTATCTTCGTACTTTATAAAAATATTGTTTTGAAGAAAGATAACCTAAGAAGGAGAAACATCAAACAATTGAAATCAGTGGTAAAGGAATCTTTGAAGAACCACAGCAATTTGGTCAGCTGGATGAAAGGAGCAATATGCTGCATCTGTACATTTCATCAGAATGACTACTAAACGGATCAGACCCAATTTACCCGCCAATTGGAAAACGGGCATTGGGCATTTAAAATCCCATATAGAACAAACACTATCTACCTCTTTGGCGACCCGCAGACTATCTTTGATCGGACTTTATCTTGCACTAAACGTTATTCACATTATTCCCTTTATCATATATTTGAACACTGTGAATGGCTCGTAATGCTAACGGCAGGTACTCGGGAAGATTCGTTAAGATTTTTCAACATGTTGAAAACTGTCCACAAGAGCCCCGAGTACCGACAAGCGGCCATTACCGTAAATCTCCGAGTACGAATCAGGGCAAACTCGAGAGAACTCTTTGAATAAATTCATACAGTGAGACAAGGCTTTTAGCACGCAACAAAACCTTTTCACTGTGCCTCAGTGCACAAGACTATAAACTAAATTCAACCCATTTCTCACCATCTCTAATATTAGCCATTAATGGTCTTCGAGAAAATTAATAAAACAAACTCTTTTCAGATCTCTGGCAAACCAACACTCACTTATCCATAGAGAATCAAAGGACCTTTCACCCCCATTCTGAATGTGAAATAAGCCAACAATGATGAACCAAAGTCCCCTCATGCCTAAAAGCATCTCCCCAAGGAGACCGACTGAGACCACCCTTTTTTTATTTTTGGATAATTTTCTGATGATCTTCACAAGTTTACAACTTATCAGTTTGCTGGTTGTTCTGATTGCTTTGTGAAATTTCTCTTGTGTATACATACTCCCTTTTTCTGCAACTTAATATCATCTGCACCTCCTCTCCTTCAGTCTAATGACTGGTACATCAAAGCCTGTTCTTCCACTATGATTGAAGTGTTCTGCAGTTAATGCTGCTGGAGGAAATGCTAGCTATTTTTAGCTGAAAGTAACCTAATTTTTTATTGTGTGATGAGCTATAATATGTTCTAAATGAGTTGTAATCAGTGCCAAGAATTTCCGTTACATTTCATTACATAGATACAAAATTTTAGGTTAAATTCTTAAAAGGAAATTCTCCATGTGCAATCCCCTGTGCAAGTGTGTGAGAATATCAGATAACTCAGAATCCATACATGAGTATGTTGTTTATTAAGAAAGCATACAGGGCTCAAATACAAAGGTGTTGTAAGCTCAAGCTCTACTATGAATCTAACTAGAGGATGGACTAGCAGGCTATATAATATATGAGACACTCAAACCAGATAGTTGATTGAGTGTGCAGTGGTATGCAGTAAAACATGACATGGATCAGGTCAACTAGTACTGACTGATCTACATCCTCCTTCTTAAGTATAATAAATCATGCAACTAAATAAGCATACAACTAAAACATCCAATGTATAGTAAGAAGATACCCTGCTTTATAAAACACAACTAAACCATGAAGGATATGATTAAAGAGGAATACAATGTGGCCCAAGTAATGGAAACCTGTAATCAGTATTTAATACAGTCTTTCTATTTTGGGTTAGGCCAACAAACCCGTCCTATATGCGTATGGTACATGCCCTCTGCTGGAGGGACGGGTGACATCATATCAGGCGGTTGTTCAACAGGGTACACAAAAAGCTGGAGAAACTCAGCGGGTGCAGCAGCATCTAAGGAGCGAAGGAGATAGGCGACGTTTCGGGTCGAGACCCTTCTTCAGACTCTTTCTTTGTAGGTGATTTCGCCAAATGGTGTCGGTGGCTCTTTGGCCATTGGGGCTATTACAGTTTGAACCCACAGTCCCTCCATTAGTCTTTAGCCAAGTCCGGGACACTGACATAGCCATACGAGAACTGCTGAGATGGTCTTGGTTCGCTCACCGGCAGAATATGTTTTCTATTGCGCCTGTAAATTCCTCCTACAGAATGGACTAGATAGGAACGTGGTTCCAGGCAGGTTTCTGCCATTACGCCTATGCGGTCATGTCCTTTCTGTGTTTGTAGGTGGACTGTTTGACTGGGAAACATAGGCGAGAGAGGGCAGCTGGTTTGATCGGATTACGTGTTTTGAACTTGCCGTTTGCGTTGTAGTTGGGCCTGGACTGAGTGTAGATCACAAACCTGAGGTTGTAGCAGTTGCTTAGCTACTGGAAGGGTAGTGTGGGTTTGTCTGGACATCAAAAGCTGTGCAGGTGAATCTAACACTGCGTCCTGCGAAATGTTGCATAAGTTAAAAAGGTCCAGGAAGACATCAGACCCCGCTCTTTTAGATTTTTCAATCATTGTTTTGCACTGAGAATGGCTCTTTCTGCTAACCCGTTCGACTGCGGATATTCTGGGCTGCTGGTGACATGTTTGAAATCCTAGCGTTGGGTAAAGTCTTTGCAGCTTTGGCTTGTAACTTGTCCTGCATTGTCTGACATGAGGGAGCGAGGAGCCCGTGGACTGAGAAGTGTCTTGCAAGTTTCTGAATAACTGCCGCTGATGAGGCAGTGTGAAGCAAATCAATCTCAAACCAACTGGAATAGGAGTCCACTGGAACCACGTACTGGTTGCTATTCTAATCGAAAATGTCAGTCACCAGGGTTGCCTATGGTAGATCAGGAAGTGGGTGATGCAGGAGCAGCTCCTTCTGCTGGTGCGGTGCTAGACTGTTACACACCGCACACGATTGCGTCCTCTGGTGCACATTGTCCACCATGGCAGGCCAGAAAAACATGCTCTTGGCCCGTTGCACTGTTGCCTCTGAACCAGGGTGCCCTCTATGTATGGCATGAATGTACTCCTGCTGTAGTGAAGCTGGGACCACTGCTTTGTAGCCCTTCATAATATCTCCGTTCTCGATTACCAGTTCGTCCCTGACGGGAAATTATGGCTGCACTGAAAGTGGAAGAGAGTGCTGCCTGTTAGTTCATCCGCATTCAATCATAGATGCGGGTACCTGTAGGGTGTTATCCTCTGCTGTGTGGGCAATCAACGTATCCAAACCCGAAGGGTAAATATGGGCAATTATCATAACATCAAATGTGTCCTTTTTGGCTGCATGCCTATCGTCGGTTTTCTTGGGTGCACGGGACAGGGTGTCTGTCAGGTACATGTCCTTCCCACATTTGTAGATTAGGGTGATGTCATACTTCTGGAGGTGCAGCATCATTCTTTGCAGCCTGGCTGGTGTAGTGTGTATCGGTTTATTCAGGATGGAAACCAGTGGTTGATGGTCCGTTTCGATTGTCACAGCTTTACCAAAGTTATAGTAATTGAACTTCACACATGCTAATATCAGTGCTGGTAACTTCTTCTCGATCTGCGCTTACCGCGTCTCTGTGTCCATCATGGTTCGTGAGGCATGAGCAATCAGCTGATCTTCTTGGAGGCAGAGTGGGTGGGCATGACATCTGTTGTTTTAAGCGTCGAAAGCTCGCTGCTGATGCTCATGCCACATCCAAACAGTGTCCTTGTGAGTGAACTGGCGTAGTGGGGCTGAGAGCTCGCTGAAGTGTGGAATAAACTTGCCCAGGTAGTTCACCATGCCTAAAAATCTTTTAGTTATATAGATATCCAACATCTATAGTTTTTTTGTTTCTTTTTATTCATTTATGTTTGTAGCTGACATTCCAAAATCCTTCCCAACTTGCTTCACCTCAGACACTCATAACTATCTCAGGGGTCAATTACATAAGGCAACACTTCTGGTGAATAGTCTAGACACCTTCTCCAAAATGCATTGACCTTGAGGCTGAAATGTGCAACTTTTAAAGCAAAACCCCACTTGCCCCTGTCATCTGTAATCACACTTTCCCCTTTTATCTAATATTAAATTTTACATTCCCTCCTGCCTGTCCTGACCAAACAGAATTTCAATTTAGATTGCCCCACTCTTTCTGTCAAATGTGGTATTTGTGTCAACTCATAGAGTCGTAGAGTTATATGTCAAAGTCTAAGTCAAAGTCAATTTTATTTGTCACATGCACATTACATGCAGTGAAATGAATATGGCATGGAAACAGGCCCTCTGACCCAATCTGCCCACACTGATCAACACCAGTCCTAAGGCCCATATCCATCTAAACCTGTCTTATCCATGTGCCTGTCCAAATGTTTCTTAAACGTTGCTATAGTACCTCCTCAAGAATCTCCTCCCGCAGCTTGTTCCATACACCCACCAGCCTTTGTGTGAAAAAGTTACCCCTCAGGTTCCTACTAAATCTTTCTCTCCTCACCTTAAACCTATGTCCTCTGGTTCTCAATTCCCCTATAAGAGAGTCTGTGCTCCTGTTATACTTATTCATAATTAAGTGACACCGCGGACAATGACTGCTGTCCCTGTGGTCACCAACACTGGTAATTCATTTTGCTTCACATGGCCCTTTCTTTCCTTGCTCACATGAACTCTGTTCTCTACAACCTTTTCACCGAATTGTAATGGATGTGCCTAATCAAATTCTAACTGTGTGTAGTGCAGGGAACATAATGAATCACTTAAAGGCACGGAGAGCTGCTAATGTAAATGCATTGTGTTCTGTCCACACCATAACTGCACTGGACGCAAGTGTATATATCATTGATAAATCATAACCTACCATGGGGAGATAGCTTTGATGAATTGCTGCCATCTACCTCTTTCATGGGGGCATTGTGCAAGCATTTAGTTAATGTAGGACTGTGATGAAATCTCAAAGTAGTACACTATGGTTTGTGTAGCAGGGCAATGACTCTGAGCAGGTGAGCCACATCAATACTGGGAAAGGGCCATCTTTGAAGGGAAATTGCTTTATGTCCTGTGTGTAATTTGGATGTGTCTACATGGATCAATTTCACTGGGAAGGGGTTCATCATATATAGCATACTGACAATGGGCACAAAAAAACTGGACTAACTCAGCAGTTCAGGCAGCATCTCTGGAGAAAAGGAACAGTGTCGTTTCCGATCGAGACCCGTCTTCAGACTGAGCATCAGTGGAAAGGGAAACGAGAGATATGGAAGGTACATAGAACAAATGAAAGAAAGATATTCAAAAAGCAACGATGATCAAGGAAAGGTGGCGCCCACAATGGTCTATTGCTGGCTGTGGGGTAGGTGATAATGAGTTATACAGACAGTGAAACTCAACAGGATGACAGTGAAACTAGTACAATGACTAGGGTGGGGGAGAGATGGAGAGAGAGGGGATGCAAAAGTTACTTTAAGATAGAAATCAATATACACATCAAGGTAGACACAAAATGCTGGAGTAACTCAGTGGGATAGGCATCATCTCTAGCGAGAAGGAGTGGGTGCCGTTTCAGGTTTCTCACTGACCCCATCAGTCACCTCAGAGGATGGCATGGTGGCATAGTGGTAGAGTTGCTGCCTTACAAGCACCAGAGACCCAGGTTTGATCCTGACTACTGGTGATTATGAATGAATTAGTACGTTTATTGGCCAAGTATTCACATACAAGGAATTTGCCTTGGTGCAGGGAGTTTGTGCGTTTTCCCCGTGACTGCATGAGTTATTTCTGAGACCTTCGGTTTCCTCCCACACTACAAAGACGTACAGGTAAGTAAGTGAATTGGCTTGTATAATTGTAAATTGTCCATAATATGCGTAGGATAGTGTAAGTGTACGTGGATCGCTGGATGGCGCAAATTGGGTGGGCCAAATGACCGGTTTCTGCTCTGTATCTCCAAGCTAAACTAAATTAAGCTCATGAAACTCGTGTGGACATGTTATCCTCGATTCCAAGGGACTACCAAAGAAGAAAAATAACCCATTTAGCAATGGGTTTAATACTACAAGTTAAATAACAGTCATGTGAACACATTTTCAGATTTTTGCCTAAGGATAGTGACTGTTAACCTTTACACTACAAATTATTTAATTTTTCTCCTTTATAATGCAAATAGTGTATGTAAATCGCACAATCTAAATAAGTGTGCTCTCTCTCTCCCTCTAGTGGTGGCACCATTGGGTAAAGAGCTATCATGGTTCAGGTGTAGACTGGGATCTTGTAGTTTAGACTATAACCCACAGGCATAACTTCAAATCACATGGCAACTGCAGAATTTTACTTTAAATAAGTAAATAAATGTGAACTTTTGAAAGAAATATAGCTATAGTAATGTTTCGTGAGTCTACCTGCAAATCATTTTTAAAATTGTCCCACGGCGAGGGAACTCTGCCATTCTTGAGTATTCTTGCCTTTATGTGGCTCCATATCCAGCAAAGTAAAGTATGAATGAATTTTAACAAAACACTGTCAGGGTGACAGGTATATTTAGAATATGACAACTGTAACTTGCTATTTCTCCCATTTAAATGTGGAAGTGCTGTAGTACTGTGTGCAAATTTGTGCCCCATATCTGAGGAAGGAAGTGCTGGCTCTGGAGAGCATCCAGAGGAGATTTACAAGAATTATTCCAGGAATGAGTGGGTTAGCATATGATGAGCGTTTGACAGCACTGGGCCTCTACTCGCTGGAGTTTAGAGGGTTGAGGGGGGACCTAATTGAAACTTACAGAATAATGAAAGGCATAGATAGAGTGGATGTGGAAAGGAACAAATACTTAATTAGAACGGGTGTCAAGGGTTATGGGGAGAGGCAGGAAAATGGGATTAGGAGGCAGAGATCAGCCATGATTGAATGGTGGAGTAGATGTAATGGGCCAAATGGCCTAATTCTACTCCTATAACTTGTGAACTTGTGAACTAGTGCCTGTTAATAAACTTGTCACATTAAAAAAAGTATTTCCCTTCATGTTAAATTGCATTCCATATTTTCATATAACTGGTTTAAATACTTCTCACACTGTAGCATATAAATTTATGGAAAATTATGTATAAATATATGGACGCACAGTTAAAAACATTAAATGTGACATATTAGAGGGTATGGATTTAAGGTGAAAGAGAAATTTGGAGATTTGTGAGGCTTTTCTTTTTCACAGAAAATGATAGGTGCCTGGAATGTGCTGCCAAGAAGATGTTGGACGTAAGTACAATGTGAGCATTTAGAAGGCATTTAGACAGGCACATAAACAGGAGATAGAGGGTTATAGACCAAGTACAGGTTGATGGGATTGGTTTAAATTGGCATCATGGCCGGCATAGATGTGGTGGGCCAAAGGGCCAGTTCCTGTGCTGTACCATTCTATGGTGTATGTTTGATCCTGACTATGGTTGATGTCTGTACAGAATTTGTACATTCTCCCTGTGATCACGTGGGTTTTCTCCAGGTGCTCCAGTTTAGTCGCACATTCTAAAGACGTGCATGTTTGCACGTTAATTGGTCTCTGTAAATTGTCACTAGTACGTCAGATAAAACTAGTGGATGGTTGATCGTTGCTCGGCATGGACTGGATGGGCCAAATGACCTTTTTCAACTGTATCTTTAACCTATGATGGGCATGTATGAAGTGAATGGTCACAGTTTTTCCCCCCAGGGAAATGGAATCTAAAATAGAAGGAATAATTTTAAGGTGAGAAAGGAAAAAAAAATGATCTGAGTGCCAACATTTTCATAGAGAGAGGGGTAGTGGATGTTTGGAACAAAATGATACAGAGGTAGCATAGCCGAGTACAATTATAACATTTAAAAGACATTTGAACAGGTATATGGGTAGGGAAGGGACAGGGTAAGGGACAGAAGTTTAGGGGTAACGTGAGGGGGAACTTCTTTACTCAGAGGGTGGTGGCTGTGTGGAATGAGCTTCCAGCAGAAGTGGTGGAGGCAGGATCGATTTTAACATTTAAGAGTAAAGTGGATAGGTATATGGACGTGAAGGGAATGGAGGGGTATGGTCTGAGTGCAGGTAGATGGGACTAGGGGAAAACAAATGGTCGGCACGGACTGGAAGGACCGAGAGGGCCTGTTTCCGTGCTGTAATTGTTATATGGTTATATGTTATATGGAAGGTTTGGAGGGATATGAGCCAAAAGTAGGCAAATGGGAATAATTCAGATAGGCAACTTGGTTGGCATGGACAAGTTGGGCTGAAGGGCCTGCTTCCATGTTGTATAACTCTATGACTCTACTTCTCTAAAAGACTGAAATTTAGAATAGAATGAAAGTGGCATCAGAGTCAGGAAAAAAAAGGAAGTGAAACTAGAAACCTAAACATTAAACATTGGCAATGATATGATGGCGGAACAAATCAATCTCCAGCTAATTAAATTAATTTTGTGTGATATCAAAAAAACTGCTGAAGCAATGGACACTGCAAAGGCCAAGGGGTGGGGTGGGTGGAGGAAGGCAACAATGTCCTGGCTATGAACATTTAAAAAATTGTAAATGCTGAAATTCCAAAATAAAAAAGAAAATATTGATTGCAGCTGTGGAAAGAGAAACAGTTGAGATTTGGGACTGTCAGCTCTGAAGAAGAGCCATTGTCCAAAATTAGTAATGCTCTCCTTTCCACAAATGCTTCCTGACCCTTTGAATGATTGGCTCTCCTCACCCATTGCTTCTCTCCTATTCATGACTACTGATCAACGACCTGTGTCTTACATGAGCTTGGATGGGATAATGGTATTGAAAGCAGAGCTGTAGTCTATGAAGGGAAATGTCATTGATGTCTCTCTTATCCAGGTGTTATTCAGCATGGAGTGAGTGGACGACCAGTTTTTGTGCATCTTAGGTGGGCAAGACTTTTATGGAATGACGGAAATTTGATAGAAGAAAATAAGACTATGGGAGGCATAGATAGGGTAGACATTCAAAACCTTTTCCTCAGGGTGGAAGTGTCCAATGGTTCAATGGTGCTTATATTGTCACATGTGCAAAGTGCTAACACATTATGAAATTACTTTTTTACAAACAGTCCAGTAGAACATTGTCAAACCTAAGCAGAATCTCGATTAGCAAATTGTGCAAAACTAGTTGACTGAGTCTGCATGCAAGAGGCGCCATTTTCCAAGTCCAGTCCACCCTCCAGTACTTCTAAGTGGTGCCCGTCCGATGCAAGCCCCAGGCTGCTGCAGACCTCTAACAATACCCTTGCTTGGTCGACCAGCAACCGATGCCCCTCCCCTCACCTGTCCACCTTTGTTCCCTGATGGCACTTCCCGCAGCCGACCTCGAGGATGCTGTATGCCCGTCCCTGGTTCCTACCGCCCACACTCTTCCCCTGTTGCATCCATCATCGCCGGCTCCCTCCTCCCGTCTTCAGGGGCCGAGCAGGGATCGGCTCGGAGGCTTCCCCCTGCAGTCCGCAGGTGTTTGGCCGAGCAAGGGCCATGGCTTCCTGGGAGCTTCAGCCAACACTAAAGGCCATAGCTATAAGTGAGAGGGGCAAAGTCTAATGGAGATGTGTGGGCCAATTTACATGGAGAATGGTGAGGGCTTGGAACGCACTACCAGGGTAATGGTGGAGCCAGATGCAATAGTGGCATTTAAGAGGCTTTTGGATAGGCACCTGAAAATGCAGGGACTAGAAGGATATGGATCATGTACAGGCAGATGAGATCAGTTTAACTTGGCATCATGTTCAGCACAAACATTGTAGACCAAAAGCCATACTATTCTGTTACATGTTCTAGTTTCTATGTTCTCTGCACAGCACATGAATTGGAGAATCTTGCAGTGGAAATTCATTGCTCAACATGTATTTCACCTTACAGTTTATATGATGTGTTAGCAAACTTAAAAATCGTTTGTGGAAACATTAGGTCAAAAGATGATACATTTTTCAGTTTCAAAATTACAAACTTGCTTACCTGACCACCTTGCGTCATATTTGTGACTGGGCCATTCCTTTTTATGTATTAAGCTGACAAGGACATCTAGATGAGCATGCTGCTCTGATGTCCTTGGACTTCTGGACAGTAAACTCATCTGTTGTTTGATCATGTTAAACTCTGTTCCACACAGGAATGAATTTGGCCCATTGTATGAAAGCACCAATGGTATCAAAGTGCATTGGGCCTTTAGGCTGTAGGAAATTAATTAACAGGCCATTGAATTTATTCTTTCTACTATTTTAACAGAGCTTATCATAAATTATAACCTTATAAGAAATTAGTTGGCATTGCCATTACAATGGCAAAGACGTTTTAAGCTTTCACCATGTATTACAGTGCAATTTTAGGCTCATGGTTATTACAGTGCAATTTTAGGCTTATGGTATTATCACAATAATATTCACCAGAACATGTTGTTACTCTGGCAAGATCTAAACACATATAATGATGCCACTATAACAAATTTAATCGGCAATTTGAACCATGTGCCAATGTCAGAAAAACATTTGCATTTCTGTTCAAAGAAGCCAAAGAACATTTTTATTTTTCTATATCAATGTCGAATGACATTATAAGAGATTATTATAAAGAGTGTCATATTTTCAGGTGTCAGAATAAATTGATTGACGATAACTTCAGAATCCATTGATGCACAATTATCACCCAGCAATGCACAATAGTAATTTAAGTTACTGTTTCCCTCCGGTAGCTCATTGCAGTTCAAACAGATTGTGGTGTTGAGTGCTAATGAATTGCTGACCATTAACTGATAGTGATGAGCATGGATTTCCCTCCTGGGTATATTGCAAGCTGCCCATGATCTAATGACTATTGGCAGGTATACAGTGTTGGCATTTGGAATCTCAGAGCATCTGTTTGAACCCATTTGCCAGGCACATTGTGTGATGCGGAGTCCCAGAGAAGCACATTATTCCTATACTCTGGAAAGATGGACATGGTGGTAAGGTTACCCTTAATATATGAAAAACTGCATGAACAGTGGTTGAGACATATTTCTTATTTATATGAACAAAGCCATACAAGCCAATCAAATTAAGAGGTGAATAATATCTGATTTTAAATCATTCTAGAATTATGACACATGGATCATTCATTTTTTGGTGCACTGTGCAGCAGCTGAATAAAAATAAGTAAGACACAAAGTGCTGAGATAGTGCTGAGATAACTCAGCTGGGCAGGCAGCATCTCTAGAGAACATGGATATGTGACATTTTGAGTCGAGACCCTTCTTCAGACTCTGAAGAAGCCTGTGAAGTGTCTCTGCAGAGTCTGAAGAAGGGTCTCGACCCGAAACATCACCTCTCCGTATCATTCAAACATACTGCATGACCTGCTGAGTTACACCAGCACTTTGTGTCCTTTTGTTTATTAACCAACATCTGCAGTTCCTTGTTTCTACAATAAAAGTAAATACATTGGACTATGCAGCGAGACGGTCAAAAATATGTAAAATCTAACCTAATGGGTCACAAAAATCACAGATTTTTTAGATATTCATTTGTTCATAAAACTGTACTGTCAGGTAATGTTGGCCCCTGTCAGTCCACTGCTGACAGCCAACATAAAGGATCTCACTGTAGGTTATGCATGACAAGATTATGAGGGAATTGTAAATAAGCAAGTCTATTTTTGCCATTCAACTATTTAAAAAAACCTAATAAAAGCATAGTATGAAAAAGGTGCTGTCTTCTTGGTTTTATCTGTTTTCCTCCAAATGGTTAACAGTTAGAAACATACACTTAGAATTATTCACCCTCAGCAAACACACAAAGATGTGCCATTAATATTCAATTTAACTAAAAACTAGGATATTATTTTGGCATGTAGTAATATTCATTTTACAATCTCTCCCTACTCTACTTAAAGAGGACCACTCTGATCCCGGTGCCGAAGAAATATAAGATCTCATTTCTTAACGACTACCGTCCAGTGGCCTTCAGATCCACCATCATGAAATGCTTTGAGAAGCTACTGTAGTTATGGAATGCAATAAATGTGCCTACCAAACAGCCTTGATCCAATGCAGTTCACCTACTGCCACAACAGGTCCACAGCTGATGACATCTCCCTGGCCCTACACTCCTCCGGTAACACCTGAAAAAGAGAGACACCTATGACATTTCTCTTCCCAGACTACAGCTCTGCTTTCAATACCATTATCCCATCCAAGCTCATATCCAAACTCATGGCACTTGAATGCAGCACTCCCCTCTGCAAATGGATACCCGACTTCCTGACCAACAGACCCCAATCAGTAAGGAAAGGGAACAAATCATCCTCTATGGTAATCCACAACACTGGAGCCCTGCAAGGTTGTGTTCTTTACACTTTATGACTGTGCAAAGAAATACAAATCCCACAAATTTGCATGCGACTCCACCGTAGTGGGCCGGGTATCAAATAATGAGACAGAGTACAGGAAGGAGACCGAGAACCTCATAACCCGGTGCCAAGACAACAACTTTTCATTCAATGTCAGCAAGACAAAGTAGATTGTGATCGACTTCAGGAAGCAATGCAGAAGCAACACATACCTCGATCTGCAATGACGATGCTGAAGTCGAGATAGTTGAAAGCTTCGTGGAATAAATATCACCAACAAATTGTCCTGGAACAGCTATATGGAACCAACGGCCATGAAAGCACACCAACGCCTCGACTTCCTGAGAAGGTTTAAGAAGTTTGGCATGTCTCTAACAATCCTCATCAACTTCTACAGACGTGCATTTTATCGGGATGCATCACAGCATGATTTGGGAACAACTCCATCCAGGACCGCAAGAAATTGCAGAGAATGGTGAATGCAGCCCAGACCATCACGCAAACAAACCTTTCTTCCAACGACTCCATCTACACTTCAGGCTGCCTCAGCAAGACCACCAGCATAATCAAGAATGAGTCTCACCCCAGACACTCCCTCTTCTCCCCACTCCCATTAAGGCAAGAGGTATTGATGTGTGAAGATACATACTTCCAGATTCAGGGATAGTTTCTTCTCAGTTGTTATCCAGCAACTGAACCATCCTAACACCAACTAGAGAGCGGTCCATCTATCTCATTGGAGATCCTCAGACTATCTTTAATCAGACGTTACTGGACTCTATCTTGCAATAAATGTTATTCCCTTTATCCTATATCTGTACACTTCATGTAATCATGTATAGTCTATCCGTTGACTGGATAGTACACAATACAAAATGTTTCACTATACCTCGTACATGTGATAATGAACTAAGCTAAACATGTAAATGAGATCAAGATATGTTTTGGTGGGCCCAAAAAATAGAGAAGTCTCTATGTTGCAAATTAGTTTAGCAGGACAGCCAATCTTTGTTTGCAGAAGGCCCAAGAATAGCGGGAGACTTGAGTCAGACTCAGGGGACAATTTCTTATAATATTTCTTACTTTATAATAATCATGAAGTTTAGCTAGCACGCCATAACATAGTGTGCATGTGCTTTCAGTTTCTGTACTACAATAAAATGTAATCAATGTATAGGAAGGAACTGCAGATGCTGGTTTAAACCGAAGATAGACACAAAAAGCTGGAGTATCTCAGTGGGTCAGGCAGCATCTCTGGAGAGAAAGAATGGGTGACGTTTTGGGTTGAGACCCTTCTTCAGACCCATCTGAAGAGGGGTCATGACCTGAAACGTCACCTATTCCTTCTCTCCAGAGATGCTGACTGTCCCGCTAAGATGTAATCAATATTTGGTTATGATAAAGTATTGCAGATGTTGGAAATCTGAACCAAAAGCAGAATATTTCAGGGAGAAACTGAACCATCTGAAGAAGGGACTCCCACCTAGAACTTTAACTCCTTTTCACCTTCCATAAATACTGTCCAAGTATTTTCTGTATTCAGGTTTGCAGCATTTGCAGTATTTTTTTTTGTCTGTCTGCAGAAACTACCCGTTGAACTTTCTGAAAGCTTCAAACATACTTGAAGATTTGAAAGAGGTTTATAAATAACCAAAATAAAATCACCTGGAATGATCAGAGGAAAATAGCTGTCAACGTTCAGAAAGTCTGTAAAGAAAACACATTTTGAATAAGTAAAATTCTACAGCACAGTTACTAAATATGTATGCCTTTATTGGCCTAGTGTAAAATATTACAATCGCTTATACTGTATAAAAAGTTCTATAGTAAAATGGATTTGAACAGTTGAGTTATAGAATTGCATGCTTCACAGACAAGTACCATGTGAGTCAAGTTTTGTGTTGAGTTAAGGAGCAACAAATAGCACAGCGCTACATTTAACATTCTGATTTTTATACGGTATGGCCACAATAGTGGGCTACATTCACGGCTATTAAGAGAATAACATGAAAGGTCAGCAAAGATAAATAGTTCTTGGCACCTATGCTATCTTAAAAAAAAATCCATTAAGATGTCATTTGTAAAAGGAAGATTATCACCAGATAGTCTATGTGTGCTGGTCCACTTCACAAAAAGATCATAACCTTGCTCTGTGCGTATCACTGGGACTTACAGACTTAAGTGGAAGCACTTGTTCCACACAATGAAGTTCAGTTTCTGGCCAGCTGTCCTCCATTAGTTCAGAATTCTGTACTTTGCTACAATTACATTGGACACTGTTTTGCTGTCTTCAGTAAAGCTTTGCGAACATGTTTTCCCGCTGCCTAATTTAAATTGGACAATTGACAAGAGCATTTACGCAAGGTTCGCCGTGTAAGGTGTAAGTGTAAAGCTTTTCTGGAAATTCCAAACCCTCATTGTCCATATTCTTATGTCAAATAGACCATTAGGGAGAATCCTTTAGATGGAACTACCTAGAAATTGGAGGTCACCTTCTTTTGAACCATTAAACAGATGCTGCAGTTGTGGTCAGTGCCTACCCAGATCTGTCTGCAAAAATAAATCACAAAGTTAAGCAAAACATTTTAAATAATAGTACATTGGTGTTTTATACGGAGAATTGTGCGCTAAAACAAAACATGTGCATTTTCAGTTAGGAGCTATGTGCAGGGCCTGCAGCTGCCAAGTCATTACCACAGCGTTTGTTCGGAAGCAAGTCAGCACATTGCAGGTGGTGCAGCGGTAGAGCTACTGCCTTACAGTGACAGAGATCAGGGTCCGATCCTGTCTGTACGGAGTTTGTACGTTCTCCTCTTGACCTGCATGAGTTTTCTCTGAGATTCATTTCCTCACTCACTCACTCCAAAAACGTACAGGTTTGTAGGTTAATTGGCTTGGTATATATGTAAAATTGTCCCTAGTGTGTGTAGGATGGTGTTAATGTACGAATATCGTTGGTCGGTGTGGACTCGGAGGGCCGAAGGGCCTGTTTCTGCACTGTATCTCTAAAACTAAAACCAAACTGTAGATGAGCAAATACTCTTCTCATTACAGCCGCAGAATAGGGCATGCCATGAAAGTGAGATAAGACACAGGAAGGAAAATGGCAAACTCCCAGAGGATCATTCCCTTTGGTCCCACTCTGACTTTCCTTATTGACCTTCGCTCCATAGATGCTGCTGCACCCGTTGAGTTTCTTCAGCATTTTGTGTACCTTCCTTATTGACCTGATTGACTCTATTGTCACAATTGGCCTCCAGGTGACGGAGTTGCTGCTTTTCCAAGGAGCTAGTAAGCAGAACAGGCAGTTCAATCTGGATTTTTAGAACTAGTTGTATTCAGGGAAGTCAACAGCAGTGATTATTTCTCCATGATGCCAACTATAGGATACCTATGCTTTTGTAAGACATGGATATGCCAGTAGATGGAGCATTCAGGAATCTAGAGTATTGAGTTCAGTTTTGGTAACCCTGTTATAGGAAAGATGTTGTAAAGCTAGAAAGCTGAAGATTTATGAGAATGTTGCCAGGATAGGGGGCCTGAGCTACAGGAAGAGAATGAGCAGGGTAGGACTTTATTCTTTGGAGCACTGGAGGATGAGCGGTGATATTACAGAGGTGAATAAGATCACGTGGGGAATAGAGAGGGTAAATGCCCAGTCTTTTACCCAGAGTAGTATGGGCTTTCTCTATTTCCTATTGCATTCCATACCAATGCTGGTCGAATACACCTTGGTGTAAAATACAGACAAGAAGAATCAAAGGGAAGTTCATGGACATGTGTGAGAGATATTGAGTTCTGGGTCAGAGATAAATAAGGAAAGGCAGAGTGGGACCAAAGGCAATGATCCTCTGTGAGTTTGCCTGGTCCAAATTACCTCCTTCTGTGTTGTTATATGATGGAGTTCAGTTGTAATGAATGATCTGGCCAAAAATATGGAGGTCAGGAATAATTTAGTCTATCCAGCAGTCTGTATGGCCTTTATCGTGCAAAGGATGGGTAATATGATAAATATGTGAAACAGATCCATAATTCTCCTTCAGAAAACAGACTGCTGAAGGAATTCAGTGGGGCCATGCAACGTCCATGGAGGGAAATGAACAGACAATATTTTGGATCTGGATCCTTCTTCACACTGAAGAAGAGTCCCTACTCAATATATAATCTGTCCATTTCCCCTCACAGATGTTGCGTGACCCACTGAATTCCTCCAGCAGTTTTCTTTTGCAAAATACTCCAGCATCTGCAGCCTTTTGTGTCAATAATATTCTCCTAATGAGAAATCCAAATACTTAGCATGACACAACATAAGCTCAGTGAGTTCTATGGTATTCTTATAAAAAAAATTAGACCAGAAATGAGAAAAAGCAGTCCCTTAATCTCTTTAATTTGGATACAAAGATTAAAGTAGTCCAAATTCAACAAGTAATGTAATTATCATTGAAGACCTATAACATCACATCTCTTTTCATGGACAAATCTGTGGCTAAAATGTTTTTATGTTGAAGGGTTTTTCTTTTTCCTGAAGACTTAAATACTGAAATTATTGGAATGAAATCAGTTTCTACAACAAACACGCCATGTGCTCCATCAATTTACTGCTCAGGGAATCTAGACGAATATTGGCTCTGAATGTCTATGTGCAATGGATCAAAAAGGTAACCCAGTTTTCTGCTCTTGACTTACATTTAAAGTTTGCCAACTGAAGTTCGATGTAGGTTTTGCCAGGACCTCTCTGTGCCAGACCTCAATCCACCCATGGTCCATAGAGTCATAGAATCATAGAGTGATACAGTGTGGAAACAGGACCTTCAGCCCAACTTGCCCACACCGGCTAACTTGCCCCAGCTACACTAGTCCCACCTGCCCGTGTTTGGTACATATCCCTCCAAACCTGTCCTATTCATGTACCTGTCTAACTGTTTCTTAAATGTTGGGGTAGTCCCAGCCTCAACAATCACCTCTGGCAGCTTGTTCCATACACCCACCACCCTCAGATTCCTATTAATTATTTTCCCCTTGAACCTTCGTCCTCTGGTCCTCGCTTCCCTTACTCTGGACAAGATACTCTGTGCATCTACCCGATCTATTCCTCTCATGATTTTATACACTTGGTTTTGGACATGACATGTGGACATGATGTGGACGTGTGGACACTTATGGGCATAATTTTGTCCCATATGGACAAAAGATTTGTATTCCTAAAAGTGATATCAAGACGGCACAGTGGCGCAGCGATAGGGTTGTGCCAGAGACCTGTGTTCGATCCTGGCCTCAGGTGCTTGCTGTATGGAGTTTGTACATTCTCTGTGTCTGCATGGGATTCCTCCGGGAGCTCCAGTTTCCTCCTACACTGCAAAGATGTACAGGTTTGTTGGTTAAATGGCTTTGGCAAAATTGTAAATTGTCCCTAGTGTGTAGGATAGTACTAGCGTACGGGGTGATCGCTGGTTGGCGTGGATTCGGTGGGCATGAAGGACTGTTTCCCAGCTGCATCTCAAAACTCTAAAGTCTAAAGTCTAAAATCTAAAGACAACACTTGAACAAGTGTGACATCGAGAAGCCTTGGTAAAACAGTATGAATCTAGGGTAGGCTTGAACAAAGGATAACATTTGATGTTGTAGGATTCATTAATCTCAGCCACGGGACATTACTGCAGGAGTTCCTCGGAGCACTGCATAAAGCTCGATCACCTTCAGTCACTACCTCGATGAACTGCCCTACATCCGAAAGACAGAAATGTTGCTGTTCTCAGGTGAAAGTCCAATTTTCAATTCCATTCACTACTCAGTGAAAGAAATGCATGCAGCATGACCTAGATGACATTCAGTCATCTGCTGGGATGGGAAGTAAAATCTGTACCACAGGTAGTTGTCATTTCCAACACGAGAGAGTCGAATCATCTTACCTGACATCCAACAGCATTGCCATCCGAGAATTCAGCACCGCCAATATCCAGAAACTAAACCAGCCCTATACATACCACATTATTCTCTCTATCGTATACCTGTAGAAGTTCAAGAGAGCATTCGTTAAAATACTGAATCTCCTCAATCTTCAAACGGAGTAGAGGCAATGATGGGCTTTCTTTATGATTGCATCAATATGCTAGACCCAGAACTGATCTTCAGAGATATGCATGGTGAGAAACTTGAAGTTGTTGACTCTCTCCACTACCGACCCATCGATGAAGATATGTTTGTGGACCATCAGCCTTCCTCTTCTATAGGCAACAATCATCTCCTTTGTTTTACTGATGTTTACTGAGCAAGGTTGTTATTCTGACAATCAGTCAATCGATCTCCTTCCTACACTCTGACACATCATTATCCGTAATTCATACAACGGTGGTGTCATTGGCAAATTTAAAGATGGAGTTGGAACTGTGTCCAGCTACAAAATCATGGGTTTAGATTGAGCAGAGCAGGGGACTGAGCACACAGCCTTCAGATGCCCTGTGATAATGATTATCAGGGATGAAGCGATGTTGATAATTTGCACTGATTGTGTTCTGCTGATAAGGAAGTTGAGAATCCAGTTGTAAAAGGATGCACAGAGACCCAGTTCCCTGAACTTGATAACAAGTTTGGAGGGAATGATGTGTGTAGTAGGAAGGAACTGCAGATGCAAGTTTAAACTGAAGATAGACTCAAAAATCTGGAGTAACTCAACGTGACTGGCAGCATCTCTGGAGAGAAGGAATGGGTGACGTTTCAGGTCGAGACCCTTCTTCAGACTAGGGCGTCTGAAGACATCTGAAGAAAAAATCACCTAGTCTGAATAAGGGTCTCGACCCAAAACATAAAAACATAAATACTCCTGATTTTCTATATTTCTATAGGTGCAGGAGTAGGCCATTTGACTCTTCGAACCAGCACCGCCATTCAATATGATCATGGCTGATTATCCAGAATCAGTACCCTGTTCCTGCTTTCTCCCCATCTCCCTTGATTCCATTAACCCTAAGAGCTATATCTAACTCCATCACCCATCACTCATTCCTTCTCTCCAGAAATGCTGCCTGTCCCGCTGAGTTATTCCACCATTTTGTGTCTATCTTTGGAGGGAATGATGATGTTTATTGCCAAGCTGCAGTCTAAGAAATGCAGGATTGACAAATCAACTTTTTACAAGTTTCAGGTGTCATATCCGGAAGTGAAAAGGAGGAGGATGTTGGTTATGTTTTCCTTGGAGCAAATGAAGCTGAGGAATGATCTGTTTGACATAAACACAATTATGAGAGGCAACCTGGAGCGCGCTGCCTGAAAATGTGGTGGAGACAGGTGATATTGAAACATTTAGGTAGCATCCAGATGAGTGCTAAAATCACCAAGGCATAACAGGTTTAGTTTAGTTTTGAGATACCATGCGAAAACAGGCCCTTCGGCCCACCGAGTCCACACTGACCAGCGATCCCCACACATTAACACTATCCTACACAAACTAGGGACAATTTACACATACACCAAGCCAATTAACCTACATACTTGTATGTCTTTGGAGTGTGGGAGGAAATCGAAGATCTCGGAGAAATCCTACACAGGTCACAGAGAGAAGGTACAAACTAAGTATAGACAGCACCCATAGTCGGGATCAAACCCGGGTCTCTGGCGTTACAAGCGCCGTAAGGCAGCAACTCTACCGATGAGCCACTGTGCCGCGCGGTTGAACAAGTGCTGGTAAATGGGATGTGATGGATGAGAGGGCTCGTTTCTGTGCTATATGATTCCATGACTCTATCTTTAAAAAGTACACACAGGCCAACGGCCCAGAATTTCTTGTCAGCAACATCTTGCCTTCGTTTGTTACCCAGCTGGCCATGGTTTCTTCCCTTAGGCTGGATCCTTGTGTGTGGTTTTGAAGATGATGTCAAGAGATTGGGAACAAGTTCCACCCACAGATATGCTGGCTGAGATTTTGACAGCTGGCTCAGCCACACGCTTCACAACACCACCCAAAAAACACTCAAAACCTGACTTCCGAAATATCAAATGCTACTAGAATTTACCTCAACTACCAAAAAGTTGAAAATATGAAAAAATAGGAGAAAAAAATCACTTTAAAGAATTAATAGCAATTCAATGTTATTTTGAGGTTTTAGAAAATAACAAAGGCTAATGATGTGATATGACATGTATTGCATTTTGGATTGGAATCTGGCACTCCAATTCTCGGTTTCCAAAAAGACCTGTTCAATTTGCTCGATGATAATGATGTGCATTGGTTACAATGATCTTTTCAGAAAATGTCAAGTCAAGTCAAGTCAAGAGAGTCAAGTCATTAGAGTTTATTGTCATATGTCCCAGATAGGACAATGAAATTATTGCTTTGCTTCAGCACAACAGAATATGGTAGGCATGAATACAGAACATATCAGTGTCCACAAACCATTATATAAATATTTACACACATCAATAAATAAGCAGATAAAGTGCAAATATACATATAATGGTCTATTAATGTTCAGAGATTTGTTTCAGTTGAGTTTAATAGCCTGATGGCTGTGGGGAAGTAGCAATGTACCTTCTACCTGAAGGTAGCGGGGAGATGAGTGTGTGGCCAGGATGGTGTAGGTCCTTGATGATGCTGCCAGCCTCTTTGAGGCAGCGACTACGATAGATCCCCTCGATGGTAGGGATGTCAGAGCCGATGATGGACTGGGCAGTGTTTACGACTTTTTGTAGTCTTTCCACTCCTGGGCGCTCAAGTTGCCGAACCAAGCCACGATGCAACCGGTCAGCATGCTCTCTACCGTATACCTGTAGAAGTTAAAGAGAGTCCTCCTTGACAAGCAAACTTAAACCACAGAATGAAAATAAACTTTTGACGTGCCCTTTTAGTTCAATTTCAATGAACTTTATTTATCCATTAGGAACTTTGGTTTCTGCAGCCATACAACAAGAAGAAACAATTTTACAAGACACAGAACCAATTCAATTCACACAGACTCAATTCACACAGACATCCATCACAGTGAATCTCCTCCTCACTGTGATGGATGGGAAAGTCTTGCCTCACCCCTGCTCTCAATCCTCTCCCGATGTTAAAGCCCCCGGCGGGCAATGGTAAGTCCCGTGGCCATTAAGGCCACGCCGGCGATGTAAGGCCCTGCTCCGGGTCTTAATGTTGGAGCCCCCGGTGGGCGATGGCAAGTCTCGCGGCCGTTAAAGCCGCGCCAGGTGACGTCAGGCCCCGCTCCGGGTCGTTTTCAGCCCCGCAACTTGGGCGGGAGAAGCTGCCAACTCTGGAGCTCCGAAAAGCCACTGAGCTCCCGATGTCACCATCCACAGGCCTGCAGCTGGAGCCTCTGAAGCTCCGAAGTCTGGTCACAGCCGCGCGCCACCACAGCTCCCCACGCTCCGAGGCTGGCCAGCCCCACGATGGTAAGTCCGCTGGCTCCGCAGGCTCCGTGACTGGAGCCCCCAGGTCGTTCCGGCTGGAGGCCACTCCACGGTGCTAGGCCCCGACGACAACGGAGACCCGTGCAGGGAAGAGATGTAAATGTTCCCCTCCACCCCCCCCCACCGCCCCCCCACATATACACAGTTAAAAACAATATATAAAACCACAGCAAACTACACATTGAACGGGACAAAAATAAAAAGGGGCCGCTGCCGCGAGACGCCGTGATGCACTCTAGAATTGATCACAATAAACTATTTCACACTTCTGCATAACAAGAGTTCACCTGACTCTGACAAACTACTTGAGCACTGGATCTTGGCCTTCACCAAAAGGGCCATTGGTAGGGCATTTTGAATGGTTGACTTTTGGATATTTTTTAAAGGTAAAATTCTACTTAATTCCACAGAAGACTGTGGAGGCCAAGTCAATGGATATTTTTTAAAGCAGAGATAGATAGATTAAGAAGGATCTCGACCCGAAATATCACCCATTCCTTCTCTCCAGTGATGCTGCCTGTCCCCCTGAGTTACTCCAGCTTTTTGTGTCTATCTTTGGTTTAAACCAGCATCTGCAGTTCTTTCTTATACATAGATAGATTCTTGATTAGTATGGGTGTCAGGGGTTATGGCAGGAGAATGGGTTAAGGAGGGAGAGATAG
Organism: Okamejei kenojei; assembly: GCA_035221665.1. Lineage (NCBI taxonomy): Eukaryota > Metazoa > Chordata > Chondrichthyes > Rajiformes > Rajidae > Okamejei > Okamejei kenojei. Next base: position 87,262,172 of record CM069135.1, read on the forward strand.
ATCAGCCATGATTGAGTGGTGGAGTAGACATGATAGGCTGAATGGCCTAATTCATAAGTAATTATGAACATTAACTTAATTTCCTCTCTGTAGGGAATGAATTTTCCATGAGTAATTTACACCCCACTGCCATATCCCCAGCAAATATTTGGCAGAAACACTTTTATACATAAACGAATTTCCAAGGAAAAGCCAGAGAATGTACAGTTGTGCTACAGGAGAAGTGCTGAAGAAATCCACCCTCGTGGTCCACATTCCAATTATCCAGGCCAATGTAATTGTTAATTGAAATGCTGAATGTTCTTGCTGCCACTAATGTTGTGACTGATCAGACTATTCATTCGAGAAATGACCATAATGTTGATGCAAAATGATATCATCATAGATCTTTTAGTTTAAGCTGTAGTATGGTTATGTTTCACAGTGTTGCATAATTAGTTAAACAAGCTGTTGATGTTTGATTGACTAATTGTTCCTCATTTCATTATCAGACCAAAAAATTGCTTCAAAGCCTCAGCCAAGTCATCATTAAGCTAACATACATCACTCGCGCTTGTGCTTTGAATTAATCTATGTGTCTGTTACACTGAAAGATACATTTTAGTGAGTGAGTCTGTTCATGATCTCCATTTATTATGAGCTGAATAAAAAACTGCTCAAAGGCAAAGACATTCCTTAAGTACATGCATCATGAAAAGTTGCATTGTTCTGCAATCTTATTAGTTTAGCACTCTGTACTCCTCTTAACCTTTCTGGTGCCACTGACTTTGTGAATTATAATACGTCAGGGTATAAAGGGTTGATTTATTGTTTTAATTTCTTTTGGGGAAATGAAAATTGAGTCCACTAATAGGGATACTCATCAAGTGAATAGGTCTATTTTGGTTGACGTTCCTCAAAGAACAGTAACTTATAACTGTGAAAAATGGCCAGAGAGTTACCATTACCTTTACTCCCATTTATATTGTTCTGAAATTTCAGGTCATTTTCAACGATAGTTGACAGTGGCTGTGCTTCTAACAATCTCAGCCCAAAGAGAAGCTAGGAATTTGAAAGAGCTGATTTCACTTATTTCCCCCAACAGAGTCTTCCACCTTGGAAATCAGCCTATCAATTCCAATCAATTTGGTTTTATAATAGTGGTGTTTAAGATGCTTTTAGATAGTCATGTGGATATGTAGGGAATGGAGGGATATGGATCATATGAAGGTAGATGAGATTAGTTCATCTTGGTATCATGTTTGGCATAGACTTTGTGGGCTGAAGGGCCTGCTCCTTTGCTATACTGCTCTATGTTCTATGTCCTTTCAAAGAAGTGCAACTGAGCTCACCTCCACTTTGAGAACCTGAAGGCATCAGCTAGAGAGAGGCAGAGGCATGGAAGGATCTTCAGAAAGTTTCAACTGAGCCATGAAAATACTTTTCAATTATTGAATCCTTGGATCCAGCAACTATGTTACAGAGAAAGGTTGAAGAAGTTAGGTCTTTATTCTTTGGAGCGCAGAAGGTTAAGGGGGGACTTGATTGAGGTCTTTAAAATGATGAAAGGGATAAACAGAGTTGACGTGGATAAGCTTTTCCCATTAAGGGTAGGGAAGATTCAAACAAGAGGGCATGACATGCGAATTAAGGGACGGAAGTTTAGGGGTAATGTGAGGGGGAACTTCTTTACTCAGAGGGTGGTGGCTGTGTGGAATCAGCTTCCAGCAGAAGTGGTGGAGGCAGGATCGATTTTAACATTTAAAAGTAAAGTGGATAGGTATATGGACGGGAAGGGAATGGAGGGGTATGGTCTGAGTGCAGGTAGATGGGACTAGGGGAAAACAAATGGTCGGCACTGACTGGAAGGGCCGAGAGGGCCTGTTTCCGTGCTGTAATTGTTATATGGTTATATGGTTATATCGTCCATAAAATTAATGGAATGCTTCATCTTTGTGCATGGTCAATTATAGCATACACATTTTAATTTTCTCTCACCCATCCATCAATTTTCACTTTCATTCTTCGGCCACTTACCTACATTAAGACTGAATTTACAGGACAACTAATTAACCTGCCAGCATGTCTTTGGGGATGTGGGACAAAAATTAATAAACACAAGTCGGCCACGGTGGCCCAGCAGTAGAGTTGCTGCCTTACAGCGCTGGCAGAACTGGAGACCCGGGATTTATCCCAACTACGGGTGCTGTCTGGACGGAGTTTGTACGTTCTCCTCGTGACTGTGTGGGTTTTCTCCGAGATCTTTGGTTTCCTCCCACACTCCAAAGACGCACAGGTATGTAGGTCAATTGGCTTGGTATAAAATTGAAAATTGTCGCTAGTGTGTGTAGGACAGTGTTAATGTGCGGAGATCACTGGTTGGTGAGGACTTGGTGGGCCGAAAGGCCTATTTCCACGCTGTATCTCCAAACTAAACTAAAAGGAAACTCACATGTTCATGGGCAGAACGTGCAAACTCCACCCAGACAGCATCTAACATCAGCATCAAACCTGTGTTCCTGGCGTTACGAGATTGCAGAACTAACTACTCTGTCACCATCATTGCAATGAAGGTGTTCATTTTGCATGAGATTACATATAGCACAATCAGTAATAATGATCTTAAGGCCCAGGCTTTGCCTCATATTTACTCCTCTTTTCCAGGTTTCTTCCCCCAACTCTCAGTCTGAAGAAAGTTTCTGATCCAAAACAAGTCTGTCCACCCCCTCCACTACCCCAACCCCCGTAACCCCCCCCCCCCCCCCCCACCCACCTCCCCCCCTTCACCACTACAAACCCCGAGGATTTGTTAACAGTGGAGATCAGCAACAAAACCAAGGGAGGATCATGGAGAATAGATAAAAGAGGAATGGGGCTAGAAAGCAGGAGGAGACTGGAGATTGCAATATTCCATGAATCGGCTCTAGAAGTGGATATTTGAAAGTGGAAATACCCAGTGACACTAATCCCAGCAAAAATCCTGGATTTGTTATTTGACAACGTAAGTTAGGATTCTCCTGCAAACCGTGACATTCACATGCCCGACACAAGGCTCCCAAAATACACATTCTATTTTGAGCTCTGTCATGGGAAGCGCTTACTTGACTGACAATGGAAATGATTCAAGGAGATACATGAAACTGCAGATGCTGGAAATGTCAGAGAATGATGGTTGGATGTGGAAGCTGCTGGAGTGAAATGTGAGGACCAGGGAATATCTTTATTCTAGGAGGGAAAGGAAGTGAGACCAGAACTGCAAGACACAAAAGAGACACAAAAAAACAATGGGTAACCATGATTACTTCTTCTTCTTGCATATGGCGTGCACAGCCTATAGTTGTAGGGTAACTTGTTCTATTTGATCTTATTTGATTGTGCACACCAGGTTGATTGCATTCATCGAAACAGGGCGGACCACGTGAAGGTTGCAATCTCCCACCCCCACCATGATTACTGAAGCAATAGGACACTTCACAAGTCCTAGATTGGAAAGCCCATCTTGGGAGCAGATGTGGCAGAGATGGAAAAATTGAGAGTCAGGGACGGTGTGCTTCCAAGAGGCAGGTTGGCAGGATATGTAGTCAGGTTAACTGTGCGTGTCATTGGGTTTGTGCTAGACATCAGTACATAGTCTTCCCCTGTGATGGAGACAAAGAAAGGGGAGAGAATTGTTGAAGATAGTGCAAGTTATTTGAGGGCAAACTGGGTTAGTAGGAAAGTTCATGATATCAACAAATTCTGCACAGGCTGTCCTGATGTGGTCATCAATGTAGAGGAGAAAGATTTGTAAAATGGTGCCAGGGTACATTTAGAACAGAGAATGTTGAATATAACCAACAAAAAGACAGGCATTGTTGGGGCCAGTGCGAGTGTCCATGGCTACACCTTTGACTGGAAGAAATTGAGAGGAGTCAAAAGCGAAGCTGGTAAAGGTGAGGTAATTTTTTGTGTTTTGCTCAAGTTTCTTGTGTTTCAGAAGTTCCTTGTGTTTCCAAGATTATTTCAAATCTTGGAATTCCAAAACAGAAAAAGTTAACCTTGAAATGGAGTTTGTTCTCTTTTGTTCTACTAGACACGTGTTGTATATGGCACTAAGTATATAGTATGATGTAGTCCTAAAATTTTCTGGAAGTGAACAGCAAAGGTCCTACATTAGTCTCAGAAGCTCAAACTTCAGCAAGCAGTAGAAGAAGGATTCTTGTGGTGTGTGCTTTCTTATGCCTAATTGAGATATCTTGAAAAGGAATTCAATAGAGCCAGTAGCATTGGATCTGCTACCATAGCTTTAGTAGATCAGGTTACGTCCATAATGTAGGAAGGAACTACAGATGCTGGTTTAAACTGAAGATTGATACAGAATGCTGGAATAGCTCAGCAGGACAGGCAGCATCTCTGGAGAGAAGGAATGGGTGACGTTTCAGGTCGAGTCCCCTTAGGGTCTCGACCCGAAACGTCACCCATTCAGAAGAAGGGTCTCAACCAGAAACATCACCCATTCCTTCTCTACAGAGATGCTGCCTGTCCCCCTAGGTTACATCTATTAACATAGCTCACAAGGATGAAAGAGTTGCTTTAAATTCAGGATGTTCTGAAGCACATATGGCAAATAAAAGCATATTGGCACGAAGGATGAAGAAAAAAAAACATTAAGGAAACTGATTGTACATTTAGGAAACAATCATAACCTCCATATCTCTTCATAGCAATTGTACTGGTAATATAAATGATAACAGCAGCAACATTGCAATAGTAGCTAATGTGATGATGCTTTCATGTTATATTATAGAATGTAAAGATTACAGAATAAATTTCACAGAGATGATCCCCCTACATTACAAAAAATATGCCTAATGTGTTTTATATCCCTCAAAATGCAAAATAGACCTCAGTTTAATGTATCTTTCTAAAGACACCACATTTGCAGATCTTATTTAACCATATGGTTACTAAATTAATGGAGAAAGGTTGAATGGATCAAAATGTCACCGATGCAATTAATAGTAGCGTTGTATTGTCAACAAATAAAGGATCAATATTTGTAAGCACTTACATAGTAGTTAACACAAAAGGATGAGAACTGGTCCTGTACTGGGTGGATCAAATGTAGTTTTACAAGTCATTTATCAAGGTTATCACCAACATTGCCTCCAATTCTTAATTCCCAGTTTTAAATGTACAATTGTGCTTTTAACCCAATTAATTAAAAAGCTGAAGACTGCTTTCTCATCTCTCGAAGAACTGGTTCGATATCGCTAACCTTTTTTTTCCTGCTTGATGAATTTCCGATTTAAACTGCAGTTTCTAGCTTGTCAAAGGACCATATAGGGAAATTATAAAAACTGTTCATGATTGACATCATTTTGAATGTTGCGGCAATTTGAATAATGCTTTCAGCTATATGGATAGGAAAGGGTTAGATGGATATGAGCAAAATGGGACCAGCTGAGATGGGCATTGTGGTCAAAATGTGGTCTCTCTTTTCTAATTCTGACCTTTTGAGCTGAAACATTAAATGTGTTTCTATTTCCACAAATGCTGCCTGACCTGCTGAGAGTTTCCTGTTTTAAATTCAGATTTCCAGCTTCTGCAGTTCTTTTTTTATCTGCAAACTCCCTGATTTCATCTGGTGCTGATCCTCCTTCACTTTCTTCTCTCAGTCTTTAGCTTTACCCAATTAGAGTTAAATTTCTGAATATATTCATACATCCAAGCTGTTTTTGAATCTTTGCTAGAAAGCAAGGATCTTGTGACAAGTGCTGCATTCCCTGTTTGAGGCTGTTTACTATTCATCTAAAATTGTTCAAACCATTTTCAACCCAGGATAAGCATGGAAACAGTGATGACAACAATGTACCTTTAGAAAGATGAGGAGGAATTTCTTTAGTCAGAGGGGAGTGAATTTGTGGAATTAATTGCCACAGATGATCCTGACCTCGAGTACTGTCTATGTGGAGTTTGCACATTCTCCATGTGCCCTCCAGGTGCTCCGGTTTCCTCCCACATTCCAAACACATGAGCGGTTTAAGGCTAATCGGCTTCTGTAAATTGCTCCTTGTATGTATAGGATAGAACTAGTGAACAGTTGATCGTTGGTCAGTGTGGGTGAAGGGCCTCTTTCCACACTGTATCTCTAAACTAATAAACTGGTGTGGGAGATTGCAACCTTCACGTGGTCCGCCTTGTTTCGACGAATGCAATCAACTTGACATGCACAATCAAATAAGATCAAATAGAACAAGTTGTCATACAATTTTAGGCTGTGCACACCATACGCAAGAAGAAGAAGAAGAACTAACAAACTAAAAGATGGTGTCGAGACCAAGTCATTGGTAGTTTTAAAGCAGAGTTTAAAAGGTTTTTGATTAATAAGGGTGTCACATGTTATATGGAGAAGGCAGGAGAATTGGGTTTAGAGGGAAAGATAGTTTAGCCATGATTGAATGGTGGAGTAGACTTGATGGGCCGAATGGCCTAATTCTGCTGCTATGACTTATGAACATGAATAAATCTCCAGTACTTTGAGCATCTCCACTTCTTTTTCTAAGACTACTAATAACTTTGTCTGCTACCTTTACAAATGTTGTTTTTTTTTCACATCATTCACTGTGGGTGCACTTAAAGACAAGCTTGAATACATTTGCATATTTTTCATTAATTGTTGCTTAACAAGCAAAAAATAAGCTTACTGTGTGTTCAGCTGCTGAAGAGCCTGGAGCGATTCTCAGCGTGTGGACTAGACTTGGCAATGAGCTCTTTCATGCTTAAGTGTAAAGTGACTACATCTTAATCCTCCTTTAATGTGTTCAAGCTCCAACACAATGGAATATCATTTCTTTCTCTGGGAAAATCTTAAAGTAGATGTAAAGGGAAAAAAACAATATTAATGAGTTAAACCTTTAGAAAAAAAATAGCTACACAAGTGTTTAGAGAATATCATATTATATAAAGAAAAATGAGAATAACAAAGTGACTTATCTGACTCCAAAAATCTCTATGGAATCCTGATAAGACTGTGTTGTGTACAACTGCACATATCATTCCATTGCAAATCAAGAGAGAGATTCACTTAAATGGTTACGTTTAAGAAGGAACAGCAGATGCTGGAAGGCGTAGCTATGGGCACACGCATGGGCCCCAGCTATGCCTGCCTTTTTGTAGAGTACGTTGAACTATCCCTGTTCGAGGCGTACTGTGGCCCTGTCCCCGAACTCCACCTCCGCTACATTGATGACTGCATTTGGGGTACCTTCTGCACCCATGCAGAACTCACTGACTTCATCCATTTCACCACCAATTTACATCCAGCACTCAAATTCACCTGGACCATTTCCATCACCTCCCTACCGTTCCTTGATCTCACCATCTCTATCCGCTGTTGTAGGTGTCACCTTCTTTAAATCGGTGAGACCAAGCGCTGGCTCAGCGACCGTTTCGCCCAACACCTCCGCTCAGTCCGAACTAACCAACCTGATCTCCCGGTTGTCCAGACCTTTAACTCCCCCTCCCATTCTGAACCTGACCTTTCTGTCCTGAGCCTCCTCCACTGCCAGAGTGAGGCCCAGTGCAAATTGGAGGAACAACACCTCATATTTTGCTTGGGTAGTTTACACCCCAGCAGTATGAACATTGAATTCTCTAATTTCAGGTAGTCCTTGCTTTCTCCCTCCTTCCCCTCTCCCTTCCCAGCTCTCCCACATAGCCTACTGTCTCAGCCTCTTCCTTTCTTTTTCCCGCCCCACCCCCCCCTTCGACATCAGTCTGAAGAAGGGTCTCGACCCTAAACGTCGCCTACTCCTTTTCTCCATAGATGCTGCCTCATCCACTGAGTTTCTCCAGCATTTTTTGTTACTTTCATTTAAATGGTCTCACTGAGTGTCATTCATAATTATAAATAGTTTGCCTAGTTTTTAATGCTATATTGAAACTCATTCTAATTACTTTTAATGAACACTTTTACAAAATGGAGTGGCAAAAACATTTCTGTATGAATCAGAACTTCTACATTGCTGAAATATCTCACTAATGTGTAAAATTAATTCAAAATTCAGCATTTGATAAGGTCCCAAATAGGAGATTAGTGGGCAAAATTAGGGCACATTAAGGGGTAGAGTGCTGACATGGATGGAAAATTGGTTGGCAGACAGGAAACAAAGAGTAGGGATTAACGGGTCCCTTTCAGAATGGCAGGCAGTGACTAGTGGGGTACCGCAAGGATCGGTGCTGGGACCGCAGCTATTTACAATATATATTAATGATTTAGCAAATTTGCATATGACACAAAGCTTTGTGGCAGTGTGCACTGTTAGGAAGATGCTATGAGAATGCAGGGACACTTGGACAGGTTGGGTGAGTGGGCAGATGCATGGCAGATGCAGTTTAATGTGGATAAATGTGAGGTTATCCACTTTGGTAGCAAAAACAGGAAGGCAGATTATTATGTAAATGGTGTCAGTTGGGAAAAGGGGAAGTACAACGGGATCTGGGGGTCCTTGTTCATCAGTCAATGAAAGTAAGCATGCAGCTACAGCAGGCAGTGAAGAAAGCAAATGGCATGTTGGCCTTCATAACAAGAGGAGTTGAGTATAGTAGCAAAGAGGTCCTTCTGCAGTTTTACATGGCCCTAGTGAGATCACACCTGGAGTATTGTGTGCAGTTTTGGTCTCTAAATTTGAGGAAGGACATTCTTGCTAGTCAGGGAGTGCAACATAGGTTCACAAGGTTAATTCCCGGGATGGAGTGACTGTCATATGTTGATATAATGGAGCGTCTGGCTTGTATACTATGGAATTTAGAAGGGTGAGAGGGGATCTGATTGAAATATATAAGTTTATAAAGGGTTTGGACATGCTAGAGGCAGAAATGTTCCCGATGTTGGGGGAGTCCAGAACCAGGGGCCACAGTTTAAGAATATGGAGTAAGCCATTTAGAACAGAGATGAGGAAACACTTTTTCACAAAGAGACTTATGAGTCTGTGGAATTCTCTGCCTCAGAGGGCGGTGGAGGCCGGTTCTCTGGATACTTTCAAAACAAAGCTAGATAGGGCTCTTAAAGATAGCAGAGTCAGGGGATATGGGGAAAAGGCAGGTATGGGGTACTGATTGTGGATGATCAGCCATGATCACATTGAATGGCAGTGTTGACTCGAAGGGCCGAATGGCCTACTCCTGCACCTTTGGCTATTGTCTAAAATATTCAGGATTAAAGAGGGTAACAATGTACAATCAATCTCACAAGTATTTCAATAAGTACAATTATTGCTAAAATTTAAAACCTTTCAGTTACTTTGACAAATAAGAAGTATAAACCAGACTTTTGTTGCAGTAATGGACCACAACAGGATTTAATTACTGCGGTAATCCACTTGAAGTTAGCAACTGGTGCAGTTACTTTGATTCAGTGATTCAGATCCAATTAAACTAACAATTAGGAGTCAGAACAGTGAGAAAGACAGATGGCTATGATTTTCTCTCCTAACCTTTCGATTATAAACTGGCAGCAAACTTAAGATGGAATTGGTACCAATGACTATTCTTGGGAATTTATCCCAAAGATGTCATTCATAAGCACCTAGACAGAGAAGAGAGTCATGTCAATTTACTCTAAACCTGTCAAGTTGCTACCATTTGCAATAATGCAGTCTGAATATTGGGATCAAGTGTCACCATCAAAAGTGTGAAAAATTTCACATTGCTCTGTTCCCATTACTGCTAACAAAATGTAATAGAGTTGTAAAATAATCTCTTCAGTTGGAACAGTTCTGACCTCGCCAGGGATGTAATGGTCTCAGGAAGTACTTGACAAGAAATGACAGTCAAAGCCTTCGGCATTTTGTTCCCAAAGGACACTTTAACAAAGAAACAGCTTTATAATTACAATAAGTGTGGACAGAACATCACCACCTCCACAGAGCTTCAGACTGACCTTAACATAAGACCTGCCAGCATCTCTGATGCTCTCTGAACACAATTTATGTTCAATAAAGTACTAATTATGTCATAATAAAACTCTAATATTTCTGAAGTTCAGATTTATTTTACCATTATATCAGTAATTAATCAAGTCATGGCAGTCTTAAGCTATTTCTGAAATATTTGCAGGAACTAGGAGACTTTTTACAGACAAAGTCGCAAAATAATTAAACAATATCAATAATTGAACCATACATTGAAATATGTTGCTGAACAATATAGAAACTAGAGACCTTGGAGGTTTGCTATCTTGCAACAGTAAGAATAAAAGGAACATCTTAACAAAGAGGTAACATTTCATGTGTAAGACATGTCGCCTGGCATTTGATAGCCGATATTTCTTCAGATATATTTAGATATTGCAGTCTTTCAGGCTGTTCATTTGTGAAGGTCATATTTGATATGGGGCTTGATAATACAGTAGAGAAACAGATCATTTAGTCCATAGTGTCTGCGCCAAATTATTATCCATCTATATTATTCCTATTTTCCAGGTCTTGGCCCACAGATATCTTTGCTGTAACATTTAAAGTGCTTGTCTAGAATATCCTTAAATGTGGTAAGAACATCTGCCTCCACCAGACCCTCAGTCAGTGCACTCCAACATCTGACTTGTCTTTGAATAATAACCACACTCAATTCATCATAGTGGTCATTGGTGATCACTGTGGAAACCTTGACCAATTGTTTAACTACACTGCTTGATCGGCAATTATTGCTGGAATGTGTCATTTATATGAGAACACCGTGAGAAATCAGGGAAAGCCACCATGATATCTTCATGTTGTGTCTTGCCTTATAGTACAGTTAAAGCATTATTGTTTTAATACATCTGAGGAAGAAAGGTTAATACTTTTGATGAACCAACTATTGTCTCTGCTGATTTTGCAGTTGATTAATAGTGATGATATTAAGACGTGCGGAAGTTTCCTGATTCAAATCATGAATTGACTTTACATAAAACACATCAGTTGCTTTATTTTTGCCAAAATCTGAGCCAACTCAGCTGAATGCCGAATAAAACTTTTGTACCATTCTCAATCCGAGTCATTTCCAGGAAACAAAGAATAGATGCAATATTAAGAACCGTCTGCATCAAGAAAAAATCCACTCCTTAACATGAAAAGTAAGTTAATTGTGATATTGAATTTGCAACTATCAGCCATTTTTTTTGTAACTCTCCAAGATTTATTAATAATTGAAAGACATTAGGTTGCATTTCCACATACTGAGTATATAAACCTCTTTCACAATTACTTGAGAAGAATATAGCCATCACTCAGACTAAATTATAATGTATCCCAGCACAGAAATGGGACCTGCATCCTGCGAGGCCAATGCCTGCCATTTTTGTCCTCTCCACTATTTCCATTTTCCCGCATTGATTGCAAGGGACTGCTGCCACCATGGAATTTGTACGTTCTCCCCATGACCTGCGTGGGTTTTCTCCAGGATCTGCGGTTTCCTCCCATGATGCAAAAACGTACAGGTTTTCAGGTTAATTGGCTTGGTATAATTGTAAATTGTCCCTAGTGTGTGTAGAAAAGTGTTAGTGTGCGACGATCGCTTGTCGGCGCGGACTTGGTGGGCTGAAGGGTCTGTTTTCACGCTGTATTTCTAAAAGTAAAAAATTAAAACACTGCCACCACCCTGCCAACAGGTTATTTTTAAAATGTATCTGAGGGCATTGTGTGAAACTAGAGAAGAAATTTCAGGAGCCCTGGTTGAAAATTACGAGTTGTTCTTAAATACAGGAGAAGTGTCGGAAGATAGGAGGGTGACAAATGTTTTACCTCTTTTCAAGAAGGGCTGCATGGATGTTAAGTCCACGCCCCGCGGTGGGGCTCACGACAGTACGAGGAGGCTTCCAGCTCCATCGATTAAAGGCCGCAAGGCGCCGGAGAATGTGATCCGAAAATTAATCACATCACCGGGAAGGTAAGAGCTTGAAAGAAATGTTTCACCCGATCCCCTCCCCCCTCCCCCACATAAAACAAACCGAAGTACATTAAAACAAACTTTTAATACACTAAAAAATAACAAAAATAATTTAAAAACGCCCAGACTGCCGGCAGGGCAGCCATCGCTCCGGCGCCCCTGGTGAATTGCAAATTGGCTCCATGGAAGGAAGCAGAAGGTAATGGTGGAAAGTTGCTTCTCAGACTAGTTCCTGTGACTAATGGTGTGCCTCAGGGTTCGGTGCTGGGCCCGTTAAGGGCCTGTCCCACTTACATGTCCTTGGCTCACAAATTACGCAACCTCATGGTTGAGGCGCACGGGCATCGTATGGCCGCCCGGGGCTGGTCCCACTGAGAAGCGCGGAGGGGTATGTAGTCGTGCGCGACATCACGCGGGCTCCGAAATTTTTGTAGCGAGCAAAATCTTCGCGCGCCAACAGCCTGTCGCGTAACTGACGGCCAAAGTGGGACAGGCCCAAGACCCTGGCGTGACACAATGTCTCACCAGCAATAGCAGCAGTACCAGGCAAACGATTGCCGAACTCCCCCTGGGGCTCATGGCCGTTGCGGTCCGGATCCGCCCCCACTTCCACTCCCAGAGCGGGGCCAAGAAAATTGAAAATAGACACAAAATGCAGGAGTAACTCAGCCAGACCAGCAGCATCTCTGGAGAGAAGCAAAGGGTGACGTTTCGGGTCAAGACCCTTCTTACAGACTGAAGAAGAGTCTCGACACGAAACATCACCCATTCCTTCTTTCCAGAGATGCTGCCAGTCCCGCCGAGTTACTCCAGCATTTTGTGTCCATCTTCAAATGACGTCCCACACTCCAGACGGTTGTGCGGTCGAATGAAGTCGTGCGCGACTTTCGCGGGACCATCGCGGCTCAACGCGAGGTCGCGTAATTTGCGTGCCAAGGACATGTACGTGGGACAGGCCCTTTACTGTTTGTCATCTACATCAATGATTTGAATGAGAGGGCAAGATTAGCAAGTTTGCTGACGATTTCTCTTTTGTAAAATAAAACGTTGCAAAAAGCAAGCATAATGCGAAGAATCTGTTGTATTTTAAGATAGGATCTTGTTTGTCATTACAAACAATGCCTAATTAATTGGTTAAAAGATGCTCAATACAACAGATCACTCATTTATCCAAGTAAATGTGTTGATATCAAATTTTATCTAACCTGCAATTTAATTTAATATAAAAATGCTAAAAATGTAATACTGAGGATTAATACTAATAGATTAATTCTCTTCACAATTTGAAATCGAGGACACTCAAAACATTAGATAATTTGACTGACCTAATTATTTTAATGGGTTACGTGCAATCCAATGAGAGATGCAAATAAATTCACTATAATACATCAGAAAATACAACGGAGATGAGATACAATCAGTAACAGAGCACACTATGATATTACCATCTATTAAACATATCGGGTTGTAGGATTCTTTTATGAAAACTTATAAGCTTGTTGCTCCAATATATTTTTTTAATGTTTATATTTTAGGGCAAATATTGACAGAATTCAGGCCCAAAGTTGTCAAGCTATTGAGATTTGGATAATACCTGTTATTTCTAGCGATTGACTTACTCAATTACATTTTTGTCATTTCTTGGATGGATTTTTTTTTTTTAAAGCCTTGCACATTAAATACCGTGAAGCACTGTAATTGTGTTTATAGTGCGTTATTTCATTTGGCAGGAAAGAGGGAAGCATTGGTGGTGGGTGTATGGGATATGAAGGAGTACTATAGAATCTGCATTATTACCAAAAGAGATTAGAAAGTACTTATACAAATTAAATAAATGGCATGTCCGATTATTATTGGATGAGCTCTTTGAAAGGTGACAGTACCATGAAGTGTGGCTATCCATATTTTATGTCCTTCATAATCAAAATATCAATATTCCTAAGCAAAGCTTCTATGCCATCATAAACTTTTATTGTGGAAATTTGTTTTATCAGTTATTCTTTTGCAGAGTGAACTGCATTGTGATTGTGAAATTTAAGGGGGTGAAGATAAAAACTGATTGTATCATATTATGTCACTCTTAAATATTGTTCCAAATTTATTTTATGTTTAAATTATGTCTTCCACTGCTGCACAAAATATTCCTCAGAACACAACCCATGATAAAAAAAAGTTTAATAAAACAGTAGCATCAAAATTAAAAGAGAACGGCACGGTGGCGCAGCGGTAGAGTTTCTGCTTGGGTTTCTGGAGACAAGGGTTCAATCCTGTCTGTACGGAGTTTGTACATTTTCCCCGTGACCACCTGGGTTTTCTCTGAGATCTTTGGTTTCCTCCCACACTCCAAAGGTGTACAGGTTTGTAGGTTATTTGAATTGATATGTGTAAATTGTCCCTAGTTTGGTGTTAATGTGCGAGGATCATTGGTCGATTTGAACTTGGTGGGCCGATGGGCCTGTTTCTGCCCTGTATCTCTATATTAAACTAAATTAAAATCAAACCTACTTTACCACTTATGTAGCCTTCTCTCCAAAAATGCTTCTCAAAGAAGTTACCTTTTTGTCTTAGGTCAGAAATTTACCAAACATAGCTCGGGATTGTGAATCTGGAAGTTTTGAAACTCATCGACACTGAGTGGTGGAGTAAATCAGCGGGTCACACAACATCTCCGCAGAACACAAATAGGTCAACCATCTATGTTCTACAGATATGCTGCCCGATCAGCAGTGCTTTGTGTATTAACCAGCATCTGTAGTTCTTTATTTCTACATCTTGCATTGCACTCATTGTTTAACCTCCTGAATGGATATTAAGTATTATCTTAATGTTGGAACCACAGCCATTGTTGGCAGCATCTGTAGAGGCAAGGGGATGGCCAATACCTCTTCAAGTTGCCCGTTTTATACAGTATATATATATGGTGAGCATTTTTGTCTCCACTGTTTTTGAGCATATTTCCCTTTCCCCCAATAACTAAAGTTTTTTTTATCTCAACTCCCTTTCATTCTATCTACCAATCAACTTAAATGTGTGCCCCCTCAGCCACTGTCCTCCCTGCCAAGGCAAATAGGCCACTTCCATACAAACTGTCCTGGGCTCTCAGAATTTTATACACCTGCACAATATCTTCTCTCAGTTTCCTTTGCTCCAAGAAAGCAACAAATATCATTAAAGACCCTCACCATCCTGGCCAACTCTCATCTCACTGCTTCCATCGGGAATAAGGTACAGGAGCCTGAGAACCATTACCTCCAGGTTTAAGAACACCTCAGTTAACAATTTACCATTCTGCATTTGCTTGATCGTCCCCTTTGATCTGTGTTTTCACACCTTATCCTTCCATATCTCTGTCTCCCTCTCCCCTGACTCTCAGTCTGAATGCTAGAATCAACATTATCAACTCATTGCTTAACCCCCTAAATGGATGTTAAATATTATCTCAATGTTGGAACTGCAGCCATTAAAAAAGAATTGTGGAATTGGGACAGGGTTGAAGACTTTAAAGCAGGATTGTGGCCATGCCATTAAACTGGGGAAGGGCGAAATACACCAAATAAAGTGGGAGCTGTGATCAGTCAGGGGCGATGATAGCCTGCTATCAAGCCTAGTGAAGAGCAGAGGGCAGCAATCAGGCTGACAATTGGTCAGGAATTGCAATCACACATATGCTGAAGATAGCAGATGATATTAATGGAATAAAATTCACATAGAAACCAGTGGGTGATTTATAATTGAGGGCCCAGCAATGAATCTTTAATTCTTTCAGGGTTCACTACTTTATATTCCATGCATTACTTAATGAAATGTGAATTAATTAGAAAGGTCATAAATCATGACCTTGTGGTCCAATTTCAGCCAGTATGTAATTAATGGCCACCCAGCCTTTATACCCAGAGGGTGGTGGGTGCCTGGAACACGCTACCATGGGTGGTGATGGTGGAGGCATATACCATAGTGGCATTTATCAGACCTTTGGATACAAACTAGAATCTGCTGAGAATGGATTATGGCATTATGTTCGGCATGGACTTTATGGGCTGAAGGACTTACTTCTTTTTTTTAAATATATTTTTATTAGAAGCGTAAACACGTAATAGCAACATGGTTTGTTTATCAATTACATTCATACAAAGCTTCTGTTCTTTTTATATAATTTTTTAAAAGATAGAACTGAAAAGAAAGATCTATAAGCTAATAGAAAGGAAGGGATAAAGAAAGGACCTACTTCTATGTTGTACTAGACTTAGTGGGGCCCATTGGTTCCCAGGTTCACATGGGAGGGCTGGTCCCCCAATGCAATAATCCACTTCTCCACCAATTCCAATATTTGTGGCCAGTGGGGAGGAGAGGGGGGGGGGGGGGGGTTCTGGAGCACTAACATGGGTGTTGTGGGTCAAGTCAAGTCAAGCACAGTGAGTGCAGGGCCAACAATCCATTTCAATCCCTTTCATGTCAAGTCAATCCATTTCAAGTCAAGTCAAGTCAAGCACAGGGCAGGCAGGGCCAGCCAACAATACAATCCATTTGCTTTCATTTCAGGTGAGCTCAAGCAAAGCAAAGGCAAAGCAAAAGAAAAAGCACAAGGCAAGCCAAACTACTCCTTTCATTTCATTTCCATTTCAATTTCAAGCACAGAGCACCCAAACAACCCATTTCATTAAGGGCTAACAAATCATTTATTGCAAGCACATTAAGGGTTAACAAATCATCATTCATTGCAAGCACATTGCTGGCTAACAAATCATTTATTGCAAGCACATTAACGGTTAACAAATCATCATTCATTGCAAGCACATTACTAGCCAACAAATCATTTATTGCAAGCACATTAAGGGTTAACAAATCATCATTCATTGCAAGCACATTGCTGGCTAACAAATCATTTATTGCAAGCACATTAAGGGTTAACAAACCATCATTCATTGCAAGCGCATTGCTGGCAAACAAATCATTTATTGCAAGCACATGAAGGGTTAACCACATAAAGCATATAACCACATAAAGCAGATAATCACATAAAGCACATAATCACATAACCACATAAACCACATAAACCATATAAAACACATAAAGCACATAAAGGGTAGACTCACGGTTCAGTGGTCTCACAGTTCTGTAGATCAGAGCAGAATCAGAGTTGTGGCCTCTCCCTTGCAATCTTCCAGAGTGACTGATTTATGTCCAGGCATTCGGCGTTTTATGGTCCTGTACCAACCCCCCCCCCCCCCCCCCCCCAGAAGAGGTGTTAACCTCATCATTGTGATTGACAGATGAGAGGACCAATCAGCTGATCTCAAGATTTTTAAACATTCACAACATTTTTATCTTTCATCGATCGGAAAAATCCTCGGGGTTGTCTCAGCAGAGGAGGACTGTGAGTAAGATGGCCAAACATCATAGCGACATATGGTAGCATTTTTCTAAAATCAATATACAGCGCAGACAGGAAGTGATCAAGATGAGACTTTTCGTTATATAGATAGATATTCATGCGCTCTGAGACTGGTATACCATGCAAGCAATGTAGTAGAGAAATGATAATGGTGTTAGGGTGAATCCAAATTCTTAATGGTGAGGCTTCAGCAGGAGGTGGTTGCAAGTATTTCAAAACATGCTTAATGATTAAGCATACCTGATGCACATAATGTGCACAAGCATATTTCCTAAATTCAATTTCTGGTCAAAGATTCTCCATATTCCTGATTTTCGCAACCTCCAATGGGATCACACCACTGGCCACATCTTCCCATCTCCTCCCCTTTTGGCTTTCCTCAGAGACCATGTTGAGTAAATCACACATACTCACAGATCTGGTATATCAATATTTATTGAGTAACGTATATAACACACCACAGCATGTTACTCCTACCATGCAGCAGTACTGACTGGCAGCTCATGTCAGGTTGCGATAATATGAATGGTGTGGTAGGCGGAGCTTATAATAATAAAGCACTACATTGGTTAGTAAGTAAAGTAACCAATGTACATCTTTCCTTGCAAGAATTAAAGGTAAATTGATATATATGTATAAGCACATTACTAGGTGCTAACTAATTAATAATATAACCACAATGCTAATATCGTATACAAGGAAGTACAGATGGTTCAAACAAAGTCCCCTTATCCACAAACCCGTCCTGCGCACGTATGGTACAGATCCGCATTTCCTCCCTTCTCCAGCGAGAAAGGCGGGGTCCCATGCGGCGGGAGCACTGGTGACCCAGGGGACAAACACGGCGAGGCAGGCAAGCGGGGCACCGAGCGTGGTGGTGAGTTTGGATGAGTCGGGGTCCAGCAGCATCTGCCAGAATGAGCTTTTGGCATCTAGAACAGAAAACACAGAGGCACTGCCTAGCTGAGCAGCAACCTCCTCCACTATGCGCATTGGGTAGTGTGGGCGTTTGATTGCAGTGTTCAGGTTTCTGGGGTTGATACAAATTCAGATTTTCTCTTTGTTTTTCTTTGTTGCGGCAACCATGGTGGAAACCCAGTCAGATGGGTCGTAACCATGGCAATGACACCTAGGGACACCATCCGCTGGAGCTCATTGTGTACTCTGTTGTGCATAGCATGTGGAATGCGGTGTGGTGCTCGTACCACAGGTAAGACATTTGCATCGGTGATGATGTTATAATTGATGGGTAGCTTCCCAAGCTTATCGTCAAAAAGTTCCTTGTACTGGGAAAATATCTGCTGGGTGGAGTCCTTGGCATGCGTTAATGCCTAGGTCTTGGCATGCGTTCATGCCAAGCAGAGTTGCAACTTTCCCACGGACAATAAAAAAATTCAGCCTGTGAGCTTGTGACGCTAGGTGGCATTTCCAACACTTTCGGCATTTTTGATCCATGTAATTTTGGATAATGTCATGACGTTACATTTGGCCCCAGTGTCGATCTTTGCAACAGTGATGGTTGAGGTGCTTGTTAGCGGAATCAACAAGGGAGTGTATGTTATGACTGTTATCTTCATGCTCGGGGAGAGTAACCGGAGGAAGTGCTGGTAGCTCTTGGTAATCGATACCGGAATCTTCATGATTTAACAGGTGCACAGGCTGCCTTGGGAATGAGTGGTTCCCACGGGCTTGACGGCATTTAATAAAATGGTTTATTTTTTTGCAAAAATGGCATGTTTTACCAAAGGCAAAGCACAGTTCACAATCTGTGGGGTGCAATCCACCACAGATAGAACACTTTTCAATAAATCTCTGAGATGGCCCGACAGACCCATGCTTCACTGCATGTGTCCCGAAACTTACTGCAACCACAGGTTCGTTCACCGCTTGCCATCCAGAAACTCCAATTGAAACGCGATACCCAAAAGCGATTTTTTTTTTGTCCAGCAAACCACTTAAACCTCTCTCCAGTGGCAAAGTCATTTCGCCTTCAAACCATGGCCATTTAGGTTTCATCCACTGTCCCACAAAAGAGCCGTACTCATACCTGGTGAGTGCAGACGGAGGGATCTAGAGACACAACCGTCAACATCCCACTTCTGAAACAATGTTGAGTAAATCACACATACTCAGAGATCTGGTATAACAATATTTATTGAGTAGCGTATAGAACACACTATCGCATGCTACTCCTACCATGCAGCAGTTCTGACTGGCAGCATATGTTGGGTCGGGATAATATGAATAGGAATAAGGAATAAGGTAGTAGGCAGACCTTATAATAATAAAGCACTACATTGGTTAGTAAGTAAAATAACAAATCTACAAACCACTCCCTCTAAAACTCCTTGGTCAATTCGTCCCTTCCCACCCAAACCATCCACTCCCCAGGTACTTTCCCTTGCAACCACAGGATATGCTACACTTGTCGCTTTACCTCCCCCCTTCAACTCCATCCAAGGACCCAAGCAGTCTTTCCAGGTAAGGTAGAGGTTCACCTGCACCTCCTCTAACCTCATCTATTGCATCCGCTGTTCTAGGTGTCAACTGCTCTACATTGGTGAGACCAATCATAAGCTTGGGTATCGCTTTGCCCAAGATTTCCGCTCAGTTCGCATTAACCAACCTGATCTCCTGGTGGCTCAGCACTTCAATTCCCCCTCCCATTCCAAATCCGACCTTTCTGGACCAATTTGCAGTGGGCCTCCTCCATGGCCCGAGTGAGTCCCACTGCAAATTGGAGGAGCAGCACCTCATATTTCGCCTGGGTAGTTTACACCCCAGCCATTGACCTCCAATTTCAGGTAGTCCTTGCTTTCTCCCTCCTTATCCTCCCCTTCAACAGCGTACTGTCTTCGTCTCTTCCTTTCTTCTTCCCGTCCCCCACCCCACCCCCACATCAGTCTGAAGAAGGGTCTCAACCCGAAACATCACCCATTGCTTCACTCCATAGATGCTGCCTCACCCGCTGAGTTTCTCCAGCTTTTGGTCTACCTTCCGTATCCTGAGGTAATTCGAATACAATGTCTACATTTTTGTTTAAAAAATCTCCCTGCACTGCCGGCCTTGCCTTCTGTTCTGTATCTCGGGCTCTGCACAAATCCATAGCCTTCTTGACAAGATACATGTCATGACAGAATGTGGCAATGAAATTGCACCGACCTCCATTTACCACATACTATCTTTCAACTGCCCCGCATACAGAAAAACTCTCCTCTGCGTTCATGTCTTCTAAGTAAACAATCAGATTCTACATCTCCAAATTATATTTCATTTTTATACCACTTTCACAGTGCTTGGGAAGAAACTAAGATTGTAATAACCCAACAAAGGAGAAGGGTATCCATCAAATATTACCGCCAGTAGTTTGGCTCAATCACACCCTTTAAAATTTGATGATACTGCACAATTTCCCCAAGCCAGTCCATAATGGTTGTACAGTGCACCATTTTCCTCTTTAGCAGCTAAACAAATGTGAAACAGGAACATATGAATCATTTCCAACATGATGCACACCACTCACCCATGATAATCAGGCACTTCCAATTAGAAGCCATTCTTTCAACAGCTTTCCAATTTACCATAACACTTCCCTTTGCAAATTTCTCACTGATATCAATAAAGAAGGATGAGGCCTTGACTCTGTCACTGCTTTCCATTGTTAAACAATTTATAGGTGATTGGGAATACTGGGGCTTTTTTTCTGCAACTAGAATTTGTTATGTTTTTTGTCAAACAAACAATGTTTTTCGAAAGTAGCTGCATTTCACAAGCAAGTAATAACTCTGATAGTTTAATATATCCTGACATAACAAATAACATAGAACATAGAACAATACTGCTTGGGAAACTGGCCCATCGGCCCACAAAGTCTGTGCCAGAGTTAATGTTTTACTGTATGTGATCCACATGCCTCCACTCTGTATGCATGTGATCCATATCCTCAATTCACTGCATTTCTATGTGCCTGTCTAAAAGATTAAACTCCATTATTGTACCAGCTTCCATCATCACCCTTGGCAGATTGTTCCAGGCCCCCATCGCACTGTGTAAAGAAATTTACCCTAGATATCTCCTTAAACTTTGCCCATCGCAATTTAAAGCTATGCCTCTAATCTTTTAAATTCTCATCCCGGGAAAAATATTCTGATGTTTCTTTATCCATGCCTCTCATAATTTTATATGCTCCTATTGCAGCAGGAGTGTCCCATGGGGCCATGCGGGCCTGATCCACATGCTGAACATCCGCGCCGTCGACCAGAACTCACCCTGGTAGGCCCGACTCGCCCCATAGACCTCCCAGGGGACTGCGGTGAAGCCGGGCGGAGTGGTCAGCCTGGGCCGAAGGAGCCTCAATGGCTGCGGCCATGGAAGCCTCAGTAGAGGTGGCGATGGGAGCCACGGTAGCGATGGGAACCTTAGCAGCAGCGATGGGAGCCTTGGCCGCAGCGATGGGAGCCTCGGCAGCAGCGTGAGCCTCGGCAATGGTGGAGCCTCAGCGGCAATGGGAACCTCGGCAGCAGCAGGAGCCTCAGTGGTGGCAGGAGTTTTGGTCCGCGGTGGGGCCTCAGCGGCTTTGGGTGCCTCAGCGGCAGCAACGAGTGCCTCAGCAGCGGCGGGAGCCTCAGTGGCAACAGGAGTCTCAGTGGCGGTGGGGACCTCGGCAGTGGTGGGAACCTTGCCGGCGATGGGATCTTGCGATCAACCCGCAATCAGCGATCAATGAGCGTGAGTGGGGGAAGGAAAGACAATGGGGACCAGGCATGGGGGGGGACCGGTGTGGGGAACACACTCTAGTTTAGAATCCTCTTCCCGGGGGATAAGTCTGTGTTAATTTGTTTGTTTGTTCATTTGTTCCAGTGAAGGCGCTATGCACATGGCAGTCAGCCAACAATTACTTTTCTTTTTCTTTTCAAGTTTTTCGTGTTGTGTGTTGTGACTGTTGCCAGACCGATTTCCCTCTGGGGATGAATGATGTTTTATCATATTGTATATTGTATCATATTGTTTATCCAAAAACTCAGTTGCTCCAATCTGTTTGTCCATTATCTCATTATAACCAATAATGAGATTATTTACTCTCTAAGTGGGAAATAAAATCAATTAACATAGACAGGACAAAACTTTGGTCTACTCAACAAGGTCGCAGTAGGAACAATCTCCTCCCAAAATGACATTTTAGAGACTATTACTAAAAGCACACAAGCAAAAATAAATACAAAGTCTCAAATGGGAGCTCCAGACAGAGCAAAACCAAGGCAGATGTAAAAGTGAGGACACCATTTTACATTATGTTTTATATCTTTAATGTGTAATTTTCTGCATTGAAGTTTACTTCGGGAAGGAGTGTAACCTAGATAAAAGTGAATTATCAAAGGTAGACAAAAGTGCTGGAGAAACTCAGCGGGTGCAGCAGCACCTATGGAGCGAAGGAAATAGGCAACGTTTCGGGCCAAAACCCTTCTTCAGACCCTTCTAATCTGTATAGAGCAGTGAATGAAATGTAAGTTTTAGCTTACAAAAGTGTTTTGCCTCCAAGAACTGCAGCACATAAACAAATATTGTGGGAACTTTAACTGAAATACTTGTTTTTAAAATAATATTATAATACAAAGTTTCAATGAGGTTTTGTAAATAAGCTCTTTCTAAGCTTCCCCCCAGTTGAGGTCAGTCAAGCCCTTTAGCCTCGTGCAAGCAGAAACACTCCAAAAGGTCGCACAGTCCCAAGTGCTCTTACAGAAGATCGACAAGGACCTCGTGGGGGCTGCCTTTTATAGGTCCCCGAACCTTGAAGGGCCAAACTACAGAGGGGTGGTATATTTACAATCCAATCAAGTACAATAAATTACATTAATACATTACTGACAGGTACACAGGGCAATTACAGAATCCTCTTACATTGTTGCAGGTGAAGCTTCCAGAAGAGGCTAACAGAACCTTGAATAATGTAACATTTACCCTGGGATTCAAACAAACCAGACAGGGCTTAACATTTCAACCAATCAACACTTAACAGGGTAACTGTCTCGCAGCATTATTTACAATATACAGTATACAAGGCTCTTGCAAAGACCCAATGCATGCATTTTACATTTCTTATTTTGTCCTTTGCAGAAATCCCATCCATCTGTTAACTGACAATGCAACATTGATCTGGGCCCCAGACTTGCTGGCATCATTCAGAAGCTTGTCCCATTTCCAAGGAGCACACCAGACTTGACCAAAATGACCATAAGTCCTTATTAAAGTGTGGTACTATGGCTGCTCGATTTCAGCCAGGATTAACAGTTTCACCTCATCTGAAATGTAATGGAATATTTTTTCTTGACAATTACAAGTACTCAGATTGGCCGATGTTTCGCTCTGAACCTTGCGCTATTCAAAAACTGAGATCCAAATCTGATAATTCCTTTCATCCTATGTGTCTATTGTCACTGAGAAATTAACCTAATGGAGCTAGAATAGCTTGTAGGCAATGATTGGAGAAAGATTTTGTAATATTGGGAGTAAAATATCAACCAAGATCTTTTCAAGCGATGCTACAATTCTCATCTGCAAATATGTGACATCTCCGCATGACACATTTATAATAATTATATGCAGTAAATAATATTAGAATATTCTTCAATTCCTGCATATAACTTGGCATTTACATGTCCATCTCTTGTCTGGTCATTTTTTCAACATAGAGTCATGGAGTAATGGAGTCAGTTATACAGCACGGATAATAGTTATATCATGCCCTTCAGGCCAACTTGCCCATGCCTCTATTTTGGCCAAATCCCGTGTACCTTTGTTGTCTGAACCTGCTTCAACTACTTCCTCTGGCAACTCATTCCATGTACCCACCACTCTCAGTGTGAAGAAATTGCCC
This sequence comes from Okamejei kenojei, assembly GCA_035221665.1. Classification (NCBI taxonomy): domain Eukaryota; kingdom Metazoa; phylum Chordata; class Chondrichthyes; order Rajiformes; family Rajidae; genus Okamejei; species Okamejei kenojei. Next base: position 87,286,324 of record CM069135.1, read on the forward strand.
CTCAAGTTTCCATTATATCTTTCCTCTCTCACCTTTCAAAATAAGATTTTTTTTTTGTTTTTTGTTCATTTATATATTGTAAAAGCGAGTGAAAAACTCACAACATCCTGGAGGTGAAAGCATTGGATTTTGTGATTTATTTTCTTAGTGTATTTCCACAGCTAATATCAATATTGTTCCTCTTTTACTCAGTATCTTACTCCTCGTTTGCCTATATCTTCCCACACAGTTATATAGAGCAATTTCCTAATTCATGACAAAAATTGCACAGTGCCCTTCATCCTCCCTCCCCTCCACCCTCCACCCCAGTCCAATGTTCAATTCAACCTTATTGATGAGATGAATATCTCTGGTCTCTAATAACCATTGAGGGTTTTTAGAGTTTAAGCAACCCATAACCTCCTTCCAAATTTGCACTGATGCACGTCATAAGGCTGCTCTCAAATTATTAATTACTGACCTTCAACAGGCCCCTAAAACAGTATAGACAGAGTGTATAAAATTAAAACGTCAGCTGTTGCAGTAGCAAGTACTCTTCTGAGACTGAGGTTCAGTTATGTTGTCAAAGTTTTGCAGAGACTGTCACAAAGTGAAAAGTGGAAAATGTTCCACTTCTCAAAACTGTCATGCCTCGCCTCAGCAGCTGACTCAGCACAATTAATAGATAACTGAAATAGTCTTCCAAGTGGAAAGCTCTTTAAAATACTTTTCATCTCAGTTACAGTCTGATTGAGGAGGTGAAATTTAGAGAAGGAAATTCTGCAGTTCTGTTGCAGAGCAACCATTTACTTTTGACATAGCTCAGGCAGATTGTTCATTTGCTACTTTGCAATGGGAATTTGTATACCAAATGCTTTAAAACATTAGTAATAAAGTTGAACATATGCTGAAAAAAACAATTAAAAATTTGGATTGTTTAATCAAATGTTGGGCATTAAGAGCAACCCGACAAATTACAAAGGTTTTGTTCATTGCTGTGTTCTTCATCACCATGAGGATTTTGCATCAATGCATTTGGTCAATTCTTGCATGAATTGAATTATTTCAAAGTATGTCGCTCTTTAGGCATACATATTCCAGGCACATATTTAATTCCAGTGAACACAAGAAAAAAATAAAGGCAGATGTTTAATAAATGCACCTCCGATGATCCAATTCAGAATTCATCTCTGCAATTAAATGCAAACAATGCATATGGCTTTCCTACCTAAAAACAATGTTTGCCAAACATACAAGACGTGCAAACTTTACAATTGTGCCTCGAGAGCTAGCAGCAGATGCCACAGGCACGTGCTTCCAAATTTACCTCTCATGGATGATGGATTTTCTTGGGGAGTGTGCCCTGATGTACCAATTTTCACATCCAATAAGAAAACCTCAGAACCAACTATGCTCTGTAAATCCAATCCTTGCCACACAAAACTGTAGAAGTGATGTGTTGACTTTTCTGAGGACATTCCCATTGTATGTATCCATGTTCTCCAGAGATGCTGCCTGACCTGCAGGGTAACTCCAGCACTTTGAGTCTAATCTTCTACATCAGGAGGTCCCAGCCTTTTTCATCCTGTTTATGGAGAGAAGGCAGGTACAGGATACTGAGTTGGATGATCAGCCATGATCATATTGAATGGCGGTGCAGGCTCGAAGGGCCGAATGGCCTGCTCCTGCACCTAATTTCTATGTTTCTATGTTTCTATGTTTCTATGTTTACCCCTGGCAACTTTAATAGCACATAACAATGTTATTTCACTTATTTGTGAACAACTAATGATGAACAGGTACCGGTTTACCAGAATCAAACACAGCCAGTCAATGAGAAAAATTATGTACAAATCCAGAATCAACAAATTTACCCCCTGGGTAGGCCTGAGGGGTAAATTTAACCCAGGTTGGGAACCCTTTTTCTACATTGCCCACTATGACACTAATTTTACTTCGGAGTCATGTGAGTGACTACGTGAAGAAGGCCGTCAACCCGCATGCACGTCCATTACGTCTGACGCATTGCGCAACGACTGACTGGCGGGCGCGTCGCTCCTTCCAGCGGTAAGTTTAAAAACACTCAGGTAAGTGTTATACTTTATCTGAGGTCGTTGCTCCCAATTCGGGGATTGTTTTCTTTCAGCATACTCGAACTCGCGGAGAACATGTCTAAGGTGAAGAGACAGGCCGCATAAAAACCAGCTACTGAAGACCGCGGGCCTGCGGGTAGCAGGCGGCCGCCGAATTCGCCTTCAGGGTCGCTGGCAGAGGAGCCAGCGGCTACAGACTTGGTGCCGTCAGTAAGCACCTTGGCTACCCTGTGGGGGGAAAAACGCCACGAGAAAGTCTGTTAGGGCCCTGGACTCCGATGAGTCGGGCCAGGAGGTGGAAATTTCCCCTCCACTTATGGGCAGTGTTGAGACCCACATGGAGCACCTTATGGAGAGGTTGCTCCAGAGTGGTATGCTCTGAAGGAGAGAATTATCTGAGCCCGGGTATTACGGAGAACCCGAGGCAGCGGCACCTGTGCCAGGGCTGCATATTCCCCTCTCTGATGAGGGAAGTGTACGAGGCCAGTATTATACTGACTCAGTGTATGGAGGCACAGCTGGGCAGCATGCTTCAAGGCATGAGGGGCAAACCCCAGGAGTACCCCCTATGGCATCCAAATTTGCTATCCCTGCCCTAACAGGGGAGCCATTGGGGGAAGAACTGGCCATGAGCATTAATTACCTGGCCTCTCACCAACTCCAAGATCAGGCAATGGAGAAAACTACTGCCAACTACATTACCCCACTGAACTGTGCCTCACTAAATGTCCCGGCAGTGAACAATTCCATCTGGGGACACACTGGAGGGGGCATCAGAGCCAAAGAGGTAAAACCTGAAAAGGTTTTAAGATTACTTGCCTCAGGTAGCACGGCCTTAGCCAGGTCAGTGGATGGGGCGCCCCTCTCTGATACCCAGCAGGACGCGATGGCATTAATGTGCAATGCACATTTTGAAATCAATTGCCTCCATAAGAATGCCATCCGTCCTGCCCTGAACCCAAAATTTGCAGGGCTATGCAAGCCGGGGAATGTCCAACCCCCAAACCTCCTATTCAGGAAATGGATGAGGAGGCTAAAACCGTCTGCCTTATCAAGGCACTTCCCAAGATTTCATCTTTCTGGCGACAGTACCCCTACCCTCCTCTCTACACCAGACAGTTCACCGGATATGGTGGACGTCACGAGCAGCAGGCACAGAGGCATTTTTTAGGGCAGGACCCAAGCCGGGTCATGTCCAAGATGCGCGGATTGCGCCCTCCAACAGCCCTACCCCTCAGACTTCGGGGTGCAGAAGCAAACACCATACCGCTGATAAGAACTGAGGTAAGTGAGTCCGGTTGTTTGCGTAACACATCTTCGATGGATCAGTTACAAGATAGATTACGGTTTTTCTTACATGAATGGCATTGGATAACATCTGACCCATTTATACTGCACAGTATACAGGGTTTTCAAATTGAGTTCCTTTTCAACTCGCCTCCACCCACTCAGCATACCAAAGCACACTTTTGTTCTTTCACAACAGGAGTGTGCGAGTCCACAAGGGGAAATTGAGTCTTTACTCAAGAAAGGGGTAATTGAGAGGTCGAGTCATGACCCTCACCAGTTTGTGTCCAATATATTTACTAGGCAAAAGAAGGATGGAGGATGCCGAATCATCCTTGATTTAACTGAGCTTAACACCTTTGTGCAGTATTAACACATCAAAATGGAAAACTTTGTCACTGCCAAACAACTGGTTTCCAAAGGATGTTACATGGCATGCATCGACCTCAAAGAGGCTTACTATTCAGTGGCCATTCATGAAGATCACAGGAGATATTTGATGTTTTGCTGGATGGAGCAATTGTGGCAATTTAAAGCATTGCCCAATGGGTTAACCTCAGCGCCCAGACTATTCACAAAATTGCTAAAACCAGTCCTGGGGCTACTCAGGGCACAGAATCATATAGTCATGCCATATTTGGATGACATCTTAATCATTGGGAAGACTTTGGAATTAGCTGAATTTTCTGTGTCAGCTACCAAACTCATGTTTGAGAGACTGGGGTTCCTAATCCATCCAGTTAAGTCTAAATTGGTACCAACTAGGATAATTAATTATTTGGGATTCACCATTAACTCAATGCAAATGTCAATGACTCTGCCTTGGGGCAAGCAATTAGAGTTAATCGAAGCCTGCAGAAACCTCATTGTTAAGAACCAACCTTCTATTAGACACGTGGCTAGTATAATTGGCAAATTAGTGGCTGCTTTCCCAGCTGCTCAGTTCGGGCCTTTGCACTACCAAAATTTACAGCATGCAAAGGAGCAGGCACTCAAGCTAAATAGAGGTCACTTTGATAGACCCATGCAGTTGCCAGCTGAAGCCATTGCTGACTTACAATGGTGGGTTACCAATATTCAGTATTGTTCTAGTACTATTTTAGTTGATACACCATCAGTTATCCTGCAAACTGATGCCAGTCCGCTAGGTTGGGGTGCTACCAACACCGTCTCTAGCTGCGGGGGCAGATGGAATCTACAGGAATCATCAATGCTTCAGTCACATGGTATTAACTACTTAGAATTGTTAGGTTAAAGGCTTATTGTACCAATTTGCATCATGTGCATGTTCAACTTCAGATTGACAACACTACAGCAGTAATGTACATTAATCAAATGGGTGGAAGTAAGTCAGTATCCTGTGATAAATTGTCTAATCTAATTTGGCACTGGTGTATTACGAGAAACATCTGGGTTTCAGCTATCTACTTACCAGGTAGATATAACATGGTGGCAGACACCAGGTCATGACAATTCAATGACAACAAGGAATGGATGTTGAATCATGAAGTGTTTAATGACATAGTCATTCGTTATGGTGTACCGGACATTGATCTGTTTGCATCCAGGCTTAATTATCAGTTACCAAATTACGTGTCATGGGAACCAGACGCAGGGGCAGAAGCAGTAGATGCATTCTCGCTACACTGAGGTGGAAAATGTTTGTATGTGTTTCCCCCATTCTGCCTCATAAGTCGATGCTTGGCCAAGATCAAGCAAAACTCTGCCTCTGGCATATTGGTAGTACCAGACTGCCCGACTCAGCATTGGTTCCCACTCATCCTAGCTATAATTACAAAGCCTTTTATGGCTGTTCCCAAGAGCAGAAATCTGCTGGTACACCCTGTGACGGGGACAGCCATGACGTGATCACGTATACATTTATTGGTTTGCAGATTCTGAGGAGACCGTTCCTGGGGCTCGGGCTTTCAGATCGTACGATAGATGTGATCAATGCGGCCTGGAAGAAGCACCCAAAAATAGGTGCTCACATAAGGAAATGGGAGATGTACTGTTCTCTCTCAAATATTTCATATGACACGGCTTCCATCACGGATGTCTTGGAGTTTCTTTCATCACTTTTCTATGATCAGAAGCTCAGTTACAATACCATAAATAGTGCTAGGAGCGCTTTGTCAACTTAAGGTAATCATGCTCATGGTGCTGGCCTCAGCACAACGGGTCCAGACGTTACATAAACTTAGACTGGACAGCACGGTTACCCCTTGTGATAACATCACCTTTTTTGTTCATGATCTCATTGTTTGCAAATACACAGAACTAGATGTTAAAATCCAAGATGCCAAATATCAATTTACTCCCGATGGTGATGGGAGCCTTCTGCACTCACCTATGCTCCTCCGATGTTGAGAAAGGCTAGGCAGACACGTCATTGGGGTTATCAAGTGGGCACCTACTTTCATCAACGTTTCGCTGATTGAACCCACGACGTCTCCAGTAGGCTCAGCGGTGCATTCTGGCGTCCCAGAACCACCCGCCTCTGCATCTGTCTAGTTGGTTATTTGGGAGACCAAATGGGGTCTTTCCTCTTCAGCCAGAGCCACTGGCTACTCCGCTCTGCTACCCGTGATGTTTCTTTGATGGCCTGGCATAAGGTTTGTCCTCTGATCCCCAGGTCCTTCTATTAAGTAGAGCAGGCAAAGGATGTTGGGGCTAAAATTGAGTTTTATGGACTTACCCCTTAGACCAACGGTTGTGTGTGGTATCTCACATATTACAATACATTAAGGTCCCTAAGAGCCTCAGAGGCGCGGAACTATCCTTATTCGTCAGCTACACCAAACCTCATAGGAAGGTTATAGTGCAGACCATCTCAAGATGGATTAAACAGGTTCTGGCATGTGCAGGAGTGGACACTGACACTTTTAAACTTTATTCCACCAGGGCTGCATCGACGTCCGCAGCAAGGGATATGGAGGTCCCTCTCGACCACATTCTAGCGCAGTGGTTCTCAACCTTGTTTGCCCCATGCACCCCTTTCACCATATGTCAGAATGTCATTACCCCCCCACCTTTCCAAGATTGTCTGCCTCAAAAAGTGCATTCCAAATAATATGCAAAGGCAATAAAAAGATCAACATTCTAACAGTTTGAGTTTGCTAATCTGTGGTCCCAATTCCCCCCCTGAAAACCTGAAATCCCCCCCTGGGGGAATTCCCCCCTGGTTGAGAACCCTTGTTCTAGCGGCATCGGGATGGTCTAATGAGCGGACGTACCAAAGGTTTTAAAACAAGCCTATTGCCAGACCGGGGACTTTTGCTAATTCTGTTTTAAGTTATGTTTCACAGTTTCCCCCTGGGTGAGAGGGGTCACTGTTAATTTTCTTTCGCTATTAAAGCATTAGCATTTTTTATCCATGTCATGTTTGACTGCATTAATTGTTTTCTCACTCATCCTGGTCAATTGATGCAGTGTGTGACACATGGACTCGTTTCCACGGCATGAAATCACAAAGCTTCAAAATCTTCACGTAGTCACTCACGTGACTCCGAAGTAAAATAGTAAGATTAAATGAGAACTTACCAGTTTGAAGTTTGATCTTTATTTTATGAGGAGTTAACGATGAGCGATTACGTACTCTCTGCTCCCGACCCTCGTAACATAAAGAACATTCTGGAAGTTCTAGTCAGCTCTAATCTTACTATTTTAGTTCAACAACTGTTCTTCTGTGATTTCACACCGCTGCTTTGAAGAATGACGCGCATGCGGGTTGATGGCCTTCTTCATGTAATCGCTCATCGTAACTCCTCATAAAATAAACATCAAACTTCAAACTGGTAAGTTCTCATTTAATCTTACTATTTTAGTGTCGTCCTCAAACTTACTAACCATTACTTACTTACTAACCTATGTTCACCTCCAATTGAACAACAGTTGATCCAGCACTGATCATCATTTGTTTCCGACCTCCAGTCTGAAAATCAACCTACTACTACTACATTCTGTTTCCTACCTTCAAGCCAATGTAATGTAAGGGGCCCAACTCTCTCCCTAGTTACTCCTTTGCCCTTAATATATGTAGGATCTCTTTGGATTCTCCTTTACATTATCTGCCAATAGTATTTCATGTCCCCTATTTTTCCTCCTGATTTCCCTCTTAAGTGTATATTAAATCCTGTTATATTTCTCGAAGGAATCATTTAATCCAGTTGTCTAAACCTGTCATATGCCTACTTTTTCTTGACAGGGGCGACAATATCTCTTTTTATCCAGAAATGACATTATTATTATTATTATTATTATTATTATTATTATTATTATTATTATTATTATTATTACTATTCTTGTTGTTGTTGTTGTTTTATTGTTATTATTATTTTTATTATTATTAATCTACTTTATTAGCCATACCCAGCATGATCGGAATCAGTTGAGAAAGGAACAGAAGAACACTGGAGAAGAGAACACGGAGATGTTATTTACGACAATGTTTAGAGTTGACCAGTTAGTGATGAGAAGGTAGAGATTAATGTTGAAATTTCATCAACCTCGGTTGATTTTATTTTAAAAGCCAATACTGAAAGATTGGAATGATAGGGCAGTCAAAATAAAATACAGGGAGATTGTGGTCGTAATAAAATCATTAACAGACAATAGACAATAGACAATAGGTGCAGGAATAGGCCATTCGGCCCTTCGAGCCAGCACCATCATGGCTGATCATCCCTAATCAGTACCCCATTCCTGCCTTCTCCCCATATCCCCTGACCGCTATCTTTAAGAGCCCTATCTAGCTCTCTCTTGAAAGTATTCAGAGAACCAGCCTCCACTGCCCTCTGATGCAGAGAATTCCACAGACTCACAACTCTCTGTGTGAAGAAGTGTTTCCTCGTCTCCGTTCGAAATGGCTTTATTCTTAAACTGTGGCCCCCTGGTTCTGGACTCCCCAACATCAGGAAAATTGGAAAAATACTTTTTTATTTCATATTTACAGAATCTGCAGTTTCTTTTAATTTTCACGAAATTAAAGATCATGATCATATCTGCACACAATGTAAAGTCTTGGCAAAGCAGTTGCTGAAACTACTTATGATCCCAACAAGATTGAAATGCAGAACAACAAATTAGAGGGGCAAATGTAATTATGCATTTATAAGCAGTTCTCGTTCACTTTGGCATAAAATTGAAAATAATCAAATCTAGCAAGTGCTAATATTTTATTGAGACAGTTCAACCTATTGCTTCCATAAACATCCTTGAAGCATGATTATCTGTAATAGCTTATGATCGTATCTTAAAAGCAATTAAAAATGTTTGCCTGCTATCTTGTTTATTGGATATTTGCCATATGACCCTATTTTAGAAACTGTGGGTCAATTCAAGGCCTTTGGGAATGTTGGTGAAGAGGTCAACATTTAAATATTTAGGTATTGATGAGAAATCACCTCCTTATAATTTGATGTGGCAACTGAGGCAGAAAGCCTTTGCCATGGGGAAAAATAAGAAATAAACTATCACACCATGTTGTGGCACCCGGAAGTTAGACTTTAACAATATTTGAGCAGTGAAGATTTTGGATCATCTGAAGTAAAGAAAACTTCACGAAAAGGGTTGATTAAAGTATTGAATGCAAAGGGAGAAAATCACCTCTGATCTTCTTGTAACTTGCAGTTCCAGTTTGGGCTATGAAATTTTCCCAAAGAGGTGTCACATTGCAAACACCATGTGCTTCCAATTATGCAAGAACTGTTGTACAGTCTGGACAGCTTGTCATGTAGACCACCCTCTGTGCATTGTCAAACTGAAACTCCTCTCCAATTGCTCCCAGAAATCACAGAACTGGCATGTAGCATGGAATGCCAGAGGGTGAATCAAACAAGCAGAGCATTTGATAACACTAGAATGTTGTACAAATGACAACAATCTTATGGTAATGTTTGTGATTTTGTGATTAGAGTAACATGATAAATGTGAAACAAACAGGAACAGCAGCAACGACCCGGTCGATAGAGTTAAAGATATTAAACACAACAACAAGGACCAAGAGACTTTACTTAAAGGTAACGAGAAATATGAATACCAACAGTGGCGCAGTGGTAGAGTTGCTGCCTTACAGCGCCAGAGACCTGGGTTCAATTCTGACTATGGGTGTAGTCCATACGGAATTTGTACGTATTCCCTGTGACCACGTGGGTTTTCTCCGGGAACTCCGGTTTCCTCCCACATTCCAAAGACATGCAAGACTGTTGGTTAATTGGTTTCTATAAATTAACCCTAACATATAGGATAGACTAGTGAATGGGAGATCACTGGTCAGCGCAGACTTGGTTTGCCGAAGTTTATTACTTTTAAGCAATGGAGCGTATATAAATCACGTGTACATTTAAGAAATGAGCTTCCCATTTGGTGTAACCTTTGATATATTGTTGCACCAGCCACCACTGTTGGTTGTGAGTTGACGTTATTCAAAAAAGGATAATCTTTTGGTGGCTCTCTCTCTCTTATTTACCTTTGTATGAAACAGCAACAGAGCCTATGATACTACAATCAGAATTAATCAAAATTCATTTTTTTGCACTGTGACTATTTAAATTCTTCTGTGGAACATTCCCCCCCAAAGTACATCATTCTTTTGCCATCAGGACTTGAACTATTCTTCAACATTTCATACACCTAAATTTCCCCTTCCAATATCAATTTGGATTTGACTTACTACCTGTAGAAACACACAGAAACATAAAAACATAGAAAATAGGTGCAGGAGGAGGCCAGTTGGCCCTTCGAGCCAGCACCACCATTCATTGTGATCATGGCTGATATCCACAATCAGTAACCCGTTCCTGCCTTATCCCCAAATCCCTTGATTTCGCTAGCCCCAAGAGCTCTATCTAACTCTTTGAAATTCATTCATTGAATTGGCCTCTTCTGTGTCACAAATTCACAACTTTATGGTTGAAAGTTTTTTCTCATCTCAGTTTTAAATGGCCTCCCCTTTATTCTTAGACTGTGGCCCCGGGTTCTGGACTCCCCCAACATTGGGAATTTTTTTCCTGCATCTAGCTTGTCCAGTCCTTTTATAATTTTACATGTTTCTATCAGATCCCCACTCATCCTTCTAAATTCCAGTGAATACAAGCCCAGTGTTTCCAATCTTTCCTCATATAACAGTCCCGCCATCCCGGGGATTAACCTCGTGATCCTGCACTGCACTTCAATAACAAGGATGTCCTTCCTCAAATTAGGAGACCAAAACTGCACACAATACTCCAGATATGTTCTCACCAGGGCCCTGTACAACAGACAGAAGGACCTCTTTACTCCTATACTCAAATCCTCTCATTATGAAGGCCAACATGCCATTAGCTTTCTTCACTGCATGTGGATGTGACTTGTTTTCTGACGTAAAGAATATCCCTGAGTTAAAGTATTCTGAGGCACGAAGTTCCAACCTGAAACTATGCCTATCCATATTCTCCAGAGATGCTGCCTGACCCCCTGACTTACTTTAGTAATCCAGCATCTGCAGTTCCTTGCGTCTATATTTTTAAACTGCTCATTTCTGACAGCTTTTTTTGGCAGATACATATGATTGTGCTCAGCTGTTTCTTTTCTTATATCTTGATATCTCCTCCGCATCCTATTTTCCCCTATGTGCCTCCAACGTCACCCATTCCTTCTCTCCAGAAATGCTGCCTGTCCTGTTAGCTTTTTGTGTCTATCTTCTTAATGTTGTTCATCTAAATATGCCGGAGAAGCTCGGCATTTAACACAATCATCCCCTCCAAGCTGGTTACCAAACTCGCAGAACTGGGTCTCTGCGCATCCCTCTGCAATTGGATCGTCGACTTCCTCATTCACAGACCACAGTCTGTTCGTATTGGAGGAAATGTGTCAGACTCGATAATAATCAGCACGGGAGCACCTCAAGGCTGCGTGCTCAGCCCGCTGCTGTACTCACTCTATAATCATGACTGCGTAGCCGGTCATAGTGCGATCTCCATCATCAAGTTCGCTGACGACACTACTGTTGTTGGACGTATCACTGATGAGGATGAGTCAGAGTACAGAAGAGAGATCGAGCGACTGTCCATATGGTGCCAGCACAATAACCTGGCCCTCAACACCAGCAAAACCAAGGAACTGATTGTGGACTTTGGAAGGAGTAGGATGGGGACCCACAGTCCTGTTTCTATCAACGGGTCGATGGTTGAAAGGGTCAAGAGCTTCAAATTCCTGGGCGTGCACATCTGCGAAGATCTTTCCTGGTCCGAGAACACAGATGCAATTATTAAGAAAGCTCATCAGCGCCTCTACTTCCTGAGAAGATTACAGAGGGTCGGTCTGTCAAGGAGGAGTCTCTCTAACTTCTACAGGTGCACAGTAGAGAGCTTGCTGACCGGTTGCATCGTGGCTTGGTTCGGCAACTTGAGTGCCTTGGAGAGGAAAAGACTACAAAAGTAGTAAACACTGCCCAGTCCATCATCGGCTCTGACCTTCCTTCCATCGAGGGGATCTACCACAGTCGCTGCCTCAAAAAGGCTGCCTCAAGGACCCACACCACCCTGGCCACACACTCATCTCCCTGCTACCTTCGGGTAGAAGGTACAGGAGCTTGAGAACTGCAACGACCCGGTTCAGGAATAGCTACTTCCCCACAGCATCAGGCTATTAAACCTGGCTTGGACAAAACTCTGAACATTAATACCCCTCCATCTGTTATTTGCACTTTATTAATTTATTAATTAATGTGTGCATTTACGTATATAATCGTAGTCAATGCCTACTATGTTTTGTTGTGCTATGCAAAGAAAGAATTTCATTGTCCTGTCAGGGACACATGACAATAAACTCTTTTGACTTGACTTTGACTTTGACTAGTGTGAATGATGGACAGTGCGAGGGAATCTCAAGCAATTTCTTATCTCTCATCTGTATTATTTTGATTTCCAAATGCTGACATGCTGACAAAACTGCAAAGAGTGTTTTTTTACAGCTGCTTTGTACACATGCTTGAAACAGACTGATCTTCAGCTTCAGCTGAAAGTAGTTTTTTTATCTATTGTGTATTTCCAAAAACCTAAATTTAATGTGGGCATTTTATTTTTAAACAAGTTATCTCAGCTAATTTTAGCGGGTTTTATTCAGGAAAACACAAGGTGGAAATTACTCACTGATCAATCAGATTATATATATGGTGAGGATATGTTTGGAAAGCTGACGGTTTTACAATCCAGCCATAGCTAAGCAAGAACATAATGAACAAATTATAGGAAACAAATTATCAGGGCATTGAGCCCAGCCCAGTGCTTAATATGCTCAATGCCACCAAAATATTGCTGCACAAGTGTGTGATGATCAATACCATGGAATTATGGACAGGTCGCATTAGGCTCAGCAAAAATTAAGTAACCCAATGAGTACAGGTGTAGGATAAGCAATAAACTCTGGGTCGACTCTGGGTCAACTTTGGGTCGGTGCCACGGAGCCATCAATAGTGGACCCGGCGGCGGTTGAGGAGGGTGTCAAGGGTGAGAGTAGGTGGTCGAGGTCATTGGCTGTCAAGGACAGGTCGGCGTTGGGCACCGGAGGTCAGACGTGCCATGTGGGTGCCGGAGATCGGACGTGCCGCTGAGAACAAAGGAGGAGCCACTATGGGGAGACTGCCATGAGGGAGAAGAAATGAGGACCTTGCAAGGGGGAACCACTGAGAGGGAGAAGAAAGAATACTTTGTAACTTTGTTGGTGCCCTTTATGTGGCAACTCTTTGCATACCTTGGATGTAAAAAACCAAGAATATCACTGTGACTTGTGACATTAGAAAATAATGTATCATTCATTCATTCATTCATTCATTCATTCATTCATTCATTCATTCATACATTCATTCATACATTCATTCATTCATTCATACATTCATTAATTCATTCAAAAGAGTGAGGAGAAATTAGACTTTTTTTTAATCCAATGTATGGAGGTGTCCGTAACTCAAGGCTTTTTAAAGAAATACATAATCATCCACTATCCACCACTCGCATAATTGCTTGGGCATACAGAGCTATGGGCCATGTGTTGTGCAATGGACTTAATATGGAATTGTGCCCAAAGGCCATTATGGTCAAATTGCACAGAATGGCCAATTTCCCCACTGTAGCATTCTATGATTCTTTGAACCTACAAAGCCACAGACAAAGAGCTGGTAAATGTGATTGGGCTCTTCTTCGGCTGGAAATGGCATGGCCTGAGTGACCTCCTTCTGTGCCACACATGTACGAGAATCAATATTTTTGTACCACTTTGGTTTGATTTAAGGGCCTGACAACAATGAGCATGCACTTCAGTATCAGCCACTTTATCCTTCCATATACTTGTTAAAATTTATGGATTGAGAAACCCTTAGCATTATTAATCCTTTTCCATAACAAATCTTTGGTTCTATGTTGCAGACATTTTACTGGCATGGCAATCTAAATTACGATAGATTGTTTTGCAACATTCACTGTAAGCTTTGATCCTAAGTAATAATTATCAGAATCTGAAGAAGGATTCAAAACTAAAACATCATCTGTCCATTCCCTTCACAAATGTTGCCTAACCTCCTGAGTTCCTCCTGCACTTTATGTTTTGCTCTAGATTCCAGCATCCGCAGTGTCTTGTGTTTCCAATTGTCAGAATCTAATTATTTTGCGGTAAATTGTTTAATCTTACAACCCGCCCATTTTATGTATAGATTATTCTATTTCTACAATTGCGCTGAAGTAATATCTACATAAGCAGCCCACTGAAGCAGTTTGTTGATTTGTAACAGACTGTCAGAATAGGAACAGATTCCATTTGATGCTATAATCAACATCTGTACCCCTGGTAAACTACTTTAGAAATTCATTAACAACAATCATTTTCCCAGAATAATCCATTGCTTGGCTGTATTAATGTTCCTAAATCAACATTATTTCACATATGAAATGCAACACTGCTACGAAAGCAGGTTTTAAACAGCCAGTGCCACCAAACAAATCATCTAGGTGAGCACAAATTGTTTGTGAAACAGATGTTCTGTAAATTGTGATTATTTTAAATCAATGTATTAATCGCTTTTTATTTCACAAATGATCCAGGGTGACATGGTAGGACGTCAGGTCTGGTAACAATGATGCCGAAGTCACCGACCATTTTACTCTGTGAGCAGCTACAGGGAGAAGTATGAAAGCAGCATGGGATGAATGATACCTCGCTTTCCCCACATTCCCTCGGAGGAAAATCATGTAATTGTTCACTGCCTGCCAGCGTAAGCAAAATTACAAAATTTCCCTGTGAGACTTTTGCAAACGATTGTCAATTATAAGCACTAAGTAGCTATTTGAACACATATTTGGAAACTGTTTAAAGTTAATAAAAGCACAAATTTCTAATCGATTCCTCATTAACATAAAAATTATGCTGGGTCCTGATGAGTAGAATTCTTCCCATTTATCCAAATCATAGCCTCTTAAGAGCTCCAAACAACAGTGAAATGAGGAAATAATTTATATTGCAAATGACTATTTGTGGAATGACTGCACTATAAAGTATTTAATGGTAATATTGTTTAAATGAGCAGAGTTCTGAATAAAGTGGAGTGAGAAATGTAATGGAATCTGGTACCAATGATTTTTCTATTCTTCAAAACTAAAAGATTCTGGAAATCTCAAGCTGTAACAGAAAATACTGTAAATACTCAACAGGTCTGGCACCATCTGCAAAGTTAAACATGGTTAATTTTTAACATTAATAACCATTCAATAGAACTAAAAAAATCTAGGGATGAATAGATTTCAGACAAAGAAAGGAGGAAGGATGACTAAAGCAAGGAATAATCTTTTTTTAATAGTAGTAGACAGGATAGATAGATCAAATGACAAAATGAATCATTGGTACAATGCCAAAGAGTGAAGTAAGAAGCAATAAAACTAATTAATGAAAACAAAAAATATTGATAACACTCAGCAAGTCAAGCAACATCTCTGGGAAGAAGATAAATTTAACATTTCAGATCATAGATCCTCTGAACAAATGCTGGAAGCAATACTGAAAACAATGACTGCACAAAAATATTCTAAGGACAGTTGTGATCTGAAATTGCTTACAGTGTCCAGTCAAACGATGTGATGGTCTTCTTCAAGGTTACACTGCTATTTGTTGGAAGAGTGTGTGAGCATGGAAAGTTAAGAGTGCGAGCAGGGCAGGTATTTTAGGTTACATCAGGTTTCACTTAACAGAAGGTGGTCCATAAAGCAATCACTTAGTTCACAATGGTTTTGAGCAGATCATATCATGAGCAAGAATAAACAATCATATCATGAGCAAGGATAAACAATCAAAAATACATAAAAGACATAAATCTCATCGGTGAGGCCCCAAAGTGCAGGTGTTCATTCAATCATAGACACCTTTGACATTAGATTAATCAAATCTGACAACACTTGGTCTCTAGCCCTGCAGATTATGGCGACACGAGAGACAACATACGTTGTAATCTAGAGCTCTCATCTCACTGCTACCATCAGGAATAAGGTACAGGAGCCTGAGAACCATTACCTCCAGGTTCAAGAACACCTCAGTTAACAATGTACCATTCTGCATTTGCTTGATCATCGTCCCTTTTGATCCGCGTTTTTACACCTTAGCTTTCCATATCTCTGTCTCCCTCTCCCCTGACTCTCAGTCTGAAGAAAGGTCTCGACCCAAAACGTCACCCATTCCTTCTCTCCAGAGATGCTGCCTGATCCGCTGAGTTACTCCAGCATTTTTTATCAATGTTCAATCGACGATTAGATTCTTAAACCTCTCCACACAATCCTAACCACAACCCTATCTTCGCACCAAACTGCTACGATCTTTGCATTACTATGGTTGCACTAGGTACTTTGGCTTGCACTATCATGGTCTGGTTAATAACTGATAATTTATTGTATATTGTTTAGTTCTTGTGCTGTTGCATTCAATGTCCATGTGAAACTGAAGCAAATAAAAATGCTATCGTTCTTGATCAGTATGTATGACAGTTAAACACTATATAGACAAAGAGCCGTATTATATCCGCCAGGTTTGTGTGGGAAATGCAAAATTCTTAAGAGTGTTCGAGGAGTGGGTCAGGGTGTTGGAGGAATTACCTCCTCAGTATGCTGAAGGAGGAAGGGAAGCGTGGATGTGTTTGATGGTGGCATTATGCTGGAGATGTCAGAACATTTCTGAGCTGTGGGCAAGGGAATTGCAAATATCTTGGTATGTTATTAATGGTTCCATATTAAACGGATAAGGATTAGGCAAGAAGGTTAAAATTAAAATAGCAATAGTTCATAAAGTTCATAAGGCATAGGAGCGGAATTAGGCCATTCTGCCTATCGTGTCTGCTCCGCCATTCAATCATGGCTGATCCATTTTTTTCTCTCAACCCCATTCTCCTGTTTTCTCCCCGTAAATGTTGATGTCATTACTAATTAAGAGCCTATCAATCTCCGCTTTAAAAACACCCAATAACTAGGCCCCACACCATCTGTGGCAATGAATTCCACATATTCACCACCCTCTGGCCGAAGAAATTCCTCCTATTCTTTTCTATGCCCTTTTGTATTGAGGCAGTGCCCTCTGGTCCTTAACTCCCCCACTACTGGAAACATCGTCTCCACAACCACTCTATCTGGGCTGTATCTAGGTAGATATTATCTTGGTAAATCTTCCAGGTAAATTTGAAGTGTGGTGTCCAGCTATGTTGAGGCATAAACTTCATTAACATTTTCAAATTGACCTCCTATTAACTCTTATAGTGGTTATTTTGAGAATGGTACACACAGCAGTACAAGGGAGGCGAGAGTTACAGAATCAGTATGCAGTATACACTATACTGGATGCGAAACTGGCTTAATGGAAGGTGTCAGAGGGTGGTTAAATTGGAGCCGTGTAACCTCCAGTATCCTGCAGGGATCGGTGCAGGGTCCCTGCCTGTTGTCACACATATTAATTATATCAATGATAAAGTAGCACATTTGCAGATTACACCACAATTGGTGGCACGGTTGATGGTGAATAGAGTTGTCTAAGGTTCCAAAAAATCCAGATCAACTGGGAATGTAGGCTGAGGAATGGCAGATGGCAGTGCCATATCCACACAAATATCAGACCGTTGATAAACAAGTTAAGTCCTGTCTGGTGGACAGATTTTACTCTTCTGTCTAATCATGTAAAAAATAAAAATAACACAATTAACTTTGTTCATTGTCTTAGATTAAAAAAGGTCACAAATTTTCGCTAACATTTTGGCTATCACCAATGTTATACAATGAAGGTGGCATTTGATGAAATAGAACTTCTTATTTCTCTGTAGAAAAGCCTAAGGTCAGTACAGCTACCATCAACTAAACACCAGTCTTTGACATATTTTACCACTGTAAAAATAGTAGTGGGTTGCGTCTATAGGTCCTGGTGGTATTAGATATGTTCCTTGGCTTTTTCTTAGTCAAGCTTCAGTCACTTATTGAAAGAAATAACGTGATTCGGGCTGACTATTGTCACTCATATCAATTGAAACACCACATGGCATAGGAATTTAAAGACAATCATTAGTCCTGTTTGCCCCATCTGCCTTAGGGCATTGCTGTAGGTAACTGAGCTCTGGAGTCACTTTCCAGTTAATTTAAGGCATGTGCAGGCATGGCTTCTATCTTGAGTCCATCCAATACCCTCAGGTTCAACAAATGCGTCATTCTCAATAAGGCTGAGTAGGTATCCTATGACATATACTTTGCATTCAAAATGGTTCCCATTCACCCCGATCCTTTTTCTCCCATGTGTACAAGCAGATTCTAAAATAAGAGAATAGCGGAGAGGGGAATGGTGGGGTCCTGTTCAAGATATGCTCATTGAGCAAGAGCAACATCAGCAACAACAAAAATGACAGTGCAGCCTTCCCAAACTGTCTTTTCCAGACAGTAAAACACAGCATCCATTATAGTCACGTTTATATGAGGAGTGAATTATCCCATACTTGGCTCTAGTGGAGATACAGTGATGAAAGTTGCAGAGTTGACTGGCTTTACTGGCTGAACATACATCCAGTTCACTAAAGTAAATGCTGTGCTAATTCCAGATGACATGTAGTAGTTGATTTATAGAACGGAATAGGTTCTGAGTTGCTTTTTTGTAATCTATTTATGTTTCAGGATGTGGGTCATAAGAACATAAGATCATGTGATAGGATGGGAATTATGCCATTCGGCCCATCGTCTACTCTGCCATTCAATTATGGCTGATCAATCTCTCCCTCCTAACCCCATTCTTTTTTAAAATATATATTTTTATTAGAAGCAATGCATATTGTCTAAGGTACAACAGTTCTTCAAATACAAATTAGACTTGTCACAAAGATTGTACAGATGTTACGGAATAATTTATGTATGCTTCTGTTTTTTTTTGGAAAGTAAAGGAGTGGTAAAAGAGTAAAAGTGTAGATCAATAATCAAGAGATGGTGATTAAATAATAATGATTATATAAGAAAATAAAAAATAAAAAAGAATAAAAATAAAAAATAAAAAATATATACAAAATTATAAAAATGAAAAAATAAATAAAAAAACTAAACAATTATTATATAATAAAAAAATAAGGAATACATCTTAACAAGAATGGAACAATTTCACATAATATCTATAGAGACATGTATACAAATCCCAGAATACATCTTTTCATCTAATCCTACACCAGGGTACTAATTGAGTTACAATGCTGAGCTCAGCTACCCCTTTAAATAATCAATGAATGGAGACCATATTTGATCAAAAAGTTCGTATTTGTCCATTAGGACAAACCTAATTCTCTCCAGATACAACGTCTCTGACATTTCCACAGTCCACATTTTGATTGTGGGGGATAATGTTCCCTTCCAGAATTTTAATATTAATTTTTTCCCAATTATCAAACAGTAATCAAGAAAATTTCTTTGACTTACTGTTAATATTAAACTTGAATCAGGAACTCCGAATGTTATTAGCTTTAGATCGGGGTCCAATTTAGTTTTAAGAACTTCAGGAATGATTATAAAAATATCAGCCCAATAACTATTAAGTTTTATGCATGTTACAAAACTATGCGTTAAGTTAGCTTCTAAATTCTGACATTTATCGCAAATAGAAGAAATGTTAGGAAAAATTCTATTTAATTCCGTTTTTGAGTAGTGTAATCTATGTAATACTTTAAATTGTACCATAGTATGTCTGGCATGTAATGAGCATTGGTGTATACGTTGTAAACTTTCTTCCCAAGTGTTTTTCATTTTACTTCGGAGTCACGTGAGTGACTTCGTGAAGACCCCGCCAGCACGCATGCGCGGCATATCATCGCGCGCATTCGGCAGGCTGGGGGGGGGGGAAGTGCGCTCTCTCCTCCGGCTCCTTCATAAGGCCGGTAGGTAAGTATTTGCTTTTACTCCACAGGATGGACAAGGGCAAGAAGAAGGCGACGCTGTCGAGGAGCCGAGCCTCGACCAGCCAAAGGCCCTTGTCCCCGGAGCTGCAAGCAACACCGGCAGCTTTGAGGCATGTGGGGGCTGGATTGCGGAAGTCGGGCGCTCCCGCTGATTCAGGGGCCGACTCACCCGAGTGGTTTACCGCGCCGGAGCTGGATATGGATCCAGACTTCGTGCCCCTTTCCCCCAAGAAAAGAGGGAGAAAACAGGTACGTGGCAAGGGGTCTCGCTTTCCACAAGCAACCCGTCCCCGAGCTCCAGAAGACCCGAGGGGGCTGGGCCGGGGGACAGCTGCACGACAGGGGAGCCCTGCAAATGTGCAATACGTAACGCAGCCAGGGAAATCTGCCGTAGTGCAGTCTGGCAACATCACTGCTGCGTCGTGTAGGCCTGCTGGAGCAGATACCGCCGACAACACACCCCGTCAAGCTGCGGTCAAGGGCGGAGGTGGCAGCAGGAAGCGGTCGGTCAGCTCAGCTCTGGGAGCGGCCGACCATGCGCCTCCACGCCAAAAGATGGGCAAGTGTGGAGGTAAGCCTGCATGGACTCCGGGGAGCCAGGTTCCAGGGGCCGGCACCGATTCAACTCACCTGCCTTCATATCAGACAGGTGGGCCGCCACAGTCTGGGAGAAGACAGGCTAGCGGAGAGTCCGTGCGGGAGTCGTATGATCCTACTTGGGCTGTAGGTCACGACAACCTGCCATTGGACCCTAGACAGCACCCTAAGGGGGTGGAAGCCCCAGTGATTTTGCAGGGCCTGGGGAAGTCGGCTTGTCCGCTGCACATAGCAGGGACAGTCGCATTGAGCAGTTTGGAGCTCTTAGTGGAGCAACTCCTCCAGCGGGACCGGGAATGAGAAGAGCGGGACTCGTGGGCATCCACTAGCCGTGCGAGGACCCCATTCAGCATCTCATTGTCTACAGCCAGAATCGTGAGTGATTGCCCAGCTGCTGCGTTTGAAGACGACCCGGGACAGCCAATGACCGCTGAGCCAGAGCAGGAGGAGGATATGCTGGAAGTGGTGAGTAAGTGGTTGCCGCTACCACCCAGACAGGTGAACCTCTGCACCACAAATTGGCGGGCACCATTGATTACCTGACTACGCACCAACTTCAGAGTCAGGTTCTCAATGATACCTTGGAGAAAATAAAACCGCCCGAGAACTGCATCAACCTCAGTCTGCCCTTGGTTAATGCCCAGATCTGGGGACACTTGAGTACGGCCACCAGGATGCAGGATGTCCGCCTCCAGCGTATCTTAAAAGTTCTCTCCACGGGCATAACGGCGTTTGCTAGGACCCTGGACGGGGATAATGTGTCCAGTGAACAGCAAGATGCACTGGCACTCCTATGCAACGCCCAATATGAAATAAATTGCCTGCGTAAGAGCTCCATAAAGCCCACACTCAACCCCAAATTCGCGGGGTTGTGCCGACCATCAACCGCTCCACCGCCGCATCAGTTATTCGGAGACCTGTCCAAACAGGTGAAGGAATTGGACGAGGAGGCCAAAACAGCGGGCCTCATGAAACCTCCGTCAACCAGAATTCACCCATATCACCGGCAACAGCCTAATACAACTTGGAAACCACGGCTGCCGGACAGGGCACAAAGACCCTACCTACCTCCATCTCATCAAACACAACAACCTTTTTTAGGGCAAGGTCAACAGCGGCCTGCATGGAAAATGCGGCCGCCGCCCCGTCAACCTCCACAACGTCCACCCAAAACACCGTACGTACGGAACCGCCGTTAACCATGGAGGTAAGGGGGTCTGGTTCCTCTCACGCCGTAGCATTCTCTCCCGCACAAATAGGTGGGCGATTACGGGCTTTCTGGGACATATGGAAAACTGTCACCACAGATGAGTTTATTTTACAAAGTGTTCAAGGATATGTTATAGAATTTATTGGAGGTATAAATCCCCCTACTCAACATTCGCCTCATAGGAAGTTTTCTCTATCCCAAAAAGAGGTAGAGGCAGGACATGCTGAAATTATACGGCTAGCAGAAAAAGGGGTAATTGGCAAAACCGAGCATGAACCTGTTGAGTTTGTGTCTAATATTTTCACCAGAATTAAAAAAGATGGGGGATGTCGGATTATAATAGACTTAACTGAGTTGAACACTTTTGTACAATATACCCATTTCAAAATGGATACTTTAGAAACAGCTAGGCAGATGGTTTACCCAGGGTACTTTATGGCATGCATTCGATTTGAAAGATGCATACTATACGGTGCCCATTGCTGGCTCACAGGAAATTTCTGAAGTTTGTCTGGAAGGGTCAATTATGGGAGTACAAGGCATTACCCAATGGAATCACCACAGCCCCTAGGCTGTTTACCAAATTGGTAAAACCTATATTGGCTCTTCTCCGCCGACAAAATTATATGGTAATGGCATATTTGGATGATATTCTTATAGTAGGTCAGACCCTCCAATTGGCAATTCAAGGAGTGGCTGCAACCAAGGCTCTGTTCGAGAAGCTGGGGTTTGTAATCCATCCAGACAAATCAAAATTGCATCCGGTACGGGTTATGGATTATTTGGGGTTCACCCTAGACACCAATTTAATGAAGATTACCATCCCAACTAATAAAGCTACTGCTATAATAGAAGAGTGCCAAAATCTTGCTTGCGCCAGGGTACCGACTATTCGGCAAACAGCAAAAGTTATAGGCAAATTGGTAGCTACATTCCCAGCTGCACGATTCGGACTGCTACACTACCGAAATTTACAAAGATCAAAAATCACCGCATTAAAAACAAATGCTGGGCACTTTGATCGGCCAATTCGGTTACCACCAGAAGCTAGAAACGAGCTACAATGGTGGGTTGACAATATTAGAGAGTGTCATAGACCCATCATAGTAAGCAACCCAGATGTTGTGCTACAAACTGACGCAAGCGCACAAGGCTGGGGAGCAACTGATACGATGTCCAGTTGTGGTGGCAGATGGAACTCTCATGAGCTGGAGTCACATGGGATAAATTATATAGAAATGCTGCATTTCATGGATTGCGGCTTCCTGTACTAATTCACGGATTTACATGTCCGCCTTCAAATAGATAATACTACAGTGGTGGCTTACATCAATCATATGGTGGTATCAGGTCGCTATCTTGTGATGAATTGGCTAATACAATTTGGCAGTGCTTACTGCGACCTATTTTGCCTGGAAGCTTAATACAGTGTCACTCAATGACAACATCGAGTGGATGTTGAACCCCAAAATTTTTGGATGTATTATAGCTCATTTTGGGGCACCAGATATTGACCTATTTGCGTCCAGGTTGAACCATCAGATACCAACGTATGTGTCATGGGAACCAGACCCTGGGGCATTAGCAATGGATGCGTTTTCTATCCGTTGGGGGAAATGGTTTTGCTACGCTTTTCCCCCATTTTGCCTCATCAGTCAGGTATTGCAGAAAATTAAATTAGACTCTGCAAGTGGCATATTGATCATCCCCGACTGGCCTACACAACCATGGTACCTGATGGTCGTTAAAATTTTAAAACAACCATGGATGGCGATTGGGAAACACCCCAAATTGATTACTCACCCCATTACGGGGGTTAGTCATCCCTGCCATGGTCATTTAAACTTGTTGGCCTGCAGGTTTTGAAAAGACCACTCATCCGGGCAGGCATCTCTTCACGAGCCATAGACCTTATCGCCGCATCATGCCGAGAGTCAACTCGGAAACAGTACCTCACCCAGATCAGAAAATGGGAGGCATGTCAACAAGTCTTCAAACTCAGCAACAATACCAGATGTCCTGGAATTTCAGCAGGCCCCCATTTCGATGCTGGTCTCGGCTACAGTGCCATTAACAGCGCCAGGAGTGCGCTGTCCTCATACCTGGATATAGGTATCAGCTCCAACCACCTGGTGTCTAAACTAATGAGGGGAGTGTTCAACACCAACCCTCTACGACCCAGATATACAGTAACGTGGGATGTGGGGATCGTGCTGACCCTACTTAGGAGCTGGGCTCCAATGGATGAGCTACCACTGAAACAGCTCACCCTCAAGGTGGTGATGCTGATGGCACTGACTACAGCCCAACGAGTCCAGACATTACAAAAACTGCGACTGGACAGCATGGTGGCCACCCCTGGTCAAATAAATTTATTTGTCAAAGAATTATTAAAACAGCACAGGCCAGGGGCGCATGGGCTGCAGTTGGAATTTCGGGCGTACCCTGTAGATGCCACTCTCTGCATAGTCACCCATCTCCACCACTACATCCGAGTTACTGGAGTTATCAGGATGAAGGAACAGGGGCTCCTCATCAGTCATAAACCTTCGCATCATCGGGTGACTACACAGACTATCGCCAGGTGGCTCAGGGTGGTGTTGGATGCAGCAGGAGTTGCTACTGACATCTTTAAGTCTCATTCCACCAGGGCTGCATCCACATCAGTGGCGAGGGCCATGGAGGTGCCCATGGACCACATTCTTGCCACTGCGGGCTGGGCCAGTGAAGAAACCTTTCAACGGTTCTATAACAAGCCACTGGTCGCCCCTGCGACATTCGCAGAAGCTATCCTGGGAACCGCTCAGTGAATGTCTGTCCCCGAATTAGGGGTTATTTGTTGTTTATTTGATTAATAAATTGTGTTGATTTTTCAGCCAGTTTCGACTGAACTCCATTAACAGCCTTCCTCCATCAGAATGGCGGCAGTGTGATAAGCATGGACCTTGTCCAGAGTGTGAAATCACAGCTTTGAAATTTTCACGAAGTCACTAACGTGACTCCGAAGTAAAATAGTAAGATTAAACGAGAACTTACCCAGTTTGAAGGTTGATCTGTATTTTACGAGGAGTCGGGGTGAGAGATTTCGTGCCCACCACTCCCACCCTCGATCATAAGGTCAACCAGGAAGTTCTACGTTTTTCATCTTACTATTTTTTAGTCATGATTTGTTTTCTGTGATTCCACACCGCTGCTTTGAAGGATGCCGTGCATGCGTGCTGGCGGGGTCTTCACAAAATCCCTCACCGCGACTCCTCGTAAAATATAGATCAACCTTCAAACTTGGTAAGTTCTCGTTTAATCTTACTATTATAGCTAGACCTATTTCATTTTCCCATATCTGTTGGTATGATTCTGTTGTTGGCACTTCCCTATCCAAAAGAGTATTATATATGTACGCTATTAGTTTTTCTGTATTTGGATGCTTGTTAAGCCACTCATCCAGTAATCCTCGTTCTCTATTCTTATAGTCTTGCATGTTTGACTTAATATAGTCTCTAATTTGTAAATACCTAAACAAGTTATTTGGATGTAATCCATAGATATCTTTTAACTCTTGAAATGAGAGAAATCTTCTTCCTGTAAAGGTGTTCTATCCTTATAATTCCTAAATTTTTCCAGTGTCTAAACCCCTTATCCAGTATAGAAGGTTTAAATAAGGGATTATTCATAATTGGTAAACAAAGTGACATATTATCCGAATATAAAGTCTTAACTATTTGTTTCCAAATACGTATATTTCTAAAAATTATAGGGTTTTCCCCATAAGTTTTTTTTTGTACTTCACTTGGAGCAAGCAGAATTGTACTTATATCAAATGGTAAACAGTCTTCCTTTTCCATCTTTAGCCAAGCTGGTTCCTGATCCATTTTTACCAACCAAAAATTAATATTCTTAATCTGAACCGCCCAAAAATAATATAAAAAATTAGGTAACGCTAATCCTCCATTTATCTTGGATTTACATAAGTGTTTTTTACTTATTCTGTGATTTTTATAATCCCAAATAAAGCTGTTGATAATAGAATCGATTAAAAAAAAAAGTTTTAGGTAGATATAAAGGGATAGCTTGAAATAAATAAAATAATTGTGGTAGAAAGATCATTTTTATAGCATTTATTCTGCCAATCATTAATATTGGTAGTGTTTTCCAGTATAGAATATTCTTTTTTAATTTATCCAATAACGGAGGATAATTTAATTTGAATAAAAAATTATAAGATTTGGATACATTAATTCCTAGATATTTAAATTTACCCGTAACTATTTTAAACGGAAATTGTTGTAATATATTTAATTTTATTCCGGTTATAGGCATAATTTCACTTTTATTCCAATTAATTCTATATCCTGAAAGTTGCCAAACTTAGTTATAACGTTAAGTAGATTAGGAATACTAATCTCCAGTTTTGTGATATATATTAAAACATCATCTGCATATAAAGATATTTTATTCGTTGTGGAATTAGTATTGTATCCATATATTTCTGGGTCTGATCTAATCCTTTCGGCTAATGGCTCGATTGCAAGAGCAAATAATAAGGGTGATAATGGGCATCCTTGTCTACAACCCCTAAAGAGATTAAATTTGGCTGATAACATTTGATTTGTTAGTATTCTTGCTGTTGGGTTGGAGTATAAAATTTTAACCCATTTACAAAATCTATCCCCTAGTTGAAATTTCTGCATTATCTTAAATAAGTAAGGCCATTCAACCTGGTCGAATGCTTTTTCCGCATCTAGTGAAATGACAGCTAATTCAATATCATTAATTCTTTTTGAATATATGATATTGAATAATCGTCTCAAGTTATAAGTGGAATAACGTTTGGGAATAAAGCCTGTTTGATCATGCCTAATTTCTATGTTTCTATGTTTCTATGTTTCTATGATGTATTAGTTTATTAATCACTTAACTTAACCTTTGAGATAAAATTTTAGTTAATATTTTTGATCAGTATTTAGAAGAGCAATTGCTCTATATGATCCAGGATCTTCCAGATCCTTATCTACTTTAGGAATGAGTGTGATTGTAGACTCATTTAGAGTTTCTGGTAACTTTCCTTGTTCATAAGCATATTTATATATTGTTTGTAAACGTGGGGAAATCAAGTCGTGAAACTTTTTATAAAATTCAGCACTTAGGCCATCAGGGCCTGCAGCTTTTCCATTTTTCAACGATCTGATTGATTCTTCAATGTCTTTTACTGATATTTTAGCATCTAACAAGTCTTTGCCTTCCTGATCTAAACCTTTAATATGACATTTGTGTCGTAATGTTTCCATCCATCCGATTGTCCCGTCTGTTTTGTTGAATAAAGTTTTTGATAATAATGCAGAAATCTGTCAATATCTTTTGGTAAAATTAATATTTCTCTTTGTTTTGATCTGATTTTATAGATCATTTTTTCCTCATCTGATTTTCTAAGCTGGTGTGACAATAATTTTTGTGGTTTATCACCAAATTCAAAATGTACTTGTTTAGTCTGTTGAAAACGTTTTATAACATGATTTGAGTATATTTTATTTAGCTTATACTTTAATATTGCAATTTTATTATGTATCACCTTAGATGGAGATATTGCATTTTCAATATCTAATTGCTTTATTTCATTTTCTAAAGTTTGTTGCATCTTTCGGTTTTCCTTATTAAGGTATGCTTGCGCTGATATTATAGCACCACGCATAAAGGCTTTAAATGTGTCCCAAAGAAGTGACGCAGAAATTCCGGGTTTGTCATTAGTCTCAAAAAACAATTTAATCTGTTTTACCAGATAATCATAACAAGCCTTTTCATTTAAAATTTGAGGGTTGAGTCTCCATTGAGAGTGTTTATTAGTGATACCATTTAATTTTATCTTAAATGTTAATGGTGCATGATCCGAAATAATAATATTATGATATTTTGGGTCATACATATATGGAATTAATTTTGAGTATTAAAAAATAATCTATCCTTGAATAGGTTCCGAATACAGGTGAGTAAAATGAATATTCCCGACCAGAAGGATTATCAATTCTCCAAACATCCTTAACATTTGCAGTATTAATAAAATAATTTATAAATTCGCTTGATTTAGATGTAGCTTTTCTTTTAGTTGGTGATCTATCTAGATAATTATCTAAAGTACAGTTTAAATCACCCCCAATTATTAGATTATGTTGTTAAGATACAGGAATAGTATTAAATATTTTCTTAAAAAACAACGGATTATCAAAATTAGGTCCATATACGTTCATAAGAACGACTTTCTTTGAATATAATTCACCCGTAATTATTATATATCTACCCTCAATATCTTCTATTATTGAGGTATGTTTAAATGGTATGCCTTTACGTATAAGTATTGCAACCCCTTTAGACTTATGTGTAAATGAAGAATGATACACTTTAGAAATCCATTTTGCTGTAAGTCTATGTTGCGCATCCTTTTTAAGGTGTGTCTCTTGAAGGAAGGTTATGTCAGTTTTAAGTCTATTTAAATGAGCTAAAACCTTACCTCTTTTAATTGGTTCATTAATTCCCTTTACATTCCAACTGCAGAAGGTGATTCCATCACCCCCAGTTTTCGTATTAATGTCTTGCATTTTGTTGTTAAGGTGGATTATAATGGAGTAGATGTCTCAGCACATCCATCCCAACCTCATACCCGTGCTTCAGATCGATGAGTTTTAGTACTTGTAACTTTATCTAAAAGTATAATATAGTACATTATATAAAACATAAAAATAAAAATAGAAATAAAAAATGCTAGTAGTGTTAATAATGTGCAGAGAGGAAAGGGTAACTACAGCTATTTTTTAGTGCAGTTAGTGCTAGCCACACTAGCGTGGCTATTAATCTAACAACTTCCGTTGTTAAAAAAGATATTAATAGTTCCAGCTCCAAATTTTCCTTAATGGAAAATTTTTAATTGCCTTAAAGGCTATTTATATAGGGGTGGGGTGCTAAATTTGAATGATTGTAAATTATGAACACTTATTTAGATTTTTAATAATATCATAACACTATTTTGGGAGGGAGAGCATACAATTTTAAGTGATAGTTAATACTAAACTATTCCTATTATATGTTAATTTTTTTAGTAAACCTTCAAACCATCCTTAACCAGTGTATTTAAGAGTCCATTATTCTTCCTCCTTCTCTATAGATATTCATTACCATCAGGTAAATGTTAAATATAGTTCAAATTCACTGTTCTTCATCCTCGTCTACTTCTTCCTCTTCTTCCTCTTCATCCATCTTCTCGATGTTCCGAGCGAATTCAAGTGCCTCTGTGTGCTTGATGAAGTGATGCTCTTTGTTTTTATAGGTTACTCTTAGCGTTGCGGGATACATCAGACCATATCTCAGACCCTTTATCTTCTTAAGAATGCCTCTTGTTTCTGTAAATTGAGCTCTTCTCTTGGCGACTTCCGCAGGGTAGTCTCTGAATATGCTAATCTTATCTCCATCATAGATGAGATTTCTCTTACGAATTATTCTCTTCATCATATCCTCCAAGACATGATCATAAACCACTTTCACAATCGATTGTCTTGGTGGCGCGCCCTTCTTTGGGAGGCGTCTCAGTGCTCTGTGTGCCCGACCAAGCAGGGGCTCTTGATCCAAATTCAAAACTTTTTTTAAGAGTTCTGCAGCGAATTCTCGAGGGTCTTGATCTCCCTCTCTACCTTCACGCACACCGACAATTCGTAAGTTCTGGCGCCTTTGACGTCCCTCCAAGTCAATACATTTCTCAGTTATTTTGTTTATTAAATCTGATAAATGTTTGTTCTCGGAGATAAGTTTCTCATTTGCCTTAGCATTTGTACCGGCAATACTAGACAGTTCCTTTATTGTTGATCAAGTGACCGTAAAATAGGTTCTAGCTTAGTATCAACCACCGACTCCATCACCTCAAATTTAAGATTTACCTCAACCATATGTTGCTGCAAAGCTGCATCTGCCTGTGTTTCATTCATCGAGCATAGACTTTACTGTAAGTATAACTTCTTTTTTTAATTCATCTTTCACTTGCTCTTTAAACACCTGAAAATCTTATCTAAGGATCTTTAAATCCTCTTTATAATCCTTTTTCATTTTTTTCAGCTCATACATGATAGTTTTTGTTTCTGCAGAAACAACATTTTTAAGTTCTTCCATCTCAGATTTCCTCCTTGAGATGTTTTCCTGCGAGGCTGTCAAACTCAAGCCCGAGGCTCCAGTCAGGCCTACTTCCTTTTTCAGTGCTGGTTTTTTCGTTTTGGGGGGGGGGATATGTTGCATCGACATACCGTCGGTATAGTCGTGCGCCTGATGACGTCACGCACCTTTTAATAGCTGCCGGTGCCGTTCTCACCCGTTCTCCTCCGGCAAGTGATTTCAAATCACCCCATTTTTCCCCGTTTTTTATTCAATTTTTAAGGAGCTGGCGCGAGTTCCACCTACTCCATAGCGCCACCGGAAGTCCTAACCCCATTCTACTGCCTTCTCCCCATAACTTCTGGGTAGCACAGCAGGGCCAGTATCTATTCCTAATTGCTCCTCAACAGAGTGGCCTGTTTGACCATTTTAGGGGACATCTAAGAATCAACCATATTACTGTGAGCATAGACTTGCATGGGGGCCAGTGCAGGTAAGAATAGCAGACATCTTCCCCAAAGGACATTGGTGAACAAAATGGATTCTATTAACATTAATCCAGTAGTTTTGTTACCGAAGGTAATTTTCTTTTCAAATATTATTAAATGAATTTAAATGTATCCGCCTTCATGGTGGAATTTGGACTCAAGTCCCTGGATTGTTTCATAGAATCACAGAGGCATAGACAAACTAGCCCTTTGTCCCACTGAGTCAGTGGCAACCAGCAACCATTCAATTAAACTCATCCTATTTGATCCTAATTTGGAAAACAAATCTCATGATCACAGGGAGAAGATGCAAATTGCATGCAGACAACACCTGTGGGTCAGGATGGAACCGCAGTCTTTGAAGCTGCGAGGCAGCAGCTCCGCACAGTGCAACAATGTGCCGCACAAATCTTTGCATTACTCACCCAGTAACTTAACCCGCACACCACCATTATAACTTGATAGATGATCATAGCTTAAAATGTTCATCAATGATTAAATATTTACTGGAAAGAAAATAAAATAAAATTGCAAGGAACTGCAGATGCTGGAATCTTTCACAAACTGCAAAGTGCTGGAAGAACTCAACAGGTCAGACAGCATGCGTGGAAGGAATGGACAGGTGACATCTTGGAGTTTCCTGTTTTAAAATAAAGTTATCATCCTACCAAAAGATAAGTGACATTTTAACATACTGGTAATTCTTTTTTATAAATACATGTCAGATAGGGGTGATGTCAACAGGACAGTTTTATCTAACATGGCAAATTGCTTCAATCAGGATGAATATAGAATTGTCTTCAATGTGGCAGATTGTGTTCATGTTTACCTATAAAACAGGAAGTAAGTTGATGGTTGCAAATGTTTCAAAACAAATGAAATGATAGAATTTAGGGAATCTTCCCACCTGCAAACATATCCTCATAGGGAGGAAATATCAGAGGATTGCTCAGGATAAAGATTGGGATGAATCTAAATGCTAATACTTTATGTTGTGAAAGTTGTTTCTGTTTAAGAAGAGATTGATGAGTAATAATCTTGTGTTTGAAAGTTATAGGAATAGATTCATTGATGCACTTCCAATGACTTCATTTTAGATCTCTCAGACTAGAGAATTCCTCTTATACTGGATGGATACATTGCACTGTAAATCTCAAGGCATGGTTCAATCTATTTCTCTGCTTGGAATGTAAATCTAATGAGGCATTAAGCCTCCCAGTCCTCTCTTAGTCAAGAAAGGCATAGAACCCTCTCCTAACTAGTGAAGACTGGTTGGAAATTTAAATGTGTCGACTGATCTCACATCATTACCAACGTAAGCAAAGATTAATGTTAATGATAACAAATCCGATGCTACTCACATTTTTCTCACATCCTCTCTTTGGTTCTATTTTCTTTGCTTTGTGAACTATAGCCCTTGGCTTTCATTTATATTTTTGTTATATAAACACATGGAAAGGTAGAAACAAAAAAACACAAGCAAAACGTTAACGAAAGAGAAATAGCCAGGAGATTTGTGTAGATTTTAAACCACATGTCATTGGAACAATGGAAAGAATCAGCAGTTATAACATTTAGCACAATGCTGAATAACCAGGCATGAGCAGAAAAGATAAAGAAATATTAATAAATTTCGTGTCAAGTGGTGTGCTGGTTTTGAATTTATAATTTGAAATTGAAGTCAATATGCTTGATTTACATTGGGGTCACAAAGCAATCTGTAGACATTTTTCTCAAGATATTAAATGGACCAAATCCATGACCAAACGGTGTACTGAACAAAAATAGTAAGATTAAATGAGAACATACCAGTTTGAAGTTTGATCTTTATTTTATGAGGAGTTACGATGAGGGATTACGTGAAGACCCCGCCAGGACGCATGCGCGACATTCTTCAAAGCAGTGGTGTGAAATCACAGATACCAGAGTAGACTAATATAGTAAGATAAGAGAGAACTTCCATACCAGTTGAACTTTATAATAGAGGGTTTTGGGAGCGGAGGGCACGTAATCCCTCATCGTAACTCCTCATAAAATAGAGATCAAACTTCAAACTGGTAAAGTTCTCATTTAATCTTACTATTTTACTTCAGAGTCACGTGAGTGACTACGTGAAGACTTCAAAGCTCTGTGATTTCATGCCCTGGAACGAGACCATGCTCACACATTGCCATTCTGGGACGGAGGATGAACGTATTTCACACACGACACTGTGCTGAAAAACAATAAAGGTATTATTCATACCTAAAATAATATGCCCCACATTGGAGTAATTTATTTTACAGAACTTAATTTTTCCCTGCAAACGTCTCAGGATCGGCCATGGGTTTTATTATAAAGCATTGAATGCGTTCAATGCTCCACCCCGCTGTGGCAAGGATGTGGTCCATAGGAGCTCCCATCATCCTAGCGTCCGATGTAGATGCAGCCCTGTTGGAGTGAGATTTGAAACATTACTATTCACCACTGCACGCAATACCACCCGAACCATCTGGATATGGTTTGCACTGTGACCTTAGGTGAGGGCATTTATGGCTAATGAGAAAGCTCTCTCCGTGCCCATAAGTGTCTTGGTGACTATATATTGGAAAATATGTGTCACTATGCAGGGCCGACTATCTGCAGGATAGGCCAGAACTCTAATATTGGCCAAAGGAACCGGGTCAGTCTTGTTTAAGTACCCCTGTATGTAGCAATTTATCTGCCATTTGTGACAGACATGACGTCCTATTCTAGCTTGTGTAAGGACTGGACACGTTGTGCTGATCCAAGTGCCATAATCATTCCCATCTAGGATATTAGTTTGTCCAGAGTGAGCCCCGATATTGGTGTCCATCCTCGTAACATGGTGTACTACCTATGTCCCATATATAGGTGTATCTGGGCCTGGGGGGAATAGAGTACAAATACCCCTCATTCGTTTAGGTACTAGTGGGTGTGATCCTATAGCCAGGTGATCACTCCCTCTGCCCAGATATTAGATAGGGCACTCCTTGCACAATAATGGCACTGTAACTCAATCCTTCATCGAAATGAAGGGTGGCCAGAACTCCAGCACTTCAGTGTTGGTGGCTGAGTCATATGTAGTGTTCGTCCTGGTGCTGAACACTTCCCATTTCCTGACATATGTCAGGTACTGTCTTCTCGTGGACTCCCTGCACGACGCTGAGATGGCATTGAACGTCCTGTCGGAGAGTCCGTATCCCAGAAATGGCCTGTTCAGAAACTGCAAATCAACAAGTTCATACAGTCATGGCACGGATACTTTCCCGCACGGGGTGTGCCAACCTCCTTGGCCGTTGTTGATCCAGATGCAGGGTTCTGAGACCATCTTTGTACTGTTGGGAACCATGGTACCTGTTGCGGCGTCTTGTTTAATTATTGTAAGACTCGCCTGATGAGGCAGAAGGGGAAAATGCATAGCAAAACAAATCCCCCCCCCCCCCCCCCCCCCCCCCCCCCCCCCCCCCCCCCCCCAATGCAGCGAGAAATCGTCCATCGCTGTTGCCCCTAGGTCTGGTTCCCAAGCAACATATGTTGGTAGTTGGTGAATTAGTCTGGATGGAAAAAAGGTCGATATCTGGTGTCCCATACCGGTCTATAATATCTGTAAACACTTTCCGATCCAACATCCATTTAATGTTGTCGTTGAATTTACGTGACCTGGTGTCTGCCACTGTATTTAGCTTACCTGGAAGGTAAGTGGTTGAGATCCAAATCTCTCTCCCAGACACCAGTGCCAGATATTATTAGGCAATTCATCACATGATTATCGACTTTATTTCACCCATATGATTATATATAGGCCCCCACTGTGGTATCAATTTGTACCGTACATGCAACTGGTGCTCATCTGAGCAGTAGGCCCTGAGTCCATGAAACGCTCCCAGCATTTCTAGATAATTAATTGCTAATGCTTTAAACAGAATAATTTTTGTGCACTCATCTGCCACCACAACTTGCGGTGGTATTAGTTGCTCCCCAACCTTTAGCACTGGCATCAGTCTGTAATGTACCCTAGGGATATAGAATGGGGTGATGGGGTTAGGATAATATTGAACATTTCTATCCACCAGTTTAATTCTGATTTACTTTCCCTGGTAGTTGCATAGGCCTATTGAAATGGCCTGCATGATTTTTGAGAGCTAAAATTTCCCTCTTCCAGGTTTTAATAATGGAGTGGTCCAATTGTGCTGCTGGGAACGCAGCCACCAATTTCCCAATCACTCTTACTCCTTGCCGAATGGATGGTTCCCTGATACCAGTGAGGCTTTTGCATACTCCCATCAAGTCTGTCACTTTGTTTGGTGGCAAGGTGATAGACATATGAACAGAGTCAATAGTGAACCCCAAATAATCCATGGTAGTGGAGGGTTCCAATTTTGACTTATCTGGATGTACGTTAAATCTCTGTGTTGTGGCTGATACCACCAATGTAGCCAGCTCCAATTTTCACCTACAATGAGAATATCATCAAGGTAAGCCATGACGATATGGTTATGTTTCTTTAAGTATGCTAAAGCTGGTTTTAATGAATTTGTAATAGCCTGGGTGCTGATGACAACACATTGGATAAGGCATACTGCCATAGCTGTCCCATCCAGATAAATTTCAGGTATTTACGATGACCCTGTGTGTGACAAATGTGTCTATTTTGAAATGGGCATACTGAACGGAAGTATTTAGTTCGGTCAAATCTGTAATGATACGGCAACCACCATCTTTTTAGTTTTTATAAATATATTTGATACGAACTCTTGAAATTCTCTGATTGTTTTCTCAATCCCTTTTGTGTTTAGTCTTAACAGTTCAGCATGGCCTGCTGTTCTCTCTTTTTGTGAAGTATGAACTTCCTGCTAGGCGTATGCTGAACTGGGACGGTAGTTCGTATACAAATTCAATTTTGTAATTATGAATACTTCCGAGTATGTAAAAGTTCAGAGGTAAAAGTGCAGCACACATGATGAAACAAGTGCAACCGTCCCCCAACTTTTGATGAATCGGACATGCAATGTTTTTTAAGACAACCAGACCCACCTACCTCCATGGTTACCAGTGTTGTGTGGGTTGTCTCCGCAGTTGTTTCTTCTGGTATTGTGTTGCTGCGTTGTGGGGTTGGCGCATTTTCCATGAAGGCCGGGCTGGGCCATGGTCTGAAAGACCGCTGTGCAGGTGGGCCAGCCTTCGAGCTTTCACCACCAGATGGTCTTCCATAGCACCGATGTCTGGTGGGTGTGTAGGGGTGCTGCCACTGTTGATAGTGGGTTTTAGAGGTGTTTGGCACCTTGATCAGGCCTATAGCCTTGGCTTCCTCATGCAGGTCTTTCACCTGCTTCGGGAGGTCCCCCAACAGCAATTTTGGCGCCTGTGTGCTACTTGTCTTGCATAATTCCGCACTTCTTGATGATGCTCTTCCTGTAACTGTTAATCTCCACTGAGTATTACACAGTCTGCTAGAGCATCTAGTAACTCTTCAGGCAAATCAACCCCATCAGTTGTCCTGGTACTGCTGTGATTTTAGCAGCCAGCAGTTTCCTCTGGAGCTTCCCCTCCTGGCTCCTTATAGATGGGCTCCTGTTGCCCCAGATGGGGTCATAGACTGCTGGTACTTTAAGAGAAATGGAGTTCTCTGGAGCAATGTACTTCCCAGCCATAAAGTTAATGGCTTGCTCCTGTAGCTGGTTTGTAGCCATGTATTTTGTACTGGCTTGCAGCTTTGTATAGGCAGTCCTTCTTGAGTTGATACAGCAGTTCCCACAAATCTTCTGCTGCTCTCTCTTCTGGCACCCCTCACAGTTGACTGTTCAGCCATTGCCCCTTCTTCAGGGTCAGCCCAGCTCTGACCCCTAATGCTCCCCTGCGAAGAGGGTGAGACATTTGGCAGTCCTTGAAAATGCTGCCGTGGGTCTGCGAAGAGACCCACTGTGACTCTGCCCCTGCATAAGCAGGTCACGCTGGAGCACTGCTCCCCACCCGCTCCCGCGGGAAAGACGCCCGCCGTCGCTATCCGTGAACAGGGTGTCTTCAGGTCCGGACCCAGCTGAGTCAACGGACCTGTCCAACTTCCGGGTGGTTTTGCCGCCGACCGCGGCGCACCTGCGGTCTGTAGCGGCGAGAAGCCGGCAGCTGCTGGCAGCACCTGCAGCTCTGGAGAGACGGCACGCTGCTGGCTGCTTCCACAGCAGCGGTATCAGCTGCTGCTCTCCCCTGCGCGACTCCATGGTGCTTCCTCCGTTCTGAAAAAGAAACACACCGAGTCGCCACGCTCACCAGAAAAGGTAAGACTTACCTTCCGTAATTTTTTCAAAATTCGCGCTGGAGGAGCGGCGCTCCTCCCGACTGTCGCTTCCGCAATGCATTCGACGATATGTCGCGCATGCGTCCTGGCGGGGTCTTCACGTAGTCACTCACGTGACTCCGAAATAAAATTATTGATAAAACAAAGGGCATATTTTTCTTAGGTTATTTTTCTGAAGCCCAAGCAAAATTTATTCCAGTTGTTTCGAAAACTATTTGAAATATTGACTGACACTTTGCAATAAATCATTGAATAGAATGGCATTATTACCTCATTTGGCATTATGCTTATCCTAGTTTAAAAACAAATCAGGAGGAGTTAATTCAGATAAACTTGAGACATAATATATAAGATGTCCGATGCCTCATTGCATTCGGTAGTTTCCAACGTGCTAAGATATTTTAGAACAACGCTCCTTCCTGTTGTAATACAATTTATATAGTCACATACATATAAACGAATGTGTATAGATGTTAGTAGTTCTCCTCAGAGCCAACAAAGGCTATGTTTGCCTTTGTGACTCATCTTGTGTTGACACTTTCATTTAAGTTGATTGCTGTAAGGGCTGTGCTTGCAGGCATTTGCGCTCAGCATACTTGAAGAGAATGAATAAACTGCCTAAAAGACAAAATTCTGCCTTAATTTTGCATGCTAACCTGCACATATTGACGACGATGAAAAATAATTTTGAAGTCAAGTAGGACCACAGCAAAAAAGAATGAAAAAGGAACGTCGGACAGGCCTTTGTTTTAAAATGGCTAGTAAAGGAAAATTGCCACAAGCATTAGCTCGATTACAGAACTTGACACTCAATCCCAGACATGGCAGGAATATTACGAGATACCATGGTATTTCTTAGTTGCAGAGGTCTACTCATGAAAATAAACTGAAGTCTAGCCTAATTAGTATGACGGTAGTCTTTACATACAACCTAATGAAAAACTCGCTGACCTCAGAGAAAATAGTTAATAAATGAAAAACAGGTAGGAAGGAACTGCAGATGCTAGTTCAAACCAAAGATAGACACAAAACGCTGGAGTAACTTAGCGGGACAAAGAAGGAATTGGCTGATTTGCTGAAGAATCAATTAAACCCAAAGCCATGAGACATTGATTCATGTTTAAGTAAACATAACAAGACAGGGATTATCTAAATTGAAGAAGATATCACCTGCAATTATGGTAGGTGCACTCTCTCAAGATCAGCTTCTATCTATACAACTAAAACTCTGATCTTGTGCTCTTCCAGTTTGCGCGTTTCTTCTATTTGCACAAAGGTGGTACATGATAGCGCTCCGATTGTTCGCCTGCTTACTCACCGTTGACGAAAGTGCAACAGGTTTCATTCCGATCAATGGTATATTGTAAAAGTTATTATGGTTTAAAAATTGTAAAAAACGCGCATGTGCAGATTGCTGTCAGTCACCGCCGCGCAGATTGGTCTCCTCTCCTGTCACCGTGGCGTCACCATCGCCGCACTGACTAGCCGCGTCCGCTGTCGGGGCCTGGACTGGATCCCAGGCGGCGGCCGAGCTGAGGGCTGGAGTTGTGCCCAAGCCTGGGGCCTGGTCAAGGTGTACCAGCGCCTTGGGGGCTGCCTCCATCCTGCAGCACAGCCTCCACTTCCTGCTCTGCGGGCAACTCTGGCTCAGCCACCCGCCACCCTCACTCCGCCCCCGGCACAGCGAGCCCGGCTCCGTCGAGGGCCAGGTCCTCGAGTGCTTCGGCCACCTACAGCCAGGGCCGGGCCGAGTACGAGAACCAGGCTGAGTTCCAGGCCCTGCTGCTGCTCTATGACCTGGGTAGATGCTGGGGCAGGGAATGGGAGTGAAGGGAGGAGGATGAGGAAAATGGGGAGGAGGGAGAGGTAGAGGGAGATGGGGGGGGGGGGGGGGGGGGGGGGGGAAGCAGCGCTGAGCCCCACTGTTTACCTGCTGGCAAGGGACACCACGGGACCCGGGACGGGCAGCGCTCCAGCGGCTCCTGACAGCGGGCGCGGACACCAGGAGCGGCCCTAATGCACTGCACCATTACATGGAGAGAGGGGGCGCTGCAGCCCAGCCCACAGCACAGGGGTGGAGAGAGAAGATGGAGGGAGAGGGGAGAGAGGGATGAGGGAGGGAGAGGGGAGAGAGGGATGGGGGGAGGGGGGGAGATTGATGAGGGAGGGGGGGAGAGGGATGAGGGAGGGAGGGGGAGAGGGATGAGGGAGGAAGGGGAGAGAGAGGGAGGGGGAAGAGGGGGAGGGAGTGGGGTAGAGGGGTAGGGTAGGGGTTAGAAGGGCAACGGGGTACAGGGAGGGGTGGATTTGATGGGAGGGGGATAGGCATGAGTGGTGGAATATTGCGTTGGGGGAATGGGTTGTGTTGGGGTAACGGGTGAGTGGTGGAATATTGCATTGGGGAACGGATTGCGTTGGGGGACCTGGCCTCCCGTGTGACAGGAACCTAACCGGTCCCACTTAGTCTAGTCATAAATAATGACTGGATTGAGAGGGGAATCTGACCTTTCAGAACACACTGAAAATTTCTCAACACTGGAAGTCAGGAGGTAAAAACATGAAGGACTTGCAGCTGGGACTTTGTGCTTCATGGAACAGCAGGGACACTGTCATATTAGCATGGATTGAGCATGTCCTACAAACCTACACCTTTTTACGTTTCTTTGTTTGTATTCTCTCATAGCCGTTGTTCATTTTCACTCTCTCTAAAGGCCTCCATTAGCCCATTGACTGGATTAACTTTACAACTTATCCCAGTGATACTATTACTATCATCCTATCGGACATATGCTTTTGGTCTTATCCAACTCTCCACCCAGCCTTAAACATCTTTTCCTTCTTTCACAGTTTTGTCAAAGAATCCTCTACCTGAAGCATTAACACTGTTTCTTTTTCCATAGGTGCTGCCTAACCTGTTGTGTGTTCCCAGGATTTCCTCTTTTTAGATAAGATTTCTGTAGATAAAACAAGATGCAATGTAATTTAAAATGAGTCTATGACTTCTATATCCAAAACCTTTCCTGAGCCTGGACAAAATCTTGCTATTATGAAAATAATACATGCTCATTCTTTATGCTGAATCTTGACCTAAAACATCAATCATACCTTTATCTCCACACATGCTGCTTGACCTACTGAGTCCTACCAACAGTTTATTTTTACTCTTAGTCATCATCCGGTGCTAGAGACAGCAGCTGATCGAGGAATACAGGGCCAAATAGTAGAAACCTCAAAGTTTTCATTTAATTGAATTGAAACATCAGGTAATGTCGAATTGATGATGAGTAATTTACTTTGCCAATTTACCAAACAAAGAACAAAGCTGACAAGAACCTTACTAAGTCTTATCACCAACGTTTCTGTTGGCACAGTGGCAGCACAGTGGCATTGTGGTAGAGCTGCTGCCTTGCAGTTGCTACCTTGCTGCCTTACAGTGCCAGACACCCAGGTTCAATCCTGACTACAGGTTCTGTCTGTACGGAGTTTGTACGTTCTCCGTGACTGTTTGGTTTTCTCCGGGAGCTCCAGTTTCCTCCCACCTTCCAAAGATGTACAGGTTTGTTGGTTAATTGGCTTCAGTAAAAGTAGTAAATTGTCCCTTGTGTGCAGGATAGTGCTTGTGTATGGGGATTGCTGGTCAGTGTGGACTCTGTAGACCGAGGTATCTCGAAATAAAAAGTAACAAACTAAAACAGTCACGACATGCATTCCATATCCCTTTATTACTTGAATTATCCTCCCCATTTTTTCTTGTTCTTGTTATTTCTACTTTCCCCACTGATCACATCCATGACCTTTTCCTGCTGTGCAGGTT
This sequence comes from Okamejei kenojei, assembly GCA_035221665.1. NCBI lineage: Eukaryota > Metazoa > Chordata > Chondrichthyes > Rajiformes > Rajidae > Okamejei > Okamejei kenojei. The sequence goes on from CM069135.1 coordinate 87,326,631, forward strand.
TTTGTGGAAGGCAGGAAATTGATAATTTGAATTTGTTCAGACACTTGGACTAGAGAGACCTCTAGTGTGCAATGCTGAAATAAGTTGCAGTTTCACTTCAGCATTTCACCTCACTGATATTGGTTGTGTTTATAATTATAACAGGTAGGAAAAAGGGGGAAGATTTATTGTAGAAGATGGGATGATAGGAAGTTCCCGATGTTGGGGAAGTCTAGAACAAGGGGTCACAGTTTAAGGATAAGAGGGAAGTCTTTTAGGACCGAGATGAAAAAATCATTTTTCACACAGAGTGGTGAATCTGTGGAATTCTCTGCCACAGAAGGTAGCTGAGGCCAGTTCATTGGCTATATTTAAGAGGGAGTTAGATATGGCCCTTGTGGCTAAAGGAATCAGGGGTATGGAGAGAAGGCAGGTACAGGATACTGAGTTGGATGATCAGCCATGATCATATTGAATGGCGGTGCAGGCTCGAAGGGCCGAATGGCCTACTCCTGCTCCTATTGTATATGTTTCTATGTTTCTATGACTCTTGTCAGTGCTTCCGATCAGACCATTGGATCCTGGAATTCCACACACTCACTCTTGACATTCTGACAAAGATAGAAGCCAGTGTAAGGTGCCATGCAGGCGAAACACCCCTCTGATGCAACACTTTGCCAACTGATAACGATCAACCAAGATGTTGGAGGTATGGTACCTATGCAGTGTGAAACACGAGTCCCATTCACCATCTGGATCGTGCTTCTGGCTTGTGGAGACACGGAATGCTGGAGGAACTCTGCATGGGCGGCACGGTGGTGCAGCGGTAGAGTTGCTGCCTTACAGCGACAGAGACCCGGGTTCAACCCTGACTATGGGTGCTCTTTTTATAGAGTTTGTATGTTGTCCCCGTAACTGCATGGGTTTTCCTCGGGTCCTCTGGTTTCCTCCCACATTCCAAAGACGTACAGGTTTGAAGGTTAAAAATTGTAAATTGTCCCTAGTATGTAGGATAATGGTAGTGTTAGGGGATCGCTGGTCGGCGCGGAACTAGTGGGCTGGAGGGCCTGTTTCCATGCTGTATCGCTAAACTAAACTACACACTGAGTGTGGACATGGGTCATGATTGTAGGCAGGTAGACTGGTAAAATCTGAAGAAGCTGACTGATTTAGACAATAGACAAAAGACAACAAGTGCAGGAGTAGGCAACACCACCATTCACTGGTGGATGATCATGCGTGATCATCCACAATCAGTACCCCATTCCTGCATTCTCTCCATATCCCTTGACTGCTATCTTTAAGAGTATCTAACTCTCTCTTGAAAGCATCCAGAGAATTGGCCTCCACTGCCTTCTGAGGCAGAAAATTCCTCAGATTCACAACTCTCTGGGTGAAATTTTCTTTTTTCCTCAAATCTGTTCTAAATGGCCTACCCGATATTCTTAAACTGTGGCCCCTGGTTCTGGACTCCCCAGCATCAGGAACATGTTTCCTGCCTCTAGCTTGTCCAATCCCTCAATAATCTTATCTGTTTCAATAAGATCTCCTCTCATCCTTCTAAATTCCAGTGTTTATGAGCCATTAGCTTTCTTCACTGCTTGCTGTACCTGCAGCTTACTTTCAGTGACTGATGAACAAGGACACCAAGATCTCATTGTACTCCCCTTATCCTAACTTGACAGCATTCAGATAATAATCTGCCTTCCTTTTCTTGCCACCAAAGTGGATAACCTCACATTTACCCACATTAAACTGCATCTGCCATGCATCTGCCCACTCACCCAACCTGTCCAAGTCACCCTCCACCTCATAGCATTCCCCTCACAGTTCACAATGCCACCCAGCTTTGTGCATCTGCAAATTTGCTAATGTTGCACTTAATCCCTTCATCTAAATCAATAATGTATATTATAAATAGCTGCGGTCCCAGCACCAAGCCTTGCGGTACCCCACTAGTCACTGCCTGCCATTCTGAAAAGGACCCATTAATCCTTACACTTTATTTCCTGTCTCCAAACCAATTTTCTGTCCATGTCAGTACCCTACACCCAATACCATGTACTCTAATTTTGCCCACTAATCTCCTATGTGGGACTTTATCAAAGGCTTTCTGAAAGTCCAGGTTTACTACTTCCACTGGCTCTACCTTGTCCATTTTCCTAGTTACATCCTCAAAAAATTCCAGAAGGTTAGTCAAACATGATTTCCCCTTTGTAAATCCATGCTGACTCAGACCGATCCTTTTACTGCTATCCAAATGTGCGGCTATTTCATCTTTTATAATTGACTCCAGCATCTTCCCCACCACCGATGTCAGGTCTATAATTCCCTGTTTTCTCTCTCCCTCCTTTCTTAAGAAGTGGAATAACATTAGCCACCCTCCAATCCACAGGAACTGATCCTGAATCCATAGAACATGGGAAAATGAACACCAATGCATCCACGATTTCTAGAGTCGTTTATTGGAGTACTCTGGGATGCAGACCATCAGGCCCTGGGGATTTATCAGCCTTCAGTCCCATCAGTCTACCTAACACCATTTCCTGCCTAATGTGAAGTTCCTTCAGTTACCCTAGGTCCTCTGGCCACTAGTACATCTGGTAGGTTGTTTGTGTCTTCCTTAGTGAAGACAGATCCAAAGTACCTGTTCAACTCGTATGCCATTTCCTTGTTCCCCATAATAAATTCACCTGTTTGGCTTCAAGGGACCTACATTTGTCTTAACTATTTTTTCCTCTTCACATACCTAAAGACAGAAGCAAACTGAGGAGGTCCTGTTTGTCCAATTAGCAATGGACAAACCCTGTTTAATCCATGGAGCAAGATGGAGCAGGTGAGTCAGAGGAGCCACAAGGTGGCAGAGAATAGCCAAGATATCTGAAGAGATAAATTAAGGTAACCGAGAAGATAGAAGAAGCATATCTGGAAGAATTCCATAGGGAGAGAGACAAGTTGTGGAGAAGGGTGTCTAAGAAAATCGAGAGTCAGAAGAAACAGATGGAATCCACAGAAAATGTGATGATGGTGCAATCTAATCAGGAGCTTTTACTAAGTCTTGATCTCAAGGTTAGAAAAAGGCAAGAGGCATTAACGAAAGCACGACTGTATGAGGAGGAGCTTGAAAGACACACTCAGTGGTTTGAAGAAAAGGTGCAATTCTTCAATGAATTGGTGAGTTTATGAAGGATTGGCTACTTGAAGCCGAAGAGCTTACGGACCCGGTTGTCGGAAGTGCCATGCAAGAAAGTGGTGAATTACACCTCGAGATAGTGTATCAAATGTCTCAACACAGAAGACCAAGACATAAATCTGATTCTGTAGCCAGTTCATCCACAAGAGTATCAGTTCAAGTGCAAGCTGAAGCTGACATAGCTGCTCTTTCGTGAAAAGTTAAAGTGCTGGAGGAAATGCATGAGATTGAGGAACAAGAAATGCGGCTTAAGAGAGAAGCTGAGGAACAAGAAATGTGGCTAAAGACAAGGAGCGTTTTTGAAAGTGGTGGGGGGGAGGCTGAGCGATAACTGATCTCTGGCCTTGGGGGTATTCTGCGAGGGAGTGGAGCAAACAATTGGGGGGAGGGTGTGGAAGCCCCAAGACAACTGGTCGACCCAATCCTGGCCGATGAGTCGAGCTTTCAACGCCAACTTGACGTGCCTGTGGAAACGCGCAACCAAACCGTTAGACTCTGGGTGATACGCGGTGGTCTGATGCAGCTTTGTGCCATACAGCTGCGCCATACCACTCCACAGGGATGACGTAAACTGGGCCCCACGATCGGTAGTGATATCGGAGGGAACCCCGAAACGAGCAATCCAATTCGAGACAATGGCCCTCATGAATGCCTCAGCGGAGGTATCCGTTAACGGTATCGCCTCCGCCCACCTGGTAAACCTGTCCACGATAGTCAGTAGGTGAGTAGCCCCGCACGAACACGGCAAGGGACCCACCAGGTCGACATGGATGTGCAGGAACCTGCCGTCCGGGACAGCAAAATCCTGTACCGGCGGGCGCACATGTCTCTGTACCTGGGAAGTCTGGCATGGGACGCAGGAATGGGCCCATGCTGCGACCTGCTTCTAGGGTATACGTCGGAAGCATCCACGGTGAGGGCCGTTTGGGCTGATGCCCTAGGGTGTTCTAGCATAATGGCGTTGGCCATTGCAGTCTTAGCACCCTCGAACGTCTTCTGCGCCTCCTTGGACCAGACCAGGTCCTTAGGCTTACTGGCCAGGCATCCGAACAACGGCCACATGATGGCGCAGCTGACGGGGCGAATCGGTGGTAGAAATTAACCATCCCGACAAACTCCTGTAGACGCTTGACCCCTTGAAAAATAACACACATAAACACAATAAAACATTTTAACACAAACATCCACCACAGCATTCATCACTGTGGTGAAAGGCACAGAATTTGGCCAGTCTGCCTCCATTTTCCCCCGTGGTCGTGACCTCAACCCTCCGCAGCCGCCGCTGCGGGCGTCCATAAGTCCAGATAAAGTCCAGGTAAGTCCTGAATCAATGCTGTCCCCACCGGAGAGCGCGGCTTCAGGTTGGTGTAGGCCGTAGACTGGCGGTTGAAGATTTAAAGTTCCCGCCGCGCTGCAACCAGAAGCACCGAAGACCGCAGGGCCGGCAGTCAGAGCTCTTCTCCAGGGGTCCCCAGCGAGGGACCCCGCTCCTGATGGTAAGTCCCCGCTGCACCCATGGTAGAAGTAGGCTGTGGGCCGACGATCGGAGCTTTTTCTCATCCCCAACGAAGGATCCCAGGCTGTGCACGCCGCACCAGCTGGACCTCCGCAGACTGCGGCATCAGGCTGCCATGGGCCAGCGAATGGAGCGCTCCCCTCTAGCGATCCCCGGCGAGGGCTCGCCCGCTCCGCGACGAGAGTCCGCGCTGAAGCCCTGGGCACTTTTTTGGGAAAGGCCGCCTGATCCTTGATGTTAGGCCACGGGGGAGGCGACATGGAAAAAGTCGCCTCACCGTGGAGGAGGCGACCAAAGCGCTTTCCCCCTTACCACCCCACACACAAGACACACAGAGAGACATAAAAAACAGACATTAAAACACACAAAAAAAAAAGTTGAAAAAACTAACACGCTGCTGGTAGGGCTGCTGGCTTGCAGCGCCCCCACTGACCCACCTGCGGAAATACCTGCAGAAACGAAAGGCGAAAAGGAAGGAGATACATCGACTGTTAGGCCAAGATGGTAAGCCGTAGGTACTCGGGGCTATTTTTTTACTCGTGAACATTTTTCATCAGGTTGGAAAAAACATCCCGACTTACCTGATGCCTCGAGTACCTACGGCTGGCATAACGAGCTGCTACGATATATCCACAGACTCCTACGGACTCGTTACGAAGATTCTGCAAGTTTGAAAACTGGGGAGAATTCGTGAATAACTCGGGAAAGTGGGACAGGCTCTTTTCCAGTACAGATAAGGAGTAGCCAGGGGAATACAGTGTTGCAAACATGTGCATTTTTGGTTCATTTTAGCTCGACTACCTTTTGTACAGAAAACTAGATGAGAAGGCTGGAATTACAAGAGAAAAGGTACAGATTCTCTTGCGTACCATGAATGAAGAGAAGGAGTGCGTTAGTCATCACATTACAAATGTGGAAATATCTAGTCTGGATGAAGACATTTTTACTTTGGAGTCACGTGAGTGATTCTGTGAAGAACTCCGCCAGTCCGCATGCACACCTATCTCACCTACAGATTCACTAATGGTACGACCAGCAACTGCAGACTTGGTGCCTGAAAGCACCTTGGCTACTCCATTGGGGCGCAATGCCACCAAAAAGTCTGCACGGCCCGTGGACTCTGACGAGTCAGGTCGGGAGGGTTCCCCTCCGGGAAGGGATAATGTCTTGGGACGGTTATCCAGAGTGGAGATCCTTATGGAGAGGATGCTCCATCTAGACACACTGCAACAGTAGGAGTTGTGTCAGCGCCAGCCTATGGGAGAGCCCACGGCAGCAGTGCCTGAAACAGGGCTGCTTAATGTCTCCCTCTTGGCGGATGAGAGCGTGTGTCAGTGTTATTCTGACGCCGAGTCTGAGGGTATATCCCAAGGGATGAAGGACATGAGTCAGAGGTACCATCCCTGGCAGCAAGATTTGCCATCCCAACAGACTCAGGAAAGCTGTTGGATGAAGAGTTGGCTGCTTGGCTTCACACCAGCTTCAAGAGCTCATTACCAATGAAACAGCCAGAAAGTATGAGACACCGTCGAATTGTGTCCTACTCAAAGTGCTGACTGTGAACCATGCCATATGGGGTCATATGAGCGTTGGCATAAGAGCTCAGGAAATGAGGCTTCAGAGGGTGCCCTGAGCATTACAGCATTCGCCAGGTCGGTGGATGGAGGGCACCTGTCTGGTGTATAGCAAGATGCCCTGGCCCTCATGTGTAATACGCACTTCGAGATAAACTGTCTGAGGAAAAGTGCCAACCGCCCCACCATCAACTCGAAGTTTGCCGCTCTGTGCAAACTGAGTAATATTCAGCCACCAAATCTGCTGTTTGGTGAAGACCTCGCAAAAAGAGTCAAAGCATTGGACAATGAGGCAAAGACAGTCGGACTTATTAAAGTGCCGTTGAGTGCCAGAGCGCTGCGGCGGCAGTATCCCTTTAAACGGCTTGTTGAAACCGGGACAGTTCAAGGACCAAGTCGGCCATTCACCAATGTGCGCAACTGGTGCACGCCGACAGGGGCACGGGCGAACATGCCTTTTCCCAGAAACAGAGGGCAGACAAACCCACAGGTAACCATGGAGGTAGGTGGGTACGGTTCTTGTAGGAACATATTAAGTGGGAATCACTTACAAGTTGGAGGAAGATTACACTTGTTTCTTTTTTTAAAATATATTTTTATTTATTAGAGGTAAATACATCAGTGTACATCACATATATATTGTTACAATCATTGTACCCCATAATTTTATGGCTTTTATAAAGAAAAATAGAAAGAAAGAGAGTGAAGTAGGTGAAAAGAGTTGTGAAAGTGAAAGAGCGTGCCAAAGGGGAGAAGAAACCCTTGGTCAAAGAATTAGAGAATGGGGGTTAAAAGATAGACCCTAGAGAAGAAAAGGAAAAAAGAAAGCGAGACAAAGAGAGAGAAAAGGTAAAAAAAAAGCCAGTTACTATATTATATATATCATGCAAAAGGAATCCACCAACTCGATAGTTTTTTATCCCCCCCCTACCAAGCCCCAAGGTACTCCTGCACCCCATCTTTGTAGCAATTCTATAAATGCAGACCACGTCTGATAGAAAGCGTTCTGATTTTCCTGCCAGGCGGAGTCTCATATCTTCCAGATGTAATGTTTCAAACATAGTTGAAATTATTACACTTGTTTCTGAAGGAATGGTATGAGATAACATCAGATTTATTTATACTGCATAGTATACAAGGGTTTCGGATTGAATTCCTTCCTGGTTTGTGTCCTCCCATACAGCATACCCCAAGTCGGACACTCATTTTCTCACAAAAAGAGAATTTGGGGGTACAAGCTGAAATTTAAAAATTACATAAAAAAAGTGTAATTGAGAAGACACATTATCAACCTCAGCAATTTGTGTCTAATATTTTTCCTAGGCCGAAAAAGGATGGGGAATGTCGAATCATACTTGACTTGACAAGTCTTCACCCTTATGTGCAGTATAAACTTTTCAAAATGGAAACATTTGTTACTGCCAAACAACTGATTTCCAGAGTATGTTACAAGGCATGTATAGACCTTAAAGATGCATATTACTCAGTGCTTGTTCATAGGGATCATCGGAGATATTTTAAATTTAGCTGGAAGAGGCATTTATGGCAATTTGAAGCACTACCTAATGGGTTAACCTCGGCACCTAGATTATTTACAAAACTGTTAAAACCATTATTGGGGCTACTCCAGGCTCAGGGCCATATTGTAATGGCTTATTTGGATGATGTCTTGATAATAGGAAAGACCCGGGAAACGGCTGAATTATCAGTCTTAGTTGTTAAACTCTTGTTTGAGAGATTGGGGTTCCTCATTCATCCACTTAAATCCAAATTTAGACCAGTTAACTCACATGGTAGTGACCTTGCCCAGGGGCAAGAGATTACATTTAATTGAAGGCTGTAACAAGCCCATGGAGGAGCAACAACCTTCAAATAGACAGGTGGCCAGCGCGGTTGGCAAATTAGTGGCTGCCTTTCCAGCTGCACAGTATGGTCCGTTGCATTATCAAAATTTACAACATACGAAGGAACAGGCACTCAGAATACATGCAGGTCATTTCTTTTTTTAAATTTTTGTTAGAAGTAAGTACAAGATGTGGTACCTAAGTACCTGATACATACATACACATTACTATTCTTGTACAACTTTTTATTTTTAATTTAACAATAAAAGAGCAGTGATAAAAAAAAGAAAATAAAGAGTGTCGATATAGATAGACAAGTGAGTAGAAACAGATATCGAGAGAGACAAAGAGCAAAGAAAAGAAGCTAAGGAGATTGAGAAAAAAAGAGAAAATAGAAAGAAAATAAATTAGGAGAGATATACCTATTTAGTATCTTTACCCATCTGTCACACGGTTCTGAACCATTTAATTTCTAAGGTTATGTTATGTTGCACCTTTTGCTTGTAAGAAGTCGATAAAAGGAGACCAAATCTTTAAGAATTGGTCTACTTTGCCTAGTAGGAGGAATCACATTTCTTCAAGATGTAGCGTTTCCGACATATTTGAAATCCACATTTTGAACGTTGGCGTTAAATAATGATTTATATTTTCTAGTAATTTGGATACCCAAATACTTGAATTTTTCTGTTGCAATTCTAAAAGGGAATTTCAACAGATGTGTCAGCTCTTGAGGTTTTATCGTCCAGTTTATTTTATATCCTGAAAAAGAACCAAATTCCTCTATTAAATTTAGTATATTTGGTATGCTAATTTGCGAATTTGTAATATATAAAAATATGTTGTCTGCATATAATGAAATGTTATTATTTGAGTGTTTGGTATTATATCCATGAATATTCGGATGACTTCTTATACTTTCTGCTAAAGGCTCTATCACAAGTGCAAATAGCAGGGGCGATAATGCATACCCCTGTCTATTGCCCCTTGATAATTGCAATTTCGAGGATAATATATTATGAGTCAGTATTCTAGCCGTCGGCTTATCATATAATATTTTTACCCATGAGCTAAAATGATCTCTCATATTCAATTTTTGCAATACTTTGAATAGATATTGCCATACTACTTGTTCAAAAGCTTTTTCTGCATCCAATGAAATAATTGCTAAACATTGTCGTCTCAAATTGTTGAATGAGTATCTCTTGTGTATAAATCCCGGTTGATCCGGATTTATTAGTTTGCTAACATTATGTATGTATTTAGGAGTTCACTAGTTTCAGATTTTATGTTAATCCTTTTTTGTTTTGCTGATTTATCCAGATATGGATCTAGAACGCAATTGAAATCTCCCCCTATTATCACATTTTGATAGTTAAATTCTGAAATTATATCCAGAATTTTACTAAAGAATTGGGGGTGATCAAAGTTGGGAGCATTAATGTTTATCGTAGTAAGTGGGGTAGAGTGAATTTCTTCCGTAACTATAACGTACCTCCCCTCTTTATCTACTATGATATTCTTTGATTTGAATGGTATACCTTTACGAATAATAATAACTGTGTCTCTAGATTTAGAAGTAAATGAGAGTAGTATGTTTGCCCAATCCAATTTGCCTTCAATCTTATCTGTGTTTGATGTTTCAGATGTGTTTCTTGTAAGAAGATTATGTCACAGTTGAGTGCTTTAAATTGGGCAAAAATCTTACCCCTTTTAATTGGTTAATTAGCGCCCCCGATTTCCAGCTACAGAACGTGATTCCTCCAGTTTTCTTTTGTTTATCGTCATGCATTGTAAATCATGTTAATACCTTTAAGTCATATGGTGCAACCAAGTACCTCAGAACTCTAGGTGATGGGTGGTCATCCACAGTTGTTAAATTTTGTTGGCATCTCCCCTTCAAAATAGACCTTAGAAAAGACCAGAAGGTGTAAAGTGGTGAAAAGATAATTGAAAAACAAAAAGTTATATTATAATATCTAAAAATAGGGATATTATAATTTTTAAAAAGCCACCAAAAGGTGATAGAAAAATTCTTGTTGACTTCCGTAGATGTTGTTATACATTTTGCTCTGCCCCCTTGACCAATTATTATTAAAAGGAAGAGAGGCCGGTTCAAAATTAAAAACTATATATAAGATAAAACGCATTTCAAATCTATCGAAATGCATCTTCAAAAAAATCCAACATTAAGTATATACTTAAATACCCTTTACGCACAATTTAAACTAGATCTACTATGTCCATAAAATTTGTTAGTATGTTGTTAATACTTATCAATCATATTTCTCATTATTCTTAAACTTAGAAATTATTAACATCATGAGATAAAAATCAGTCATTATTACGCTGTGCATCAATATTACACAATAGTGGATCATTGTTGTTGAGTTAGTTCTATTAGTTAAGTATATAATGTTAGTATATAATTGTATGTTTCTTAAGTTATACATTTCTGTATACAAGTCCGTTAATATTGTTTTTTCGTGTTCCCACATTCCGTTTTTTTCCATCACGGTTTTTCTTGTTTTCCAAGTCCTTCATTCAGAGTGAAACATAAAGTTCGACCTTGAGTCAACATTCCAAAGATAAAATGTCTAGACAGCACCTCTTGGAGAAATCCGCCATCTTAACCAGAGCAGGCTTTTTTATTAAAAAAGTCCTTTCTTCGCCGCTTCTCCTCTGTATTGTTGTGGGAGACCGACTCCTGATAATCAGTCGGCCTCCTTTGCAATACCTTGTGCATATTTCAATGCCTCTTCTGGGTCCATGAAGGCACGTTCAACAGAGTTATGAGTAACCTCATCTTTGCAGGACACATTATTCCATATCTTACACCAGAAATTTATTTCAAAATCATTCTTGTCTTTGTGAACATGTCCCTCTTTTTAACAATTTCAACTGGATAGTCACGAAAGAATCTTAGATTATCCTCTCCAAACATCAAATTCGATCCATATGCAATCAGTTTCATAATTTGTTCCAGAGTAGAGATGTCATAAAATTTCAGAATGATCTGTCTTGGGGGGGGCAGCTGAGCTTGCCTGAGTCTTACGTCAAACCCGGTGAGCCATGTCTATTCTCTTGGTTTCAGGCAGCTTGAGTACTTGTTTATGTAAGTTGGCAGCAAACTCCCGAGGGTTTTGTCCACTCTCCCTTCCCTCTTTTACTCCAACTATTCTTAAATTCTGCCTTCTCGATCTTGCTTCCAAGTCCAGACATTTATCCTTCATTTTAGCAAGTTGCCCCCCAGTACTTTCTTGCTCCTTTATCTCCTTAGACATCTCGGTCATCGTATTATCCATTTCTTCCTTAACCAAATCAGTATTCTTGAGAATTGCATCCAACTTCTTATTACAGTCTTTTTCAACCCGCTTGATTTTTTTGTTTAAATCCTCCTCAATCTCTTCAACACGTTTATTTAAGTTATCAATTTACACCATCAACTTCTCATTACCGTGTTTAATTTTTTCAGAAATACTTTTGTCCAGTGCGGCGTTCCCATCTAGTATCAATTTAGAAATGTCTTGGGTAACTAAAGCTCTTACCGACTTTTCTAGTTGTTCCATCTGTCCATCCTTTGAAGTTATTTCTGTAGGAGGACTTCGAGACTCAGCTTTTTCTTCCGAGCTTTCAGCTGATGTTTTGAGGAGTTTGAGGAGTCTTACCAAGTTTTTTCAAGTAGTATCTTGTAGCAGGTCTTGCAGCAGATTTTGCAGACTTCTGGTAAGGTTTCCCTCTTTTCATTTAAAACTGTCGTTAATGTCCGTTTTTTCGTGGCGATTTCTGATGACGTCACTTATGTGACATCAAACAGCTCCGGTGAGTATTTTAAATCAGTCTCGTCTTCCAAATCGGCTTTTTTTAAAGATTTAACGGGAGCAGAGCTCGGTGCTGCGCCCTTGTTATTCCACCGGAAGTTCCACATGCAGGTCATTTCGACAGGTTCATGCAATTACCAGCTGAAGCCATTGCTGAATTGCACTGGTGGATAATGAACGTCTCAAATTACTCCAGCAAAATTTTTGTTGAGGAACCCTCAGTTGTTTTACAGACTGATGTTAGTGCCGTTGGGGTGCTATGGATACCATCTCTAGCTGTGGAGGCAGATGGAATATGTATGAGGCATTTATTTTTCAATCACATGGAATTAATTATTTAGAGCTATTGGGAGTGTTTTATGGGCTTAAAGCTTATTGTACAACCATGAGTCACTTACATGTTCAACTTCAGATTGACAACACTATGGCAGTAGCATATGTTGATCACATGGGTGGAATCAAGTCAGAATCTTGTGATAGATTGGCTAATCTTATTTGGCACTGGTGCATTACAAGAAATATTTGGGTTTCAGCTATCTACCTACCAGGTAGGCTCAACATGGTGGCAGACATCTGGTCACGCAAATTCAATTACAACACAGAATGGATGTTGAATTATGAAGTAGTTAATGATATTGTTGTTTGATATGGGATGCCAGATATCAATTTGTTTGCATCCAGACTCAATTACGAGTTACCCAAATATGTTTCATGGGAACCAGACTCTGGGGCAGTAGCGGTAGATGCATTCTCGCTACATTGGGGTGGAATGTTTTTATATGCATTACCTCCATTTTGCCTCATCAGTCAGTGCTTGCTCAAGATCAAGCGGGACTCCGCTTCAGGGGTATTGGTGGTACCCGACTGGCCTACTCAGCCATGGTTCCCTCTCGTTTTGGAGATAACAATACAGCCAATTATGGGTGTTCCGAAACGCAGTGACCAACTGGTGCACACTGTAACTGGGGATTTACATCCATTATATGATCATATTGATCTGTTAACTTGCAGATTCTGAGCAGGCCATACCTGGGGCTTGGACTATCCGATTATACCGTGGATGTGATTGCTGCGGCCTCGAGGGATAGTACCAAAAAACAGTATACCTCTCATATCAGGAAATGGGAGACGTTCTGTTCACAGGGAAACATTTCATATCACACTGCATGCATCGCAGATGTGCTATATTTTGATGAAGGGTTGAGCTATAGTAGCATCAATAGTGCCAGGAGTGCCCTGTCATCATACTTAAGGCTGGGGTCGGAACAACATTCAGTTGGATCTCACCCTTTAATATCCCAGTTTATGAGGGGTATTTTTAATTCCAATCTCCCCAGACCCAGGTACTCAGAAATCTGGGATGTGATGACAGGGCGCTCCTGGCACTATTGATGGCACTATAGCTCAACCCTTCATCAAATTATAGCATTGACAGAAATTCTAGCACATCTGCGATGCATGCCGTATGATATGAAATGTACCCCTGTGAACAGAACGTCTCCCATTTCCTGAAATGAGAGGTATACTGTTTTTTGGTACTATCCCTCGAGGCCGCTTCACCAGTGGGGTCCAGCCACATCCCTGTCTTTGCCCAAAATCACCCTTAAGGTGGTCATGCTCATGGCACTGGTTTCAGCACAACGGGTCCAAACATTGCAGAAGCTGCGACTGGACAGGATGGTATCTGTGAAAACCCTACTAGGATGGGTTATCTATGGCTCTGTGACAAGGGACAATGGAAGCAGGAACCAGAAGAACTACCCTGCTGATGCTGTTAATCAAATATCTACTGGTAAATTAGAAAAGCTATTGATCAAGCAATACAATTATGACTTCAATGAAAGTACCAGTAAGGAATCTGAAGAAATGTCCAGGGAAGAGTTAAAGTTCTTGGATATTGTGAAATACTCAGTAAAGATGATAGACGGACACTATTGTCTGGACTTACCTTTCAAACAAGAAAGTGTTAGTCTGCCGAATAATCGTCGTATGGCAGAGCAGAATCTGAAATGCAGGTTTGGCAAGAACATGAAATTTCATGTAGAATATACGTCTTTCTTAAAGTATATGATTGACAATGATTATGCCGAAATGGTACCAACAAACCAACTAAATCGAAGTGACGGAGAGCTTTGGTATATTCCGCACCATGGGGTGTATCACTCAAAAAAAGGGACCTTGAGGGTGGTCTTTGACTGTGCTGCAGTCTTCAAAGGAGCATCACTTAACTGTCAACGTCTGCAAGGTCCAGACCTTACCAACTCACTCATAGGGGTTCTTATTAAATTCAGACAAGAACCAATTGCTTTGATGGCTGATATTAAAGCGATGTTTCATCAAGTCAAAGTGTCAGAAAAACACATTGACTACTTGCGATTCCTATGACGGCCTGATGGTGATGCACAACAAGATCTCGTTGAATACCGGATGAAGGTACATCTCTTTGGAGCCGTGTCATCACCAAGTTGTGCGAACTTTCCATTGCAATAGACCTCAGAGGACAATAAAGTTCACTTTCCAGAAGAAGTGATAAACACTGAAGAATAATTTCTATGTGGATGAATACTTAAAATCCACGTGTACAGAGCAGGAAGCAATTCAAATGGTAAAACATCTGACTTCCATCTGCAATAAGGGAGGATTCACATATTTCCAAGTGGACCAGCAACAGCCATGTTGTATTGGCATTCCACCAGACAATAGAGCCAAGGAGACGAGGGAGTTGGATTTGGACAAAGACAATCTGCCAGTGGAAAGAGCATTGGGACTGCACTGGTGCATTGAAACAGATGTGTTCAAGTTCAGATTCTCGATTCAAGAGTGACCATGTATTCGAAGGGGTATCCTATCCGTGATTGGTTCTGTTTATGACCCTTTGGGATTTCTCGCACAATTTACACTGCCAGCCAAGTTAATTTTGCAGGATCTTTGTAAGGAAAAACTTGGATGGGATGAGAGTATAACGCAAACTTCCCCTCAGCGATGGACAGAATGGTTAGCAGATGCCAGTGAAAGTGGCGATGGTACTGTTTCATATTTAATACTGGGAAATGATGACAAAAAAATGTTGCATTCTTAATGGGAAAGGCCAGAGTGGCACCATTAAAGTAAATTACAATTCCCAGAATGGAACTTACTACCGCAATCTTAACAGTTATAGTTGACATAATGCTGCAAAAGAACTACAGCTTCAATTGAAAGAGTCTATCTTCTGGACTGATAGTTCTATGGTGCTTAAATACTTCAACAATGAAAACAAATGTTTTTTGGCATTTGTAGCAAATAGAATCTCTTTTGTATTGGGAGCTACTATTGTTTCACAATGGAAATACGTTAACACAAAAAAAAAATCCTGCTTCTAGAGGACTAACCAGACTGCTTCTTAAGCAACAAGAGATGGATAAATGGACCAGAGTTTCTCTGTAGGCCAGACAGAGAATGGCCAAAGCTTGAGATGGGATTTGAAATCTCTGCTAATGATCCGTAAATTAAACAAAACATCACAGTGAACGTTATTGCTAAAAATCCTATTATACTCTCAAAGGACTTTCACATATCAACATTATTGTTACAACATATCTATGAATTGATCGAACATGGAGGAAGAAGTTTTATGCTGTCAAAACTTTGGACTTTTGAGTTTTGGACTATATACTGGAGATCATGCCTGACGTTAAGGGTTTGGTGTGCACAGTACGACTTCAGACTAAGAATAATATTTTAATAAGACCAATAACCAAGTTATGCTTGCTTCTAGAAGGTGAAGGTACAGATGGAAGAATCACTAAAGAAGTCTGAATGCTGATATATAATGCGTTATTGTTTTTTAATATATGTTAAGCTTTTATAGCTCTTTTTTATGTCTGTTAGTAATTGCCTCATTATATATGTAGAACAATTAGGGTCAGTATGTCGTAGCCATTTCGTTTAACTCAGTATGTTATAACTGTAATTACAGGACTCAAACGTAAGTAAAGATACAACACATCTTTATTAAGCACTTACAGCATAGGATCTGCAGTACGTTACATCTCCGAGCTGCCACATCTACTGCCTGACCTAGTCTGAGGCGTGTTTGCGGCTGGGATTCTCGCGCAGACTCCCTCGTAGTTAGTTTAGTTTGAAGAAGCATGGGGGAGAGGTCACTGCTTTCGACCATGCACAAGTATGACCACGAGTAAGATTAAAATGTACTTATACAAGAAGAAGTTTGGATGAATATCTTACTGTTTTTACTACTACAATAAAGAAACTATTAATCAAGAGACTGTTTGGAAGATTTATCTTTCAACGGCATTGAATGTCTCGTGGAGAGCTCAGAAGTGCGTATCAATTATCTTCTGATCCCGTCTTCAGTGACTAAAGGAAAGAATCCTTGAAGCGATAAAAAAATCTGTCACTACAATCATCTTCTGTTGCTCTTTAAAAGTTTCCCAATCCTCTGGGTTCCCACTCATCTTTGCTACATTATACTTCTCTTTTAATTTTATACTGTCCTTGACTTCCCTTGTCAGCCATGGTCGCCTCTTACTCCCCTTAGAATCTTTTTTCCTCTTTGGAATTAACTGATCCTACACCTGTATTATTCCTAGAAATACTGTACCTGCCATTGTTGTTCCACTGTCATCCCTGCTAGGGTCTCTTTCCAGTCAACGTTGGCCAGCTCCTCCCTCATGCCTCCTTAGTCCTCTTTGCTCAAATGTAATACTGACACTTCCGATTTTCCCTTCTCCCTCTCAAATTGAAGATTAAAACACCTTATTATGGTCACTACCTCCTAATGGCTCCTTTACCTTGAATTCCCTTATCTAATCTTGTTCATTACACAACACTAAATCCAGAGTTGCCTTCTCCCTGGTAGGCTCCAGTACAAGCTGCTCTAAGAATCCATCTCGGAGGCACTCCACAAATTGTCTTTCTTGAGGTCCAGTACCAACCTGATTTTCCCAGTCTACCTGCATGTTGAAAACTCCCGTAACCATGGTAGCATTACCTTTGCACAATGCCAATTTTAACTCTTGATTCAACTTGCACCCTATATCCAGGCTATTGTTTGGGGGCCTGTAGATAACTCCCATTATAGTATTTTCACCCTTACAATTCTTCATTTCTACCCATACTGACTACATCTCTTGATTATGTCTCCTGATTTAACAGGCTGTGGGTTTTTCAGGTGTCTGCGTGTATCAGAATTATGTTTCTCTGATGTTTCTCCCCACTAACGCAGCCTGATCTTTCGAGTATGTTCCACACCCTACATGTCCCAGCTTCTGACATTCCTCTGTTTGTATTCTCCCTCTCTAATCACTCTTTATAGCTTTTCTATATTTCAACTCCCTCTAAATCCTTCATTAACCCATTGACTGGATGAACATCATTGCCATGATCTAACCTGATTGGCCATATTCCTTTTGGCTATCCGCTCATCTCCCACCTTTTCTTCCTTCTTTCTCGGTTCTCATCTTTCTGTTTTCCTTCATTTCCTTCTTTCTAAGTTCTCAGCCAAAAAAATCCTCTAACTGGAACATTAACCCTGTTTCTTTGCCCACACGAGTTTCCTCACCAGCTGTGTGTTTCCAACATTTCTAGTTTTTAGGCGAGATTCCTGCTGTATATGAAAAAAGATGCATTATAATTTAAAATCAGTCCATGACCTTTATATGAAAAACCTTTCGCAAGCAAGGTCAAAACATTGACACAATGAAAGTAAAGGATAAGTAAGACCCAATCTGGCCTGCCACCAAAGGTTACTCATATACAGTATGTGGTTCATTTTTTGCAATAGAAACAAAGAACTGCAAATGGTGATTTACAAAAGATGAGTAGCTCAGTGCGACAGGCAGCATCTTAGGAAACCATGGATAGGTGATGTTTCGGGTCGGGATCCTCTTCAGACTAATTTTTTGTAGTAGTTTTCAGTTTTTGAGTTTTAGAGATACAGGCACAGAAACAAGCCCTTTGACCTGCTGGGTCCGTGCCAAAAAGCGTTCCCCGCACATTTACATACTCCTCCACACAATTTTTACATTTACCAAGCCAATTTACCTACATGCCTGCACGTCATTGAAGTTAATGGGTTTTTTAAGTGTGCAAACAATTTCATTTTTTTCATAATCAATGTCAATCATAATATTCTTGATTTTTTTATAATCAAGCAATAACTTCTATTACGTGGTATCTGGTTATGTCGGTTATTAGCTGATGTTTTCACAGAGAACCACTAGCAGGCAATGCATGCCCAGCTTCCAAGCAAGCTGAAGATCAAATGCCTATGAATGTAACATTGATCCTTTCTTATATTTTTGGTTTAGAGATACAGCATGGAAACAGGCTCTTAGACCCAAACAGGCTCTTAGACCCAGCTATCCTACACGCTAAGGACAATTTGCAGAAGCCAATTAAACTACAAACCTGCATGTCTTTGGAATGTGGGAGGAAACAAGAGCGCCCGGAGAAAGCCCACATTGTCACAGGGAGAATGTGCAAACTCTATGCAGACAGCACCAGCGGTCAGGATCATACCCGGGTCTCTGGTGCTGTAAGGTAGCAACTCTACCACTACATCACTGTGCTGAACCTTTGTCACAACATCTGGCTTAAATTTTATGAGTTTTAATGGGGTTTTTTTTAATTTTTCTTACAGCTTTTCTATTTTAAATATTTTTGTTATTTATTTCTATTTTAACTGTTTGTAAATATCCCTCAATCCACTGAGGCCTGGAGGATTCAGTGGGCTGTAGAAAATGAATGCATAGGAATATTGTGAGGAGTGGGCTAGTTCAAGCATGATCTGAACTGGTGTATCACATTATTTTTTTTGCATAAGAAATCAAGAGCTTAAATAAGATCAATATTGCTGTGTGAACTTTCTTGAAGGGATTTCGACTTTACAATAACTAGCTGAGTTATTAATGCATCTGTAGTGACCAAGGGATTTAGGCTGCTCTCTACACTACAGAGCAGTTTTTAGATGTTGCTGAGGTAGCAAAGGTGAGGCCTTCATATATTATTCTTACAAAATATCAACCATGACCCTTCTCCCATTACAAACAGAAGCATTTGGATTCCTGGTTTAAAAACGACCAACTAGATTTCCGAGCCCGTCACCATGACAAAGACCAATGCAACAAAAGGAATAACTTCTCCCTTTGCAATTTTTGATGCCTAAGATCTGGTTGACCACATATCATTCTCAAAAACCTTCCTACTGTCTTCGTGCTAAATGTGTCAGAATCCTGCTGGTTCCATTCTTATATCTCCTGCCAAGGCCCAACAGTCCCAAGTACATTGTCGCATCATGTACCAACATACTATCTCCAGTGTCCTCCAAAGATGTAGGGCTGATAGAACAGAGGGTTGTGGTCTGGCAAGAGGTATGTGACCAGTGGAGTCACCTAGGAATCTTTCTGGGACCTCTGCTGTTTGTAATATATGCAAATGACTTGGACGTAAATGTAGATAAGTTGGTTAATAAGTTATCAAATTACACCAAGATTGCTGGGGTCGCAGACTGTGAGGAAGGCCGCCAAAGTATTCATTAGCATATAGATCGGCTACAGGAATAGACAGAGAAATAGCAGATGGTGTTTAATCCGAGCAAGTAGGAGGTGTTGCACATTGTAAGGGGAAAATGTACAATTAAGTTATTGGAAGTCAGTGTTTGTATACCATATCTTCTGTGGAAATGGATACAATGCAGTCCAGGCAAAGTGTCCCAAACTGCATGGAAGCACCAAATGTGCAATCCTCCAGGTGAGCTCCTCTGGAAACATTCAAGTATTAACAACCACCAAATAACCCAAAATTCATTGATTAAATTTTGAATTTTAAATAGGTCTTTCTTATTGAAGCAACATCTTGTTTGGATGTTTTCACCTTTCTGCCAACATTTCTGAAATATTATTAACTACTGTTAGCTGTGCAAAGAAGTCGTCCCTTGAGTTTTGCATCTACTAGTAAGAAAAATTACAATATTTCTTCATTAATTTTGAAGAGGTTGAGTGCACAATGCCCTTTCTAATGAAAATAATGGGATTGACAGACATTAATTTTCAAAGCCCTTTTACCAACTTAATCAATGTTGATTGCCTGCATTAATGGGCTAACAGTATATCGACTGGGCACATATTCACTGGAATTTAGAAGGATGAGAGGGGATCTTATAGAAACATATAACATTCTTAAGGGATTGGACAGGCTAGATGCAGGAAAAATGTTCCCGATGTTGGAGGAGTCCAGAACCACAGTGTAAAGGGCCTGACCCACTTGGCGACCTTTTTGGCGATTCCGGCATCATTGACTGACGTATCAGGTCACTGAAAAATATGAGGGTTGATGCGGCGTGATGACATACGGCGCGGCGGTGACGCGGCGTGATAATGTATGACGCGCGGTGTTTTTTTCCCAAGTGTCGCAACATTTTTTTTGTTGCCGCTGGATTTTGAAATGTTCAAAATCTTTTGGCGACACTGATATGACACCGGCAAAATCACGAAGTGGGACAGGACCTTAGGAATAAGGGTAGGCCATTTAGGACTGAGATGAGGAAAAACTTGTTCACCCACAGGAGTCAGTGGAGGCCAATTCACTGGATGTTTTCCAGAGAGAGTTAAGGGCCTGTCCCACTTACATGACTTTTCCGGCAACTGTCGGCACCCGTGATAGGGTCGCCGAAAACCTTCAACATGTTGAAAATTTAGCGGCGACCAGAAAGACGCTACAATTCTTTGGAGACCTCTATTGCCAAAGGAGACCTCTCACGACCATACAGGCAACCCCCTGGCGACATGTCGTGGGTGTCGCGGCAGTCACAAGGAAAAAGTTGTGTAAGTGGGACAGGCCCTTTAGATATAGCTGTTAGGGCTCACAGAATCAAGGGATATGGGGAGAAAGCAGGAACACTGATTCTGGATGATCAGCCATGATCCTATTGAATGGCAGAGCTGGCTTGAAGAGCCAAATGGCCTACTTCTGCACCTATTTTCTATGTTTCTATGTTTAATGTCCACTTCCTAATATTTCCAACTACAATAATTTTCACGATTGCAGAGACATATTATATTTAATATTTCAGAAAGTCAAATAGCTTTGGCATTATGTGTAAATTCTAAATATAACATGCAAAGAGGACTTGATAAAGAGGCTGTATGAGCTTTACTAAATCGGTGCTGGGATCATGGATAAGGTACAAAGTGCAAGATTTATTGTATGGCACGTGGAGTTTTGTATTTTACCTGTGTTTTAGTCACTAAAGAAAGGGAGATAACTACATAAAGTCAACGTTACAATCTGTATTAAATAACAGGGCTAATTTGATGGACCAAATGACCTGCTTCTGCTCCTAGAGTCAGTCATACAGCATGGAAACAGGCCCTTCAGCCCAACTTGCCCACGCCGACCAACATGCCCAATCGACACTTGTCCCACCTCTCTGCATTTGGCCCAAATCCCTCTAAACCTATTCTATCCATGCACATGCCCAAATGTTTTTTCAAATGTTGCGATAGAACTTGCCTCAACTACTCCCTCCGGCAGCTTATTCCATATACCCATCCCCCTTTGTGCAAAATAAAGTTGCCCTTCGGGATCCTATTAAATCTTTCACCCCTCGCTTTAAACCTCTTGTCTATGTCCTCTAGTTCTTGTTTGTACAATTTAACATCAAACATACTTAGATGATGTTTCTGATGGTAGATCATAAAACCAAAACCTAGTGTTGTGATGATGGGCCAAACAAATCCACAGTATTTTACTTGTTTATGGTTACACCTCATGCCCTTCAAGTATTATTGATCCCCAGACATTTTACTTATGGTTTCTGAAACATAGTAAGGAATTATTAGACTTTACAAGCCAACAAAGGAAGATTAATTAATAAAGGAAAATAGATGCTACAAAATATAAGAAAATAAGAAAGTAATAGTTTTGCACAGGTGGATCTTAGTAAAATTACGACACACATGAATATGTTGTGTGTTCTTGAGACGAGGTTTGTAAAGAAGATATTAATTTCAATTGGTAACATTTGAAAAGGAACATGAAGGCACAAAGATTCAGATAAAAAAAGCTCTTTAACAGATAATAAAAAAAGCTTGACAAATAGGGATATATACGAAAAAATTGCAGTTTTCATTCCAATCTGATATCAATTACTAATTAAGCCTCAGTTAATTTGGAAACATACAATTATGTTGAAAATTACAACAAGGAATGATATCCTTCAACCCATTGTGTCTGTGATAGATAAAAACTAGCAAACCAGTTTAATTCCACCTTCCAGTACCAAGCCCAATGCCTGCGTGTCAAGTATACACCCTAATATGTTTTAAACATGGAGATGGCTGCTCATTCTACCACACTTTCAGGCTGTTGGTCCCAAATCCTATCACCCTTTGAGTGAAACCACTTTTTCCATCTCTCCTTTACTCTTTCTACTAATTACATTAAATCTACATCTCCAAAATCAACTTCTCTGCAATAAATCACAACCTCCCTGATTTACAGTGACTACAATTGCTTGTAATACTCAAGTAATGGTTGTTACGACTCCCGAATGCAGGTACTTCAGAGCCGCGTAACATAGTCAAAAACCAGACTCAAGTTCAAGAAAATAGTACTTTATTTAATTAAAACTCAAACCTGATTCAAACAACCCAGACAAGGACAAGAATAAACTAATAAGCAAAGATAACAGTGCTCCAGCCAGACCTATCTGGGTCGCCATTGGAGCTCCGCAGTGTTGGGCCGCTGCTCCAACATCGTGGAGCTTTGGTTGGAAGAGCTTCCAACGCGGGTGGCGCTGAACTCCAGCTGCAAATTCGACCCGCCATTCCCGATTCCCAATGAGGTTGACATTGGCCAGCTCAACCTTTTGAGCGGCTCATTCTCAGGGAGACTTCAGGGAAGGTTTTGTCTGGATTAAATGGGGAGGGGCTGGACCACCAGTTGCCGGAAAATTGTGTTGAGCCTGTAATTATATTTGAATTCATCTGTTTTGGTTTGAAATGACCTGGCTTTTTAGTTTAATGGATTTCCAAGCATTCTCCATGGAGGTAAATGAAAATAGTTGTAATATTTAACTGATCCCTACTTAAAGAAGGATATATTTATAATAGAGTATGCAAATGAATGCTCAGTAGATTGATTCCTGGGATGGTTGGTTTGTCAAATGAAGAGAGATTAAGCTGCCTGTGTCTATACTTTCTTGAGTTTGGAAGAATAAGAGTTTTAGTGTAGTTTAGAGATACAGCATGAAAACAAGCCTTTTTGCCCGCCAAGTAGTCCGTGTCGACCTAAAATCACCCATACATTCTGAACAACCCAATCTGAAGAAGGATCTCAACCCGAGAAGTCACCTATTCCTTTTCTCCAGCGATGCTGCCTGACCCACTGAGTTACTCCAGAATTTTGTGTCTATCACTCGTACATTAGTTCTATCCTACACACAAGAGACAATATACAGAAACCAATTAACCTATAAACCTGCATGTCTTTGGAATATGGAAGAAAACTGGAGTACCGGAAAAATCCCACACAGTCACAGGGAGAACGCACAAACTCCATACAGATACCACCCCTAATCAGGATCGAACTTGGGTCTCTGGAGCTGTTAGGCAGCAACTCTACTACTGTGCCGGTATTAAAGAAGCACACAAATATTGGGAACAATTATTGACAAAAGTGCTGATTAATTTGAGCTTGAGTATGATCTTACAACATATTTTTAAAAAAAGTAGCACAAAAGATTACAGAAAGTTCATTTTCTCTGTTTATAATTCTGTGTTTAAATTTCTTTCACTTTTGTATTACGTTGGCTTATGGCAATTAGGTTAGTCAATTGACAATGAAAATATCTCTAACCTTATGAACATGTTCAAATATATCCTATTTTTCATATTTTCAACTGCATCCATTATATGCTCAAGCTCATTCTGTTTAAATATTTGGTCATTTTAACTTTCTAAAGTTAAATTTAATTATTTCCCAAGCTCTCTTCTTTCTTGGGATTTCATCTTTGAATTTTCATCTAAAGGAAAAATGATCCTGTCATTTTTGTATCAGCAATGTCTTGTCTCGACTTTGACAATCCAGTTCAACGAAACAGTTCCAAAGATATGTAATTTTTATTTTCTATGCCTAATGTAAATAGTACGATATGGCGCCAAAACCTGGTGATTTGTATATTGTGTCAGTGGACTACTTCTCTACACTTTGTACTTAATCTATGGTTTTGTTTATGTATAGTTATGTTTTACTGAACTCTATGCAAAAAAAGATTTTCACTGTACCTCAGTACATTGACAATGAAGAACCATTGAATATTAGTGCAGGAAGATTTTCTGGTGCAGTTGCATGACTATTGCCCTTAGTTACACAATAGTCTGGAACACAAGAATTTATTTCTGGCATCTAATCTAAATGAAACAATAAACTAATGTAATATAGCCACTACATGACGCTGGAAGACTGAACCAAGGAAAATCTCAGAAGGGTCAGGATATATGCCATTTTTGTTCAAGCACATTACACAAGCCCTGTAAACTAACTATGTTTAAAAAAAATATCAGATCTGCAGACCTTCCTTTTCTTGACTAGCCTTTGAGTCTTCCCCTCCTTCATCCAACCAATGACATACCTTTATTCCAGCCTTTTTGCTCTGAAATCCTTTGGTGCTACTCACCTAGCCTTTTTAAAATTCTGCTAAAAACTCTGCAATATCCACATCCATCTGTTAGTCAGGTATCTGTCCTTTTATCCATTTGGACTTCATAGATAGCTTTTGCTTTTGTTATCTGTTATCCTGACAAATAGATAGACACAAAATGCTGGAGTAACTCAGCAGGGCTGGCAGCATCTCTGGATAGAAGGAATGGGTGACGTTTCTGATCAAGACCTATATTGGTCGAAACGTCACCCATTCTTTCTATCCAGAGATGTTGCCTGTCCCACTGAGTTTCTCCAGCATTCTGTGTTTATCTAAAGTCCAATGTACAATTTACCCCAATTACCCTACAAACCTGTATGTCTTTGCAGTGCAGGAGGAAACCAGAGCACCTGGAGAAAACCCACAAAGGTCATGGGGTGAACATACAAATTCTGTACAGGCAGCACCCATAGTCAGTATTAAGCCTAGGTCTGTGGCATTGCAAAGCAGCAACTGTACCTCTGTGCCACCTTGCCACCCCAATATGTGCAGCAGTTCAAATATCTCCTGCGACAAGATATTAAATGTCTATTCCAACTTCCATTAAAGTGCACAGGTGTAGTAATTCCTTGTCCTTCACTTTTAAACTTAAAAAAACAGAACACAGATACAATCCAAACAACCGAGTAATGGGAAACTATGTTAATTATCCACTTCATTACTATATAGTATAAATCTTTAAATTTCCTACCTGAAGGAATCATCACCAAGGATCCCCACTATCTGGGGCCATGCTGTTTGATGCTGCCATTTGAAGGCATTCAGAAACCTGAAGACCACAACCACTAGATTCAGTAACAGCTGCTATAACTATCAGGTTCTTGAACCAACACGCCCTACCCTAATCCCCCCTTGACGCCAAACACCATTGGCCACCTCTTGCACTAATATAGACTTCTTTTCATTTCAAATTGTTTTTTGCACCAATCTCGTTTATTTTGCGCCCTTTTTTTCTCTAATTATGTTATAGTCTTACAGAATTTTATTTATATATCATTTAGATTGTTATTTTTTTAATCTAAGTTTATGTGCCAGTAATGCAACTTTGAGCAAGATTTTTGCTGTACCTGAACCTGATGGTATGACAATTAACTCAACTTGACTTGATGAGTGATTATGCATGAGGAGAAAGAGAGATTAGAGAAATGATTGGAGAAATGAGCTGATTAGAAAGACCAACAGGAATTTGTAAAAATATAATAAATTATCTAAGGCTATTTTCACAAAAAGCATGTCTAGCTTTTTCATCCTTTGAACAAATCAGTTATGCAAATCAAAATATCTACACATATTTCTCTTGTGTTTGTTATCAAAGTATTCTTGCTTGCACCGAATGTAGAACAACATCAGTTTGTTTCTTTGGAATTTAAAACAGGATAGGAAGAGATGTTACCTTTGCCGGATTATATCTCTCACATTGATCATTCATTTCCAGGAACGCAATAGCTGAATAGGGTCACCCAATTTAAGTTTAATTCCACTGTATTTTTTATTGAGTGATAAGTTATATTTTATTCATATTATTGTGAGATTATTCCCTTATGCTTTTACATTAACACTCCTGTAAAATGATAACTGCACAATTTAACATTGTACCAGCATGGAGAATTAAAAAGAGGGACAACATAGTACATTAAGTTGCAAATGCAGCAAATGAACTGCGGCATCACATTGAAGATGTTTTTTTGGAACACTGTGTGAAATTCTCGCCATTCTCCCAAGAAGGGAGAATTATATTGGCCTTCTAATGAAGATTCAGAATCAAAGTGTTTTTGGTTGTACAATGGGAGAAAAAATGAGCCAAGGACAATGTGCTTTGTGCATGATTTGCAAACAGTTAAAAGAAAACACTTACTTTGATACAGCAATATTCATGAACTATCTCTTTATTATAATTTAGGAAATGTCATACATTATCTTGTGATCGCCTGCGATTTCACAGAAGTGGAAGCAACTCATTGCCAACATCAAATGACCACAGGAACTGAAGAGGAACTGAAACTAAGAACTGGACCATTGCAGCTAAAATGCAGTCATCCTACCACAACTAGAGAACAGTGTCTTTCCACTGACTGGTTAGCACGCAACAAAGCTTTTCAATGTAGCTCGCTACATGACAATAAACTACTGGATTTAAACTAGAATGTATTGAGATGTGTGCAAGTGGATTAGAGTTGGACTTGCAGCAGGATTGAATGTATATATTCACCCACTGAACTTTTTTTTCTCGTTTATTATAATGTGTACAGTGTACTATGCTTACACATTTAGTTGTGCTGCTGCAAGAATTTCATTGTTCTATCTGGGACATATCTGGGTTAACATATCATGATCGTTTGACGGCACTGGGTCCTTACTCGCTGAAGTTTAGAAGAATGAGGGGGTACCTCATTGAAACTTACAGAATAGTGAAAGGCTTGGATAGAGAGGATGTGGAGAGGATGTTTCCACTAGTGTGAGAGTCTAGGGCATTAAAGTAAGCATGCAGGTACAGCAAGCAGTGAAGAAAGCAAATGGCATTTTGGCCTTCATAACAAGAGGAGTTGAGTATAGGAGCAAAGAGGACCTTCTGCAGTTGTATAGGGCCCTAGTGAGACCACACCTGGAGTATTGTGTGTAGTCCCCTAATTTGAGGAAGGACATTCTTGCTATTGAGAGAGTACAGCGTAGGTTTACAAGGTTAATTCCCGGGATGGCTGGACTGTCATATGCTGAATGGAGTGGCTGGGCTTGTATATTCTGGAGTTTAGTGGGGTAAGAGGGGATCTTATTGAAACATATAAGATTTTTAAGGGATTGGACACGCTAGAGGCAGAAAACAAGTTCCCGATGTCGGGGGAGTCCAGAACCAAGGGCCACAGTTTAAGAAAAAGGGGTAAGCCATTTAGAACGGAGACGAGGAAACACTTTTTCTCACAGAGAGTTGTGAGTCTATGGAATTCTCTGCCTCATAAGGCGGTGGAGGCCGATTCTCTGGATACTTTCAAGAGAGAGCTAGATAGAGCTCTTAAAGATAGCGGAGTTTGTGGATATAGGGAGAAGGCAGGAACGGGGTACTGATTGGGGATGATCAGCCATGATCACATCGAATGGCGGTGCTGGCTCAAAGGGCCGAATGGCCTACTCCAGCACCTATTGGCTATTGTATATAGAGGCTATAGCCTCAGAATTAAATAATGTTCCTTTAGTTAGGAGATGAGGAGGATTTTCTTTAGTCACATGTGGTGACTCTGGAATTCATTGCCACAGGCTGCGGAGGCCAGGTCAATGGATATTTTTAAGGCAGAGATAGACAAATTCCTGATTCGTACAGGTGTCAGAGGTTATGGGGAGAAGGCAGGAGAATGGGGTTAGAAGGAAGAGAAAGATCAGCCATGATTGAATGCCGGAATAGAGCTGACAGACTGAATGGCCTAATTCCGTTCCTATCACTTATGACCTTATGACCTTGTGGTCATGGGGAGAACTTGCCAAATAAAGCTGTGATGTATCCCAATAAAATGCTCTTCATGGTGCATCTGTGCAGTAAGTTGGTAAAAATCATAGAGCATAGAATATAGAACAGTCGGGATGTCAGTAGCCATGGGAAGAAGGCAGGAGATTGGAGTTGAGAGGGAGAGACAGATCAGCCATGATTAGACTTGCCAACTTTCTCACTCCCAAAAGGGACAAAACCATACAACCATATAACAATTACAGCACGGAAACAGGCCCTCTCGGCCCTTCCAGTCCGTGCCGACCATTTGTTTTCCCCTAGTCCCATCTACCTGCACTCAGACCATACCCCTCCATTCCCTTCCCATCCATATACCTATCCACTTTACTTTTAAATGTTAAAATCGATCCTGCCTCCACCACTTCTGCTGGAAGCTCATTCCACACAGCCACCACCCTCTGAGTAAAGAAGTCCCCCTCACGTAACCCCTAAACTTCCGTCCCTTAATTCACATGTCATGCCCTCTTGTTTGAATCTTCCCTACCCTTAATGGGAAAAGCTTATCCACGTCAACTCTGTCTATCCCTTTCATCATTTTAAAGACCTCAATCAAGTCCCCCTTAACCTTCTGCGCTCCAAAGAATAAAGACCTAACTTGTTCAACCTTTCTCTGTAACATAGTTGCTGGATCCCAGGCAACATTCTAGTAAATCTCCTCTGTACTCTATTTTGTTGACATCCTTCCTATAATTAGGCGACCAAAATTGTACACCATACTCCAGAATTGGTCTCACCAATGCCTTGTACAATTTTAACATTACTTCCCTGCTCCTATATTCAATGCTCTGATTTATAAAGGCCAGCACACCAAAGGTTTTCTTTACCACCCCACCTACATGCGATTCCACCTTCAGGGAACTATACACAGTTATTCCTAGATCTCTCTGTTCCACAACAATCCTCAATTCCCTACCATTTACCATGGACGTCCTATTTTGATTTGTCCTGCCAAGATGTAGCACTTCACACTTATCAGCATTAAACTCCATCTGCCATCTTTCAACCCACTTTTCCATATGGCCCAAATCTCTCTGTAGACTTTGAAAATCTACTTCATTATCCACAACACCACCTATCTTAGTATCATCTGCATACTTACTTATCCAATTTTCCACCCCATCATCCAGATCATTGATGTACATGACAAACAACAGTGGACCCAACACAGATCCCTGAGGCACCCCACTGGTCACCGGCTTCCAACCTGACAAACAGCCATCCACCATTACTCTCTGACATCTCCCATTCAGCTACTGTTGAATCCATCTTGCTACTCCGCCATTAACACCCAAAGATTGAACCTTCTTAACCAACCTTCCATGGGGAACCTTGTCAAAGGCCTTACTGAAATCCATGTAGACAACATCCACTGCTTTACCCTCATCAATTTCCCTAGTAACCGCTTCAAAAAATTCAAGGTTTGTCAAACATGACCTTCCAGGCACAAATCCATGTTGGCTGTTCCTGATCTGTCCGTTTATCCAGATGCTTATATATATTATCTCTAAGTATCCTTTCCATTAATTTACCCACCACTGACGTCAAACTAACAGGTCTATAATTGCTAGGTTTATTCTTTGAACCCTTTTTAAACAATGGAACAACATGCGCAGTACGCCAATCCTCCGGCACTATTCCCGTTTCTAATGACATTTGAAATATTTCTGTCATAGCTTCTGCTATTTCTACACTAACTTCCCTCAATGTCCTAGGGAATATCCTATCTGGATCTGGAGATTTATCCACTTTTATATTTTTCAAAAGTGTCAGTACTTCCTCCTCTTTGAATCTCATAGTTTCCATAGCTACTCTACTCTTTTTCCTTACTTCACATAGTTCAATATCCTTCTCCTTGGTGAATACCGAAGAAAAGAAATTGTTCAATATCTCCCCCATCTCTTTTGGCTCTGCAGATAGCTGTCCATTCTGTCTCTCTAATGGTCCAATTTTATCCCTCGTTATCCTTTTGCTATTAATATAGCTGTAGAAACCCTTTGGATTTACTTTCACCTTTCTTGCCAAAGCAACCTCATATCTTCTTTTAGCCTTCCTAATTTCTTTCTTAAGATTCTTTTTACATTCTTTATACTCCTCTAGCACCTCATTTACTCCATACCTCCTATAATTATTGTAAATATCTCTCTTTTTTCGAAACGTGTCCAATTTCCCTTGAAAACCATGGCTCTTTCCAATTTTTACTATTTCCTTTCACCCTAACAGGGACATAAAGATTCTGTACTCTTACAATTTCCCCTTTAAATGTCCTCCATTTCTCTTCTACATCCTTCCCATAAAACAGAGTGTCCCAATTCACTCCTTTTAAATCCTTACGCATTCCCTCAAAATTAGCCTTTCTCCAATCAAAAATCTCCACCCTAGGTCAAAAGGTCAAAGGGACAAATTCCTGATGGCAATTCATTGACTGACTCGGCCATGGCTGGATGTTGAGTTGGCCCGGGTGCGGGACTGCACACAAAGCCCTGCCGGCGGGCATCTGAGTATTGGCCCGGGCTGCACGCAAATTCCGGCACCCCATTCAACTCATGAACCGATGATCGGCCTTCTGAAGGAGGGGTGGTGGAGTTGGCGGTAAGCGATGATCCGAATGTTGGACAGCTGGCCGGGTTGTTGACTGACGGGGCGACGGGCGAGGCGCTGCTGCTGCACTCCATGGGCTGCACTACGTTGGGGCGGGTGAGGCGGGGCCGGACGCGGCGCTCGGACCCGACAATCCCCTCGACCCGAGTAGTAGCAGACAAATACGGGTCACATATGGGACCAACCAATTGAGCCCAGTATACGGGATGTCCTCGCTAATACAGGGCAGTTGGCAACCATGGCCATGATTGAAAGGCGGAGTAGACTTGAAGGGCCGACTGCAGCTGCCATCACCTCTCATCTTACGGACAATACGATTGCTTGACGGGGAGAGGCAGGGCGGTCTCGGCCTATGCGCACGCGCACTAGCTGCGGCAGTTCCTCCTCTCCTCTGGGCTTGAACATTGAATTTTCTCAATTCTGTTAACCCTTGCTGTCTCCTCCCCTTCCCACCTCTCCCTCAGCCCTCGGGCCCTGGCATTCCCTTGCTATCTCTCCCCCACCCTAGTCGCACTAGCTTCTCATTTTCACACTACAAACAGCTTACAATGGCTTGTTCCCTTTATCATCAATACTTTTTTGCATACCTTTCATTCATTGTTCTTTATCTCTCCACATCACCGTCTATATCTCTCGTTTCCCTGATCCCTGACCAGTCTGAAGAAGGGTCTCGACCCGAAACGTTGCCTATCTCCTTCGCTCCTTATATGCTGCTGCACCCGCTGTTTCTCCAGCCTTTTGTGGACCCTCCTCCTCTCGTATCCAAAGATTATAGAGGAGCAAGATGCGCCACTCTGTGGAAAAGGCGTAGTATCACATGTGTGATAGTCGACGCCATGTTAGTGGACTGCCTCGACCAAAGATGGCGTCGACTATGGCATCTACATAATTGGGAAACTAGGCTCCTCTATAATCTTTGTCTCTCGATCTCCCTCTGAGTAATCCACTCCAAAGCTACAGAGCAGTTGCAAGCAAAGATTATAGAGGAGCAAGATGCATTAGAAAGTTATTATATTTATTTGTAATAGATCTTTACTTACCTCTCGATCTCGATCTCTCTCTCCCCCTCCCCTCTCTTCTCTCTATCTCCCCTTTTGATCCCTCTCTATCCCCTCTCTCTCTATCTCTCTCCCCCCTCTTCTCTCGATCCCTCTCTATCTCTCTCTCCCCTCTCGATCACTCTCTCTCGCCTCTCTTCTCTCGATCTCCCTCTCTTCTCCATCTCTCTCCCCTCTCTTCTCTCGATCTATCTCTCGCCTCTCGATCTCTTTCTCTCCCCTCGATCTCTCTCTCTCCCCTCTCGATCTCTCTCTCCCCTCTCGATCTCTTTCTCTCCCATCTTGATCTCTCTCTCTCCCCTCTCTTCTCTCGATCGCTCTCCCCTCGTGACCTCTCTCTCTTATCACGATCTCTCTCTCCTCTCTCGATTTCTCTCTCCCCTCTCTCGATTTCTCTCTCCCCTCTCTCTTCTCTCGATCCCCGTCCCTTCCCTCTCTCCCTCCTCTCTCTTCTCTCTCTCTCCCTGCCTCCCCTCTCTCTCTCTCCTTCCCTCTCTCTCTCTCTCTCTCTCCCTCCTTCCCTCTCTCTCCCCCTCCGTCCCTCTCTCCCTCCCTTCCCTCTGTGTGAGCGCTGGCAGCCCTGCTATGCCTTAGGTCCAAAAGAGGATAGAAAGAAATTACTTAATGGTCTTTGTAAGAAGATTTTAATAAGCTCTGCTATATTTCCCTTCTAATAAACACAGCAATACATAACACACAGCAATACAAAGACATGAACTTGTGCTACAATAGAGTCAAGGTTAGAATTGTAGCAATCTTTGTGAGTATCCACATGCACTATGGACACAAATTCAAGAATAGAAAAATGCATAACATGACTGTTAAAAGTGTGAGATATGCGCTGTGCTCACAATCACCACTCAGAGACTAAATCGTGGAAGCAAGAGATTCTTTATTATATTTGCGAGTCTGCAAATGTCGGGTGCCCCTCCAATTTGAGACACACCAAAGTCAGGAAAGTAAAGCCCCTTTATATACACAATTCTACATTTAACCTCCCCTTCTGGCCCTCTCCAATCAGAGCACTGAGGTGCACAGTCCGTAGGTACGCCCCCCCCCCCCCCCAGTACCTCCCACATCATACATTGCATGTCCTTACATGTGCATGGTAATGAGCAGTTTCTTGACCAGGGGTGTGTTGTAATATTCATTTATTTTATTAAGCATGCTCAGTTGTCTATGACCTGCCCTAGTTTTGCTCACCTCCAACTGAACTCTCACAGTTCTCCTATATCAGCACTAAAGCTAGGCTATAGTGACAAGGGTCCCATCTATCACTCCCTTCTACTGATAGGGGTCTATCTACATCACTCCCTTCTACCGCTATACAATGCTATCAATTCTTACTCAAGGACAGTTCTGGTAAATTCATACATAGCTGTGTCAGAATCCTCTCCCTGACCTCTATCGGTTAGAATCCTCTTTAAAGCCCCTTACAATAGTGGGGTTTAATCACTTTATCCCTCACAATCCTCCCTTTTTCTTTTGCTACGCATCTATTGATTAAACCTCAATTTCAAGCTCCTTCAGTTTGAATTGACGTAACATTGTCCTAATCTCCTTGTGGATCCTGGACCTTCCCTGGCCGCATTATCATTATTTTCTGTATTACCCCTTTCTCTCCCATAGGCACGACTACAGCCTGCATCTGACTTATACTCCTTGTAATAAATTCCCTAAAACAAGGGATGCAACAGGGGATAAAGATCAGTCCGGCCTCTGCACATAGAAACACGAGTCCCACCATTCTCCACCATGTTCCTCCGAGGATGGAATCCCACCATCGGGTACCCATAATCGAATTCCACTTTTGTATTGGAACATGTGCCAACTTACAGATTCCTTCTGATATGTCCATCACTGCCTGTCCATTGTCATCGATGTTTAGACAGCAATTAGAGAGGTTGAATTTCCCGCATACCCCTCCTTCTTCTGCCAGGAGGTAATCTAGGGCCTACCGGTTCTGGTATATTGCTGCTCTCATCTGTGTCTGCTGCTTTGCCAGCATCTCCAGTGCCACCGCAGTTTGGTTGGTAATTACTTCCAGTACTGTCTGAAGTCTTATGATCCGGTTTAACATGTATACCGGGGTTCGGTAGCCCCAGGATCCATCCTGTGCCCAAGTGGCTGGTCCATTGTATGAGATGATTCTTGCGGGTGGCCTTTCATCATCTTCCCATTCTCCAATGTCTATTTTCCTCTTCTTCCGATATAGGTCGTCAAATACAGGTGTTCCTAGCGACCGCGCTTCTTCGGTGTTTAACAGGAAAAATCACAGTTGTACCAGTCCAATAAAGCAAGTCCCGCTCCAATTTGTTGGTAACACCGAGTATGCCTTGTGTCCGCATATCCATAACAGTCCTTCAGGGGCTGGTCCACTAGAGGTAACCTTGTTCCATATGTCTCGCAACACCGGGATTCCTTGATAAGGATTGTTCCCGGTGCAGTTGCATAGTCCAGTCAATTCCATTCCATCGGTCTTCATCCAGATAGTGCAGTTTCTCCCGTCTTTCTTAGTTGGATACCATTTAGGCTCCTCTGGACGCCACACTCGGGACTGATTTGGCCACTGGGTGATGATGCGCTGGCAGGGGCTGCTGCCTACTAGGATGGCATCCTTTGCCCAGGGCCTAGCGATACACTCAGTCCCAACTGGAGCGTCTGTCACGACCCATGCCTGGGGATCTCGGTCTTGTCCAACTGTCAGGTTCCACTCCATCAGGTCCCATACTTCAACAGTGGATCTTCTCCACAGCCAACGTGAGCTCATCAGTGGTCCGCCACAGACCCAACAGTTAGTCACATTCAGGGTTCCAGCTATCCGGAGGGCCAAGTCCACAAACAGGTTTTTCCCTCCTTCAGGGATTTCAATCTGCTTCTTTATTTCTTCATAGTGTCTAGTGCAATTGAGGCTGAGTAGGTGGGGGAGGGGGAGGCTTGTTGACTACTACTTTCGTTAACCCTGTTATTACTTCCTCCTTCATTTTGTCTAATGTCCATCTTAAGGCATGGAAAGGGAGACCTAACTGCCCTGTCCTAGTCATACAAACCCATCTCTCCCCCTTTGGGCAGGTAACGTACCCAAACCTCCCTACATATCCTCCATTCTCTACCCTATAATACTTCTTTCCCCCGTCCTCACAAATAGTTCTAGTCCTCAGGTTATAGCAAGCATCGTTCACATGGGAATGATAGGTAAATGATCTCGTTGTCCGCCCTCCGTATCTGATAGGATGATAACATTTATCACAGTTATTAATACTTTCTACCATAATTACATGCAGAGCAAGCAATACCACGACTGCTCCTTTCATACTTCTAGTTATACATTTATTTTTTTCTAAAAGTTAATGTTAGGGGCTTATTTCCTGGCTTCACCATCCACTGTTCCTCTTTATTAGTGGCGGGTGGATCAACGGGTCCTTTAACCCAGATTGTGTGGGTCCACCCTTTTTCTGTTGTTCATACTGCTGTCTCAGTTGTCAGTAATACTAGGTATGGTCCGGTCCACCGGGGCTGGAGTTTCTCCTCCTTCCAATTATTGACCAGTACCCAGTCGCCGGCCTTTACAGCATGTATTGGAAAGTTGAGTGGTGGGCTTTGAGCCAATAATCCTTTAGCTTTTAATTCTGTAAGAGAACGAGATACTGCCAGTAAATAGTTCCTTAAGAATACATCACTGCCCTCTATGGTGGGTATTCCTTCTATCTTTCCCAAATAAGGAAACCCAAACAACATTTCATAGGGGGACACTGCTAACTTTGCATGGGGTCTCCGTTGCTTTTCTCGAAGCCTTTCTGTTTCCCTACTGCTCCAAACATGTACCAGACTCCATGTACATATGCTGCTCTTAAAGCCTTAATTTCTGCCAATTGAGCTAAGCAAGATTGCAGGCAAGCTTCCAATATTGTATTAAAGTCTAATTCATCCTGATGCATCACTTCAAACCCTGCATACTTGCTATTATGATCCCTTTAACGAGAAACATCCACAAGCAAAACCTTTTTGTCCCCTTCATTCAAAGGCTCTGACTGTAAAACATTTCTCAGACTTGTGTGTCCTTCTTCCTTCATTATTTTTCTTAATGGCATCACAATTTCACATACTTCCCAATCTAGTCTGAACTATATCCTGCCATTCCCAATATCGTCATCCTCTATTCTACTGTCTGAGGTTTGGGAACTTCAATTATCGCTTCAATTTCATCCTGCGCTTTAGCTTTTACTTCTTTAGATATTACTCGTCCAAAATATTCTACCTGCTGCTGACAAAACAACAACTTCTTCCTTGATACATTATGACCTCCTGTGCCATCTTTTCCAAGATAATTACAATGTCTCTCTCTCACATTGCTTCTCACTTGTGGAACAAACCAACAAATCATCCACATACTATATCAACACCTTCCAAATCAGCCTCCAACATCTGATTAAAATCATGGGGCTAGTATTTAAAACCCTGCTGCATCCTAGCCTAGGTGTATTTAATACCTCCTCTTAATGTTCTTACCATAGCTATGTTCACCATTATCTTAACATTATTATTATTATTTCCGGATTACTATACCTGTTCACATCCCCAACACACCTTATCCATTACCTATCTCCTTACTAGCCTTCCTTGACCTCTTCCTTGAGATCCCTCCCTCCCTTGGGGACCCCAGTCCTGTCTGGGCTTATATCCAGATTTATTTCACACCTGATAGGGCATTTGAGGAAACACTCTCCCAAATACATTTATTATTGGCATGGAATCTCTGGCCTGTTTGGCTCTGTCATAGGACTCACTGTGTGTCGGTGCATCATTTATTTCAGACTTTTCAACCAGGTCTGTTGTTACTGACAACATTGTCTTTCCTTTTTCATGCTCTTTCTTTTTGAGCTCTTCAAGTTACATTTGCATCATTTGTCTCTGCACCTTCCTGCTGGTCTGCAAGTCTTTTTTCCTATCTTTGCGATATTTCTCAACCTCATTGACCAAATGATCACTGAATCAGGGGTGGGAAATAAATTACAATCCCACCACCTCCTCCAATCTAGACTTGACTTTAGGAGGAATGGCATCCACCACAGTGGTTCAAAATATAGTGTTCATTAACTGGTTTCCTTCTATTTGTGTTCAGTTTCCAGTCTCCACCTTTTCAGCTTGTTCTCCAGATAGGCTG
This sequence comes from Okamejei kenojei, assembly GCA_035221665.1. Taxonomy (NCBI): domain Eukaryota; kingdom Metazoa; phylum Chordata; class Chondrichthyes; order Rajiformes; family Rajidae; genus Okamejei; species Okamejei kenojei. The sequence continues at coordinate 87,363,574 of CM069135.1, forward strand.
CTGGATTTTTGTCTGAGGGCCTGCCATACCCTCTGCCTGACTGAGTCAAACAGCATGCCATTGTTTATTGCATTGTTCACAGCATTTTTATACCAGCCATCTTCAGTAGTTCTGTACATTTAGTGGTTCCTATCACTTTCACCAACAGTGCCTTCAAATCTCCCATAGCCAATAATCATCCTCCAAAGCCATAATCCATTTCCTGCCCCATCAGGAATATTGGGCAAGGTATTTCTTAGCCCTCTCAGTTTATGGGTGCCCCAAAGGATAATCTGTGTCTGGCCTGCTCTTATCTTTTTAAAGCAGTCTTATCAATTTATCCATCTGCTTCCCACTTTAATCCTTTCTGATCTGCCTTCTTTCTCATTCTAAACTCAATTTCTTACTTCTCAGATAGTTTATCCTCCTTTGCAAATTTATTCACCTTCCTCTTAAAATCTTCCACTGACTTCTCGATTCTCATATTTTACCACCACCCCTTCTACCTCGGGGGCAGTCATCACTTTCCCCCCTACCCCAGAGATTCTAACTTGTTTTTCACCCAATCCCATTCCTTCCGGTACCTTAGTTACGCTTGATCTCTCCGCTCCCGAATCTACCATAAATACCATATCCTCTCCCTGGGGTCCTAATTTCAAGTTTACCAGAGGTTGCCGTGTGTATCCCATACACCCCAGGGAGCGGGACCCCCGACTACCCTATTCTTCCTCCATGAGTCTGTACAACTGCACCTCCCATCGTAGCCTAGGACATTCCCTCTTAAAATGACCCTCCTCGTTACAATGGTAACAGCGGGATGGCCCCGTGTACCACCCTCCTGATCCTTGTTCCTTGTTTTCCCGGGGACCGCAACTTTGGTCCCTCCATTCACCTCTTCCTCGTCCTCTGTCTCCATGAGCGCCCGACCTTCTATCACCTTCGTCTCCCTTCTTTACCCCTTGCTGTACTGCCTGCAACATCATTTTTGCCTTTCCCTTCTGTTTTTCCTCATCCCGTCGTACATATACTTTCTGAGCCTCTGTTAACAATTGATTTAATGGCTTGTCATTCCAATCCTCCAATTTTTCCAGTTTCTTTCTAATATCTGGCCATGACTTGGTTACGGAATTAACCTTTAGCAACTACTGACCTGCGTCTGAATCAGGGTTTATTCCCGAATATTGCTGGATGTTCCTCCTCAGCCTCTGTAAGAACACTGTCGGAGGTTCGTCTTTGTTTTGCTGGTTTTCAAAAGCTCGTTCGAAATTCTGTCCCTTGGGGACAGCTTCTCTGATCCCTTTGATTATTATCTCCCTGAGATCTCTCATGCTTTTCCTCCCTGCTTCTGTTTGGTTACTCCAATCTGGGATATTTCACTGCTCCCGCGTCTGCTGCTACTCCCGGAGCCTTCAACCCCTTTTCCCAGATCTTTATTCCTGCTTGTCTGACCATCTGTCTTTCTTCTGAAGTAAATAAACTTCCCATTATTGACATCATTGTCTGCCTACTCCTTTCTTTTTCCCCTGGGCCCCATTAATTTATTACTTCTCCAACCAGAATGTTTATCTAAACAAACCATAAAAGCTGCTTGTTGTTCAGCAATTAACTTATTTCTAATTTTGTTCAAACCATTCTCCCTACAATTCCCAAATTCCAATTCCTAGTTTAAATATATACGACTTACAATTTTCCAAATTAACTTTACTGAAAGGAAATCTATAGAAGCCAAGCAACCTACATTTTCCAACTTTCCCCTTTTAAGTTGCGATGATACAAAGCGTTGTCCGTTACCTTACAGCTGTTCGTAACCTCCCCCATTGCTTACAATTTCTTAAAGGAACACACACACATTCCTTTACGGCATGTGGCCTACAGCAAACAAACTTATCACATATATGAACTTTCTTATTCATTCAAAACTGGTTTTTACACACAAATCACATTCGTTCCATTCTTACTTCAATGAAATTATGCAATTTCCTACACAGATTAAAGTTTCAAAATTAACATATTTTGCACTAACTCCTCATGTACCTGACCAATCTGTATATGTGTTTATTCTACAGATTGTGTGAAACAACTCAATATTTCTTTCATGTGCTGCTCCGTCCTTTTTTAACTTTTCGTACTCAAAACATTTGGCACTGTGATTTTCCTTAGATTTTTGCAATGTCTGAGTGATATTCTGAATATTCTGTACAGCCCAGTGCCACCAGACTGAACTCCCCCTTATTGGTTCCTTTGGTTAATCAAAATAACAGAACTTAATCATAGTCTCCTTATCTTTACCCCCCGGGGCTTCCTTCTCCCCAAGATTGCCACATTCGCCCCAATGGACTATCAGGCGGAATGTGCGGCTCTTCACCAGTATGAGCCTTGCCCTGTTTCCCCGGACCCTCACTTTTCCCGTTCTGGTTACCCATTGTCTTATCGTACTATTCCCTTCCGACAGATCCTCGGTTGCCCAGGCAATACTTAAGTCAGTTTTCTTACCCGGGTCCTGTGCACAAGAATCGCTCGACCGTCCCTTGTTTATTTATCTGACACTCCCTCTTGCTTCCCGAGTCTCTTGTCCGGATATTACTCGCTCAAACCGCTGATGGCAAGCAAGGAGATCAGAGACTGCTGAAATCAGCAGGGTGCACCTTCCCTTCCTTTCGTGCTTCCACCGAGCGGCCGGAATGGCGATCGCGGACAAGCCCCCACTTTGTGAGATATGCGCTGTGCTCACAATCACTACTCAGACTAAATCGTGGAAGCAAGAGATTCTTTATTATATTTGCAAGTCTGCAGAGTCGGGTGCCCCTCCAATTTGAGACACACCAAAGTCAGGAAAGTAAAGCCCCTTTATACACACAATTCTACATTTAACCTCCCCTTCTGGCCCTCTCCAATCAGGGCACTGAGGTGCGCTGTCTGTAGGTACGTCCCCCCAGTACCTCCCACATCATACATTGCATGTCCTTACATGTGCATGGTAATGAGCAGTTTCTTGACCAGGGGTATGTTGTAATAATCATTTATTTTATTAAGCATACTCAGTTGTCTATGACCTGCCCTAGTTTTGCTCACCTCCAACTGAACTCTCTCAGTTCTCCTATATCAGCACTAAAGCTAGGCTATAGTGACAAGGGTCCCATCTATCACTCCCTTCTACTGATAGGGGTCTATCTACATCACTCCCTTCTACCACTATACAATGCTATCAATTCTTACTCAAGGACAGTTCTGGTAACTTCATACACAGCTGTGTCAGAATCCTCTCCCTGGCCTCTATTGATTAGAATCCTCTTTAAAGCCCCTTAGAATAGTGGTGTTTAATCACTTTATCCCTCACAAAAGGAAATGTAAAAAACTTCAAAAAGTGGAACATAAGTAAAGTGGATAATTTTCAAAAATTATTCATTTGAAGTAATACTATTCAAGATCAAATCCAAGTGAGTTTATTGTCATGTGTCCCTGATGGTACAATGACATTCTTGACTTTGTTTCAGCACAACAGAACATAGTAGGCATTGACTACAGAACAGATCAGTGTGTCCATATACCATTATATAAATATATACACACATGAATAAATAAATTGATACGGTACAAATAACAGATAATGGGCTATTAATGTTCAGAGTTTGGTCTGGGCCATGTTTAATAGCCTGATGGCTATTGGGAAGATGCTATTCCTGTACCTGGTCGTTGCAGTCTTCGGGCTCCTGTACATTCTACCTGAAGGTAGCAGGGAGATGAGTGTGTGGCCAGGATGGTGTGGGTCCTTGATGATACTCGCAGTCGCAGCCTTTTTGAGGCAGCGACTGCGATAGATCCCCTCGATGGAAGGAAGGTCAGAGCCGATGATGGACTGGGCAGCGTTAACTACTTTTTGTAGTCTTTTCTTCTTCTGGGCGCTCAAGTTACCAAACCAAGCCACGATGCAACTGGTCAGCATGCTCTCTACTGTGCACCTGTAGAAGTTAGAGTCCTCCTTGACAAACCGACTCTCCATAATCTTATCAGGAAGTAGAGGCGCTGATGTGCTTTCTTAATATTTGCATCCGTGTTCTCGGACCAGGAAAGATCTTCAGAGATGTGCATGCCCACGAATTTGAAGCTCTTGACCCTTTCAACCATTGATATAAACGGGACTTTTGTTTCAGCAGCATCAGCCTCTACAGGAGGCTTTAAACGTCTGAGTGAGTCTGTGTGTGAGTCTGTGTGTGTGTGAGTCAGTGTGTGTGAGTATGTGTGTGTGCGAGTCTCTGTGTGTGGTTCTGTGTGTGTGTGTGTGTGTGTGTGTGTGTCTATATATGAGTGCTTATATAAAAGCGTGCTTCGTTGAATGACTTCTTCTGAGATATATTATCAGATTATCTTGGTTAAAATTTGACCGCGGCAAAGCGACATAAACACGCTGTGGGCAGCAACAAGAGACACAACAAGAAATAACTTAATAATTCTCATCTTTGACATTTAAATTGTTCTTATATTTTAAGAGTTATTCACATTTTAAACTTTAATAAATCCTTTTTCCACTTTTCATGCCTTTGTGTTCTTCATCACAATGGGAACCTAATGGGCAGGAATGGATACTCTGTGGGAGAGCCACTAAGAGCAAAGATCCTATAGCGGAGCAAGATGGACCATTCCTGCGAAAAACACAGAGTACAGTTTTTTATCACCTCAGTCCTAAATGACCTCCCCCTTATTCTAACACTGTGGCCCCTGGTTCTGGACTCTGGAAAAGTGGGATAACATTAGCTATCCTCCAATCCACAGGAACTGATCCTAAATCTATTGAACATTGGAAAATGATCATATGTATATATGTATGTGTATATCTGCATGTATATGTATGTTTATATATGTATGTATGTGTGTGTATATATATATATATATATATGTGTGTTTATATATTTGTATGTATATATGTGTGCGTATATATATATATATATATACACACCTATGTATGTATGTATGTATGTATATGCATGCATATGTATGTATGCATATATGGTTTATGTACATCATCTGACAAATAAGATAGAGAGCAATAGTGGGTACACAAAAAGCTGGAGAAACTCAGCGGGTGCAGCAGCATGTAAGGAGCGAAGGTGATAGGCGACGTTTCGGGTCGAGACCCTTCTTCAGACTGAGCAATAGTGACGCTTTACATCAAAGTTTCTTCTGATCCATGAAAAGGAAATGTATTTATCTCTCAAGGGCCTGTCCCACCATATATTTATATGAATGTGTGTTTTTGTGTGCCTGGAGCTTTGTGCAGTGTGTGTGAAAGCAATACAAGAGAAGCTGCACAATACAATGCAAGGGAAACTACGCAAATGTGGGGCTGGGGAGGAAAGATGGGAGGGAAATGAGGGAACAGGGGGAAAAGGGAGGGAGAGAGAGGGAAGGAGGGAGAGAGAGAGGGAAGGAGGGAGAGAGAGAGAGGGAAGGAGGGGAGAGAGAGAGGGAAGGAGGGAGAGAGAGAGGGAAGGAGGGAGAGAGAGAGGGAAGGAGGGAGAGAGAGGGAGAGGGAAGAGGGAGAGAGAGAGGGAAGGGGAAAGAGAGAGAGGGGGAAGGGAAGGAGGGAGAGAGGGGAGGGAGGGAGAGGGGAGGAGGGAGAGGGAGAGGGGAAGGGAGAGAGAGGGAAGGGGGGAGAGAGGGAAGGGGGGAGAGAGGAGGGAGGGAGAGAGGGAAGGGAGGGAGAGAGGGAAGGGGGAGAGAGGGATCGAGAGGGGTGAGAGAGAGATCGAGAGGGGATAGAAAGAGATCGAGAGTGGAGAGAGATAGAGAAGATGGGGGAGGGGGAGAGAGAGAGATCGAGAGGTCAGTAAAGATCTATTACAAATAAATCTAATAACTTTCTAATGCAACTTGCTCGTCTATAATCGTTGCTGCAACTGCTCTGCAGCTATATGGCGCGGATCACACAGCGGGAGGCATCCGCCAAAATGGCGGCCGTGACGTTCCGTTGCGCACTACACGCCAACCCATCGGATTTCGGAGGAGCGGCCCATCTTGCTCCTTCGGGATCTTTGCTCGTATCTTGGGGCATCCGGGCAGCACGTGACCGGATGTGTGCCGTTGCCGTTGGGTGCAACGATCGTGGAGCGGGGCAAGGTGCGCCACTGAAAAATAGCGGCCGGCCGTGACGCTCCCTCACGTACTACACGTCAGTGCGTTGGGTTGCGTAGGAGCGGAGGATCTTGCTCCGTTGTGTGAGCGCGGGGCGAGCGCGGCGGTTGCCCGCTCCCACCAACGGCCACGGCCGCCGCCGCTGCCACTGCTGTCATCGGGGAGCTGCGGCGCGGACACGTCCCGCTGCCGGGGCCGCGGAGGTGAGACGGGGAGGGGGTGTGCACACCAGCGGGGCTCTGGAGAAGGAGCGGCTTGGGCAGGGTGAGACAGCGGACGGGGGGCAGCCGGGGGGAGAGGGTCGAGCCCCGGGAGTCTGAAGGGTGGCGGTGGATCCAGGGAGGGGCTGGGTGGAAACACTAGACCAGTGCTGGGTGAGGGGAACCCAGAGTGGTTTGCAGCCCAGAGGAGATGGATGGGGGATGAAGGGGAGAGAGAGGGAGGACCCTGGTAAAGTGCGGTGAAGGAGTGGAAAACAAGAACAATGTAGGGATGACACAAAATCGTGCTGGAGTAACTCAGCGGGACAGGCAGCACCTCTGGAGAGAAAGAATAGGTGACGTTTTGGGTCGAGACCATTCTTCAGAATTGTGGTGCTTGTTATTTATGAACTGGTTGCTGGATTTTGCCGTGGGTTGGGTTGAAAGGGGTAAAATCTGAAACAGAGTATTTTGCATTCAGGAATTGAGAGAATATCGGTTGTGGCAATAGATTGATGGATTGGGATCATCAGGAGCTTTCGTTACGGTGGGCTGCAATGTGGAGCTGGAAAAGTAAACTCCAGAGGTGAATGTGAGGTACAATCCCACCATTAACCTTAGAACTGTTTTGAAAAAAAAACACACTTTAGTCACACTCAAATAGGATTTACTGCTACTTGAAAGCCTACTGTGTTTTTATATGGTCTGTGGACCAAGTGTGCACAGCTGAAAGCTGCAGATCCCAGATACCTTATGTGGCAAGTTCCCAATTTTATGACCCTGACATCAGAAGTGGGAATGTTTACTGATTGCTAAATATTCAATTGCATTTGCTGCGATTTAGACATTGAACCAGTTAATGTTTGCATTCAGGCTTGGACTGAAGTAACAAGTTTCATTTGTCCCATGCAATTGTGTGTCATGATCATGAATAAGATCAACTATCCCTGATTTTCAATGGCATTAGTTTAGTTTAGAGATACAGCGCGTCAACACTTTTTCGATGTTATATGTCCCTTGGTTCAGACATCTGTTTGGTGGAAGGAAAAATGGTCAGTTGCAATATTGGTCAAATACATTTTTGGTGCTTAGGAAA